>VZTJ01002870.1:308428-864330 GCA_013397795.1 Orthonyx spaldingii | reverse complement strand
AGGTAGGCTCTGGTGACCAAGTTAAAGAGTTAGGAAGCATCATCTGGAAAACCAAATGAAAACACCACACATTCATTCATTTTCATCCCTGCAGACTCTGTGGCATGAAGAGTGGTAATAACATAATTATTTTAAAATTTTTACTTGAAACCCATATGCAAATTGGATTTAAACTATGCTGTGAATAAGAAAATTGTTATGCCTCATTCAAGGTCCACTTGTTCTTTGTTTCCTAAAGTCAAGGGATGCTTTCTATCTCCTTTCCTAACAATTGGAAAATTATTATGTTATTACATGTTGTTATGGAAAATAGAAATAAATATAATAGGAGAAATGTGTTTTCTGATTGGAACAATATAACTTTTTTCCCAATAAACAGCTTTGAGGTGTGAAATCGTCTTACTCCTTAATATAAGAATATATTCTTCTCAGCACATCATTTTCTACACACATGGAAAATTCAGAAAAGTGCCTCCTTCAATTAATTAAATCCTTATTTGAATGGTATTAAACATCCTTTTTTTCAAATGGTAGAACAGTGAATAGGCTGGTATGATTACACTGAAAAACAACACTATTAGGCCAGCATTGTGATTACAGAAAAATATCATAGTTATGATTTTGAGAGCAAAGGATTGAGAGTATGCCTTCAGTGAAGACACATGCCATCCCACCTTCCCAGTCCAGCCAAACTCCCTGAACTCCCAAAGGGATATTCCACCAAACTCTTGCTAGAGATCAGGCAAGCTCCAGGACCCACACCACTGAAGAAATCTTGCATGCAGAAAATGAAAAGAAGGAGCAGTGGAAAGAATCTCTTGGTGAATGCCACTATGCCTAATTAGTATTTATTCCAAGATTAGAGATCTGCTGTGGGTGACTCTTTCCTGATGTTTACAGCAGCGGCAGCATTCAGTGGGTTTGGTTGGCATCATAGGAGAGAAGCAGAGTCTTGATTGCAAAGAGATCCCCTGGTGGGAGGAGAGAACTGTACAAATGCCCCTCTCCAGGGCAATCCTGCATCCTACCAGCATGGAAAGAGTGCCAGTCCCCTGCCACCCACCCTGCATCCCTCCTCCCACCGCTTCTGCTTGTTCCCAAGGCCAGCAGAACAGCTCAGGAATGCATCAAACAAGTGGACACGTACACAGGACTGAAAGTCTGACCTACTTTACAGAAGTAATTACAGAAGTCTTGGGTTCTTTGCACTACAGAGAATTAAGCCTGTTTCCATTCCCAGAACTCATGGTGCTGGTTTTGATTTAGAAATTGCACTTCCTAATTTCTAGAGGCCAGGAGGTCAGGGTTGTTTTTGTACTATGTTTCCCATAAGCTGTCTTCCTGTGCCTCTTTATGTTTTGCCATTTTGAACTAAACCACTGCATACCATGAATTTTCCAGCTCCCAAAGTATCACCCATGACCATTTTAACTAGTCAGAAAGTAAAGGAAAGATTTTCCTTTGGAAGAGCAATGAAGTTTCAAAATAACTAATTACTTCACACATTTATCATCTATAGAGTTCTGAGAACTTTATCAAGTGCCATCCTTATGTTAATCAAATGGGAAACTACAACATAAAGACGAGAGAATATTTTCTAAAATTACAAAATAAATACATGAGCAGAATAATGGTCCTGATCCAGTGTCTTATTTAGTGATCTACAGTTTATGAAGATTGCCAGGTACTTCAATCTTGATCCTTACCAGTCAGATGACACTTACCATTATTCCTCAGAAATATAACTCACATTCCCACCAAGCTCTTGGTACATTTGGAAACAGAACTGTGCCATCAGGGAATGAAACAGTAAAACCATTTGGAGTATTACACTGCAAATGGGTTAGTCCTTTGCCAATGTTCAGATAGCGCAGATCCACAGATTCAGATCTCCTATATTTTTGGCTGAACTTCTGAAGAAAAAAAAAGGCATTTCTTAAATACAGGCACAGTATAGAGCCAATTTCTGAGGATGTATTTAATGAATATTCTTATAATGATTAGCATTTCTAAAATTTTGCGTATGCACAAGCTACAGAGAGCCGTACTGCTGTTGAGGTTCATGTTCCAAGCTAAATTGGACATCACAGTGCAAATTATATCAATGAACTTATCAGTTTCATTAACTGATACAAAACATTTCAATACAAATGAGAAATTACTTTCTGCCCCATATCTGTTCTTCTCAGTAAGTGCAATTCCTTCCATTTTTGTGATTCGAGATCACTGCTGTAGGGAAACAACAAAAAAAGGCAGAACTTGCAGGATGCTTTCCATCAGTGTCTGATCTAATGCTTTTCAGCCTGGGGCAACCTCAGGATAAAGTTTTACAGTAGCCTTCCGCAGGCATGTGCACGCACGTTTGCCTGGGTGTGATACAAACCAGGAGCCCTAGAGGTTATTAAGTATGAAAAACATACTGACAAGAATATTTACTTGGTTCCACATCGCAAAAGAGAATAAAAGATCCTTTCCTTTTGAACAGCCCTGCAGCTCTCTCTTACACACCCTCTGCACGCAGAGCCAAGTGGTGCCCGGCTCTGGGGGCTGAGGGCTGCTGTGTCAGTGCAGGAATGCACAGCAGCATCTTGAAACTTCAGTGGGAAAAGAGGCAGCGAATTTGCCACGTGTTGCAAAACGTTGTCACATGATGTAGTTTGCAATATTTTATAGTCGCCTCCTGTTGTAAAATGGTGAAAAGCCTGTCTGTGGTGTGCCACTGTTAAAATTAAGGGCAAGGGAAGATCATGGAAAAGTTTATGAACTTCTAATGGGATAGATCCTCACTATCCTCAGATAGGAGCTGCTTTCCATGTGAGCAGTTGCTGTTGAAGCAGATACTACCTCCTGCCACACCGGATTCCTGGCTGCCACAGGTGTTGTGCTCTTCAACAGAACCAAGGGCAAGGGCACATGTCCTCAAGAAACATCAAGAGAATGAAAGCTGCACAATATATTTGGTAAGAATTTATAACACTTATGCTGTATGGACTAAAAACCAGTGTTGTGTGCTGTTATCACCAAAAAAGTTGTGAGTGTCAGGACCTGCCATTTAAAATAAAATCTCACAAATTATGTCATAGGAAAGCCTGAGTTTCCCTACCCCTCAGTGCAGATGATATTATGATACAAAGAAAACACTAGTACAAGGTGTGTGCGTGTTCAGAGCAAATTTATGTCACCATCATTTTAGTGTATTTGTGAATTTTACCTTACAGCAGATTTCTAATAAAGATGAACTTACAGCATGCAAAATTTCAACAATGAATTTTGGTAATATTATTTTTCCTTAATGTGAGAATAAAATGCCATGTAGGTGAAAAACCAACATATATTTAAACCAAAGATGTCCTACATGCAGGCATGTGAGGAGGGGAAGAATGGGGTCTTCTCCATTGATTTTTTTAAAAAAGCCTTTTCAAAGTTAGAATGAGGTGTCTTTTCAGAGCTCATCTTTAAACCCTTATTGAAACACTGTTTTCAAACAAATGACCATTAGGAAAATTCATCTACTCAGTATCTTTGAAAAGCTACAAAGCTGTAATAAGCTTAAATATTCATAAGATGCTTCTAACTTGGTACTCATGAAGTACACAAGTAGGGTGGATTGCAATTTCTGCTAGGCAAAGAGCAAAAAATAGTTCAAACCATAAGCATTCAAAGAATTTGACCTTGAATAACTTATAATGTTATCAATCTAACAATGTGCACTGCTTTTTCTTTGGACCCAGTGCTTTGCTATTTTGGAATACAATGAGCAAAGAATCTTTAATCTATTCATGCAGAGCTAATGACCCTTCCAAAGAGAAAAAATCTATTAATTCTTCCCAGAAATTTCTGCATCTGGCTCTTTCTGGAACTGATATTGAAATATGACATTCTGATATGTTTCAAGCTGAAAGGAAACTTTGAAGATGCTGTTTAAAGTAAATCAGAATTCCAAAACACATAGATGTTCATTATACAAGTGTTAAAATAGATAGGAAACATATCTGTAGACAAACCAAAGTCTTTTTAACGAACTGAGTAGTGGAAAGAAAGCATAAAGAAGCAAGAATTTTTCTCTATTTTCTGTTTCTGTGAAAGTGTCAGGCAAAACCGGCACATGAAAGAACTACTTGCACTGTAGAATTATTTCTACCACTTCAGCAATGGGTGTGGGAAGAAATGTTGGTTGATTAACACATAAGTCAGACACTTGAATATGTTAAACACCATATAAACATCACAACTTTATCATGCCAATAGAAAGACACTTCCCACACTCCTTATCATTGAAGCACTTTTGATTTCCCAACAGTTATACTAACCATATCTAGGCTGGCTTGACCTCCTTGGGAATCCAGGCTCAAATGCACCTGAACTGTGCCTTGATGAGCAAAGATTGAAAAAAAATTACTATCAATTTGTCTGGAGACAGCATCTACTATGAGGTAGAAATAGGACCCCAATACATATTGTCTTTTTTCCAAGAGGAGGAATTTGTGGGCACCTGCAGAACTCAAGGCTCCTGGATAGTGTATATACCTGCCATTTGGACTTGCTACATTTTCTTTTTTTAGAGCTTCTGATCTAGTTCTCATTCTAATTACACATCATTTGGTTAACTAAGAGCACTGGGAACATCTGGAGTCAAGTCGGACAAAAGGAAAAACCCCAACAATGAGACTCAAGAGGAGTTATTCAGACCTGTGGCAGCTGAAGAGCCTGCTCTCCAAAGCCCTCACCCCTGTCCCCAGAGTGCTATAAAGCAGCCCCACAGCCAGCCAGCAAGGCACAAGCAGGACACTCTGCTTCCACAGGTCACTGCTTGGCTGACCCTGCAGGCTCTCAGCTCTCTTCAGGGAATCAAGAGCTAAAAGCTTCTTGCTCTTTTAACATTTCAGAGTTTCACAGTCATCACACTAATGATTTTTTGAAACTACTTAACACAATAAAAATTTAAGGACAACGAAATCGGTACTTCTTCGTGCGCTGCTATTTCACTGCAAGCACGTTTGTAGCATGAACAGAAAAGTTTGCCCCAAAGAGTTTACAGTATTTCTTCTTTTTGTTTTGCTTTGACAATTAAGTCAAATTCAAATGAACTACTCAGGTTTCATGCTTTCATGCTTTTAGCATTAATCTCAGATATAAGCAATATTTGTATTTTTACAGACCCCTTAATATTTAAGCCAGATGTACTGTAAAATGGTCTTCACACATGTGAGACTGTAAAATAAGTATTGTAAGTTGTTTCTTTTCACATTAATACAAGTATTTTGAATATTTTCACTAGTGATCGTTATCTTTTGCCAGCTCTATTTCCATGAAAGCATATTCATCTGCCAAGGGTTACCATCTGACCTCTGTAGAGTTAACTGGGCAGTTCTGCCTTTTTGCTCTCCCTTCAAACAGGACTAATATTAAACAAGCAAAACAATCACCTGTCTAGACAGGTAACTAAACCCTTACAGGATGTCAGCTGTTCAAGGAGGGAACTATCAAGGTGTGTAGGAAGGGCATTGCTGGAGTGACCAGGAAAAGGGATGCTGGGACTCTGAGAGACTTGGGTTTCGGTAGGAACCAGACCAAGCAGTTATGCAGGCAAGAGGTTGACATTAGAGCCACGGACTCTGTGAATGGAGAAAACTGGAACATCAGATCACATGAGGACAGAGCAGAATTGCAGAAAGGCTGACACCTCAGCCCTGCCAGCCCTCCTGCAGCTCTCTGCTCCATCAGTGCCTCTGTGGGAGCGTGCTGGAGGAGCTCTGCTCCTGTCTGCTGCCTCCAAGCTCACGAGGCAAAGCCAGCAACAACAGAACAGCATATTTTCTTTACACATGACAACCTCCACCCAATTGAACTGAACTGGAGTCAAGACATTCTGGCAAGCTAATAAATAAAACATATTCTGTCTGAAATAAGTTAATATAAGGACTGACCCATCTGTGCTCCAGAATGCACTTCAGAATGAGATAACCCCACAACAAAAGCAGTTCATACAAATACCTTTTGCTGCTTATTGCACACAGAAGCTTTGGAATTTTCAAATTTTAAGCTTTAAAAAATTATCTTAATAAAAAGACCTTGCAAAGCATGAGTAGTTTTTACTCAAATTACATTGATTTTTAGAATGATAAAATGACTTATTTGAGTTTCAGACAAATAACTTATTTTCTTAATTCACAGGGTGATAAGCAACACTTTTCTGCAGATCATGTGAGCCTATTTATATAATTTTATGGCTTAACATATTGTCTTGGACCAGACTTCTTTTAATTTTAATTTTAGTCTGCATCTACCTGAACCTACAATTTCTTATCTGAAAACATAAAATCTCACTCTGTTTATCCCAATGACACAAATCATCATTTTTTAAAAAATGCAACTTCTTTTCTGCTTTAAAAAAATATTTTTGCACTTAATACACTTAAAATAAATATGGTTTTATATAATATATCTTATTATAAACTGTCCTTGCTCTTCCAAGATATGGTCTGTTTCATGAGATGACTGCCTTGGAAAGCATATTTGGATATCCAAGTTATTTTCACAGTTGCTAGTTATCCTTTCCCCAATCTCTGTGTACTTTGGGAAGGACAGGGCCCGAACAAAGTCACAACTACCCAGCTGAGAATTTGAAAAGCAAAAGAACCACCCACAAAATGAGCAGCCACTTACTTTAGACGTTGCTGCAGCAGAAGCAGAGAGGTATCGATCTCTCTACCAACTTTTCACCAATCCAGCCTTGTAAGCAAATTTCTGGCATGTCTGCTATACGATCTTCCTGAAGGACATATGTTTATTTAAAAGCTGTTGTGATGTTTATTTAAAATTTATGGCAAATATACTGACTGAAAAACTGCCCAGAGATTTCTTTTCTAAGGTGTGATGTTTTTTAAACATTTATTCACAAATTTATCAAGGGCAGAAATAATGTGTGTAAACTCACAGATTATTCTAACTCACTGAATAAAGTGGTATTTTTGGTGCTGCAGATATAGGCATATGCAGTAATATGGAAAAACCTTCATGCTATGCAATAAATGGACACTAGTTTATTTGAAAACCTTAAATTCATACGTTGATTGATTAGTCACTGAGCACCTTGCTAAAATCAAGGTGAAAGCACAAATCAGGAATTTTTATCAGGTTGAAATATTTTTGCCTCCTCAGCTTGGAAAATCCCTCTGATGGTCAGAACACACAAAACTAAACAGTAATTATGTAGGGGAGTGTTTGCAAAAGATGTTACACATTTCTCTGGAATGTTTGGATTACAGTTCCTTTGTCCTGGCCACATCTGCCTTTTCCATCTTGCACTGAGTTTTACACCTCTACCCTGTTCATTGTCCTGCACTTTTATTTCCATCTTCAGCAGCCCTATTTTGAATTTTTTATTCAGATAATTCAAGGAGAAATGTAATTGATTAAGAAAAAAAAAAACCAAAACATTATTAATGCACCATTTCTGGCAGGCTTTTCAATAAAAATATCCCTGATATTTTCTAATTAGAAAATTTCAGACTATTGCTGGCTGAACTTTCTGAATGAATTAAAAAATCCAGGTGACTAGATCCCTAGATTGCATTGGCAAAATTAGCTTCTGTCTGGCAAATATGAAATTATTCTTTTGTTTACTATGCTTAATTTTTTTTTTTCCTAAAACACCCATAGTAGTATCTGGACATAAACTTAGTTATAACTCCTCAGTTTTTGGTTTCACACTTCATCACGTTGGTCTTCATTAATACTATAATCCTCAGCTGGCCAAGCATCTCTTGCTTCATTTCAAACATTTACAAACCATTTCACTGTCTTTCTCTACAGTGTTATTTATCAAATGCCCTTTTTTGTACCTTTACCTAGCTCATTAAAAACCACTTTACAGGCTTTTTTGTCCCTTAGCTTCTGTAAAATGAATCAAAGGAACAATGTTGAGACACAACTTTTTCTGCATGTCTACAAAAGTTCCCACTAACACTCCTCTGTTTTGTGAAAGTATTAATGCCAGCGAAGCACACAAATTTTACAAATATCATACAAAAGCTCTCACAAAAGTAAAGACATTGCTCTTAAAATATTTTTATTCTTTTTTCTGGGAAAAGTGAAAACTATTTTCTTCCTGACCTCTGTACTGAATAATAACTGTTCTTTAATTGTACACAGCATCTCCTTTACTTTCCAAATTCCCATCTACAGAAAGTATGATCAAAACCTCTTGGTCAGGAAAACTGTAGACTTCATCAAAGAAAACAATGTAAAGTTTATAAAGTCCCATGAAAATTGATACTTATGGAAATTGATACTTATGGAAAGTTTGCCGCCAATTAAGTTGAGAAGACTTATGTAGAAAAAAACTTGAATCTTCAATGTTCTGTTTATCTGATACTGAGGCTTCAGTGTTTACTTTCCATCGGTCTGTGTTTACAGTGGGTTTGTGGACATTAGATTAGATAGCAATGAGAAGTGTAAAAGCCTGGGAAAAAATGCACAGTTGACTTCTTAGTTCTAGAAAGCACATAAACTGCCAGTAACTTCTGATACTATAATGTCCAATAAATATATGTTATAAATAAAGTAAGTTTCATGTGTTTCAGCTTCAGAGTGAATCCCTCTGAGTTTTTCTGTGGTTGGGTTTGGGTTTTTTGTCAGTTATAGGGTATTCTTTTTAAGGCAATCATATCCAGAAGAGCTCTTGGCCATTTCCCCAGAGTCAATAAAAAAAGGACTAGAATTTGCAATTTGATGTTCTAAATTTGTATTCTTTATCAAATATAAAAATAAGACATTTTCATTATTATAACTAATATATTAGTAGATTCAGTGGAATGACTGGAACTAAGTCTCCTGACTTCTGGGTAAATATCTTTCAAGGTACAACAGGTATTTTGAAATAAATGCCTCTTGGTTCCTGTTGTCAAATCTATTTCACTTGCTCTCATGAAGACCCAGCAATAAAGGCAAGCTGGAACTTAATGTTAAGAGAGGTTTTAAGCAACTAAATTGACAATGTAACACTTTGTGGAAATGTTGTGTTTATGTATGTTATAAACAATTACTTCCTTGTACAAGGTATAATTTAGCATAAATATCTTAAGACTTTTAATGTGTTTTCTGACCATGTGTAGAAACTGTGTTCACTTGAGTAACTGTACTTTATACAATTTTTCATTTATGCTGGTTTTTTTTTTTTTTCCCTTCAAGGCTTTTGCAATAGTTAAAGAGACCTAAAGTAAAAGATATGATGTTATTAGGACACAATATGTGGCCAGGTGTTAGGTAATGGATTTGGTGGAAAAACAGCAACACTTAGAGAAGTGCACTTTCTAAGGTCTTATATCCTCAGTATTGAAAGAGTTGCTTAGAATCCCCAAAGAGGGGCTGAAGAGTTATTTAGAGAACTAACAGCATTTTCTGCATTTTGGAACAGAACAGTGGCAGTTTCTTTGCAAATGCCTTGAAAGAAGGAAAGATGAAAGAACAGGCTCTGGAGATCTGTGCAGATGTTAATATAGCAAAGCATTTGTGTTTCCTCCACAATTTTGTGATCACAGCAGCAGAAACTTTGGACCTACTATGCACATCCAACCACGAAGAGACCTTTATCGTTGGTTTTCCAGAAACCTTATGCCCAAAAGTATTTTAAGTAGCAAACGATCACTTTTATGGTAGCTCTGATAGATCTTCTGAGAATCCTTAACTACCTTGTACCTTGTTGCTACATTGATGAAAGGTTTTTTGGAACCTACTTTTAAGGACTGAATCTCATTAAGATTCCACTGACAGGAACAAAGTAATTGTAAATCAGTCAAAATCCAAGAAGCATCAGGTATTTCCTTGTGCAGGGAAAGAGCTGAATCAGGACTGAGTGAGTGTGGGAGGTGGCCCATAGAGCCTCATCACAACAATGTTATGACTTCTGGGAGACAAGAAAAGTTTTGATCTGGGGACTATTTCAATAAAGGCAGAACTCTGCTTAAAAAAAAAAAAGGGGGGGGGAACCCCCAAAGTTCGTGTTTCTGAACAGTTTAAATTGTCAGTTTTACCCTTTACTCTGTTCCCACACCTAGAACCATAAAAGTTCCGAAGCAAATAAATCTAATAAACAATTGAATAATAGGCTTCAAAAGCTGCTTTTTTTCAGTTCCAATGTAATTTTAAGCCAAAATTACTGGTTGTGGTCTCAGTATGAAAGAAGTCTATGCAAAATCTTCCAGTCTTCATGTTAGCTAAGGTGAACAAGACATGCAGAATATGCAAATAAGAGCTTTTCTCCACAGAATTTTTTAACTGAACTGATAAATCCTGCTTCACTTTGTCCATGGCAAAAAATGGCAATAGAGAAGGAATTAAAAATTCACTTCAGTGCAGAATCATGCACTGGCAGATGAGCAAACTGGATGACCTGAAAAGCCCTTTCCATTTCTAGTCTCCAAGACTGTGGGCATCCTCGAGAGAGTAGTTTTTTTCTTAAAATGCCAACTGAAGATGAGCTCGTCTGGAAAATGAAAAGTTTTTGTAAAAGAGAGGAATAATTCTCCATGAAGGCTTGTGAGCTGTTGACACAGCATTTGACAGCATCCAGGGTGGTAGGCAGCTTCCCTACAGGCAGGCCAGAGCAGAGGGCTGTTTTGACACAGCTTTTAGCAAACCTAATAAATATTTCCCCCCCTATGCTAAAATGGGATCCTTAAAATCTGCTTGTGTCCAGTCTGTTCCACTGATAATACTTCCACTTTCTACTGCTTATGTAGTACTTGAAATATGAACCAAATGTAATGGTAATCCAAGGTACACTCAGAAGTCTGATCAGTCCTCAAAGACTGGGTGAGAAAAGAGCTACCACTACTAGGATACGCTAGAGTTCATTCTGTACATAACTTCACTAAAAATGAGTCAATACATTACTAGGCATTACCATTTACAGTTCCTAGTTGCTACTCTTTTCCCCCCAATATTGTGAAACAAAAGTCTAGTAGCATGTCTCAAATGCAATCTTTATGACAGTCAATCACAACACCATATGCTGCGGGCAAGGACAGCAATCTTCACCAGAGGCAACGAGTGGTTTCTTTTTCTTTTCTTTTTTTTTTTTTTTTTTTTTTTTTTTTCTTCCCCAGATTCTAACACACAACTGCCTGTGTTTTACTTTTGGTTTTAATTTTTAACTTTGTTATTGCTGGGCCCTGTGGAACAGATTCTGGATTGGAAGATGCCTATGGAAAGCCAGTCTTCTCAGATGGGGTTGTTGTGCATCTGTGAGCAGCTACAGAGGATGTCAATGCACAGTGTAGAGGTGCTTTCTACACAGACTGAGGGTGGGGCTTCCACACCCAATACCATGAAGGAAACAGTTGCTGCTGCTCGGTTTGGCAAGAAAATAACTTGAAAGATTTCGAAAAGATATTAATTGCAAAATAAAGATTCAAAGTTTCAAAGCAATAGGACTATTCTACAAACTCACGTAGCCTATAAATATAAACAGTTAAATTAAGGCTGCTCTTGATGAATTTAAGGCAACATGATGTGATTTTAAAAGATTGTAGGTCCTAGACCACATGTTTTCTTAAGAAATGTGGGATGCTACCTAAGGGAACACTTATTTCCTGACAACGTGGGTAGCACTGGATTTTATATTGAACCATTTGTAAAGCTCTGTGTTGTAGAAGACAGGAAAAAAAAAAAAACCCACAACTCAACTTTGCTAGGTAACTCCTTGAATTGTGTTAATTTCTTTAAATAATTCTTCACAAGGATTGTCAGGGAATTTTAGTAAGACTTTGGAAATTTAGATTTTAGTAAATGTATGTTTTACACCAGAAACCATCCCAGTGTTTATTTATGATCACTTAGGATGTGACAGTTGTCTATAAACCACATAGTCACACTTCATCGTCCAGGAATCAGGAATTAAAAGTAAATACACATTACTACAAATTATTACATGGGCACTTCTTTTTCCAAGTCTCCACAACGGGGTAAAAAGACATGAACTAGTCCAATGGGTGACATTGTACAGCATCAAACAGAGTATCAGAAGTAACAGAAAATGAAAGAAGATACCTTGTCTCACTTCCGATGCTTGAATGCATGCAGGATTACAGTACATGTGGGTATTAAGCAACACTAAACCAGAGACGAAGTTGAAAAAGCACCTCGACAATGGGAGAAAAGAATATAAAACCCAAAGGGAACATCAGACTTTGCAAAACCCACTCCCTTAAAAAACAGCTGTTGTCCCGACTTGGTATTAAATAGCCATAAGGTTTATCTAAAGATCAAAAGAAATGGACCTGATATTAAAATGCAGACGTAATTTAAACAACAAAAATAGCCAATACAGTGTCTTCTCCTCAGACAGATTAGAAAAAAGTTTTAAAACAAAATGTAACTAATTACAAAATCAGTTAATTAGTAAAAAAATAGAACAGGATTCTTAACTAACTCAGAAAACAAAGGTTACAGGACCTATGAGCAGCTGATTACCAGCTCAACTGCTTTTTGGAGCAGGGTTACTCTACTGCGAAAATTGCAGGTTTTCATATTCTCAACTGCACACCATTTAACCAAAGATTTTGTTAAAAACAAAGAAAGCAAATAAGGTAAACCATCGTTAGTTCTGTAGTCTTGTAGAGAACGAAAAAGGGTATGAAATGGATCTATTCGGTAAATTAAAAGAACAGGATGAAAATATTTGCTGAATTACAGACTTTGGAATGAATAAAAATTACATACTGTGCATATTTATGTGGTCTGTGTCCCACTCTCTCTGTTTCCATTACAGATTTCATCTGCTTTTGGCTTCTCTGCAGGCAAACTACTTTGTGTTCTGCACTGAAGACAAATTCATCATTAAAAATTATTCTTCTCTTTTCTCTAAGAGAAAGAACTTCAATTTTATTCTGTTTTTTACATATTCTGATTTTTGCAAATTCCTATAATTGTGAAAAAACATACTATGTGCTATTCCTATCTAAATGGACAGGTAACAGCAACATTATAAATACTTTGGCCTTGTCCTTGTCACCATTAACATGATGGATATAAAGCCCTACAAAACCTATGAACTCAGTGCATGTTTTATTTCTGTAGTCATAGTTACATGGTCGCTACCTTATATACTTACACATGCTGTACAGTATATAAATAACTTCCTTTATTCCCTCCATATTTCCCTCCCAGTATTCCCTGAAATAATCTTCTGTCATGGGACTTCAATCTGAGCTGTAAGAACTCAATAATGAGAGGGACTGTTTCAGTGTGCTTCAGACAGACTTTCAGAATCTTGACTGCTTTTTATTAGAACAACTATTCATTATATCTTTATATTTTCATGTAGTCTTATAGATGCCCAATGAGATCATTAACACTTGTAAATTTAAATGAGCCATCAATACTAGACGCCTGGATATTTAGAAGATAAAACACCCAATTCATAAATATTTCTAGCTATTTAGGACTAACACATGGACCAGCATTCTCAGTGTGGCCTTATTTCATATTTAATTCATAACAAAAAATCTAGGTCACAGATAGGAAAACTGTCCTTCTCCATCTTTGTAAACACATGGTGTGCTATGTTCAGCTCATATGAACATAATTACATTATGTTAAGAGATGTTTCTACAGAAGTATCAGGCAGTTGCAATTTAGCAATGCATTAATTAGTCTTGCTTGTGAGTCACTACTCTTTACCCCAAGTTCTTGCCTTCATTGAAGGTGTTACATGGTCAGAAACATATTTTACTTCACTTAACACTGTCCTTTTACTGTTGAACCACTGTGCATCAGGGAGTTTGCTGCAAAATGCAGTATGCATCACTTACTTAAAACAAGAACATTATTTTCCCTATATCGGATCACACTAAAGGCTCTTCTAGACCCAAATTCTAGTTTGACCAGTGACCAACAGCAGATTCCTCAGGAGGAGTGTTAGAGGAGGGCAGTTACAAACTGATACTCTCCCAGAGTAAAACTGCTGCTAGCAATATACAGCTAAGGGATTTCCTAAGCAACAAGTAATGTTTCTGTTTTAATATCTTCCAAATGTGATTTTGCTGGTTTTTTGTTTATTTTCCTTGTGAGTTCTCTGGGAAAATTCTGAACCTATACAAACAGCATTCAGAGCATCCCATGGCAAGGCCCATGGCCTTGGCAATTTGAATTTCATTGTGTTGTGTGAAGAAATAATCCTTTTGTGTAGTTTGATGTTGGCACTTGCTAGTTTCATTCAATGCCCTCTAGCTCAACCAAGCACAGAACCATTTCTTATTTATCTCTTTCATTCTTCTCATTATTTCATAAACCACTCAAACTCTTTCTCCAGGACTTGTCTTTGAAGCCAGAGAGCATTGGTCAAATTGTTGTTCTCTAACCAAACAGTGATCTCAAAACCTCCTCTGACAGCTGAGAGACACAGGTATGGAATCACTCTGAGCTCAGACACACGGACCTGGAGAGAAACAGATTATGTCCCTTCCCATCTTGCCCCCAAAGGAGCTCAGCTTGTCACTCGTATGGTCACTGTTTTGTGGACAGAAGATTGATCATTGTGCCAGGAACACGAATTACCCTCTGACTTGTAAGATAAACTTAGAACTTACTGAAACTAACAATGATGACTGAGCAAGAAATAGGCAGGGAAGTACCAGAATATTTCATGCAAAGTATACCTGAAATTGCTCTTTTCAGAAGCATAGAATTTTTTCCAGTTGTTCTTTGTGGCTTGTTTTTTTCTGGGTTGTTTTTTTTTTTATCTTGAAAAATTACAATACAAGATTGCATGACTCTAAAGATCACAGGACTGCTTGAAACCTTTATGTTGTATAAACAGAATGAGTTTTGACAATATCACTAGAATGTCCAGAATATTTTATTTTACAAAATTTACTGGTTTGGTTTTGATTGTTGGGAATAATTGGACTGAAAAGGAATCAGCTGACAAGTTCAGCAGATGATACTAAAAGACAAACAATAATTTTCTGAGAAGAAAACCTAACAAGAAACAAAGTTGTTGCAGGCTGTGTATTTCAACATCATATAAGCAATTCTTTCACTCTGTTCTTTCAAAATACTTGCTAACTTTTCATTTCTTCCTCAACATTTAAACTTCAGTGTAGTCATGAGCTAAATCTTCAGCAAACTTCATTCAAACTGGACAAAGATGGCATATCATCCCTTCTGTCTGTGCACTGCCTCAGCTGTACTGCATCCTTAAAAAAATTATGTTCATAAATGGATATGGACACTTCAGATCCAAACCTTGTCTGTTTCAACTCAGTTCTCCATTTCAGGCTCTGCTGCATAAGGTGGCTGTTTTCTGAGAGGTTTCAACAACATAATGATACTTAATGCCAAAAATTTGGACAATTTTAAGTAAGCAGAGAATCATCCTAAGCTGTAAAAGATAATTTAGCACATCAGCCATCACCACCTTACCTGCATTTTTTTACATTTGGCCAATTAGAAATTAGTATATATAGAAAGAACAAGAATTTCAAAATGCTGAATGAACAATGGAGCTCAGATATCTGTCAGTACATGGATTTGCTTAATTGAAACTTAAACACTAAGAGATGTGTAGCTTTAGAATTGCTTGTTATTCCAAGGTTGTCAAAAGTGTTAATTTGTTTACATGAGCCAATGCTCCTGCATTTTTTACTGAGATTGCCTACAGTAAATGCTTATTGTCCCCAAAACTGGAAAATTAGATAGGAAATTTTTTGTGACTAAAATTAGGAAAAGATGCTATAGGAGTCTAATGGATTACAGAAGACTTGATCCTTGCCTTCTGAAATTGGAAAGAAAAGATTATGTTAATACAAAAGTGTTGCAGGAAAGAAAATATACAGAAGCCCCATGGAGGAAAGGTATCATAAAAACATCCTTTTAGTTTCTTGTGTCTTAAACAGGGAGTTTGCTTACAAAAAGAACATTTCAAAATTACCGTCTATTATATGAAAATTAAGAGCCCATCTCCACAGGATAAACTGGCAGCCTTAATTGTAATGCTAAAATCATTAAAAAAAATGTAACTCTATCTTTGTTCTCTATGAGCTACTGGGATATAATGTTAACAAGAAAAAAGAAAGTCTCTGTCTCAAATATATTCAAATATTTCCGTGTAATCTTTTAAGAGAATAATTTTTACTCATATTTACCTCAAATTCAATTTCTCAGATCTTGCATCTGATTTTGTTTCTCTTCTCTGTCTTCAGATTAACATACCAAGGAAGCTGCACATATCTTGTTTATCTTGTTTAGCTTTCCCATATTTCCCTCTAATTCTGTAAAAGCAAGAAAGATATTATGTTTACACAGGGTCCTAGCTCAGCAAAGCTTTTGCACTTAATATTAAATACCTGAATAATCCCAGTTAAGTCAGGACAATATTTCATAGAAGTACTACATCTGGTCTAAAGCTGTACATTCTGGATTTTCATGTTATGTGTTTAGGCTAAATTTAACATCACTTATTAGGTTAAAAGTAATATTCTAAATTAAATACTCTATATTGAATGTTTATTAGGATATGAACATCTCCATGCCAAGAAAAAAATGTGTACTGAAAGAATGGGACTCAAATATTCATATCATGATGTGGTTTCACTAAATATTTTGTTAGATGTACCAATGACAAAACCTGCAAGAAGAAATACATCAGTTTACAGGAATATTCTGGTTTTTGTGTGCAGAGAGTACTTAATAGGCAGCAATGCTGGACTACAACACAGATTATCAAGGCAGTTATCCTTCTGAGCTCCTGCAGATATTGTTCTCTGTGTATGACACAATCAGCAGAAAAATACAAGCACATCATCTCACCAGTGAAAGGTGTCCTTTCCTGTTGTTATTATTATTATTCATTGTGTATCCTGATGAGACTAAAAAAGAGGCTAAGGTAAAGGACTGCAATAACTATCATAGAATCATGGAATATCCTGAGCTGGAAGAGATCCACAAGGATCATAGAAGTCCAACTCCTGTCCCTGCACAGGACGCTCCCAAGAATCTATCCATATTGTAATTCATAAATTCATAACTGTCCGTATTGTAATTTATAAATATGCACAACAAATAACACACTCAAAGAGCCTTGTGGATTTCCCCTGCTATTTCAGTCTGGTAAGCACCTGAAAGACAAAAAAAAAAAATTGTGGCAAAAAGGAAGTTAAACCCTATGGATTTCTGAATGGTAAATGAACACCTGAAAGAAAAAGCTTGCATACAGTAGATAAAAAGTTTTTCCTCTCCATTTAGTCCAAGGTTTTCGGGAAATATGTTCGTAAAGGCCAAAATGTTATTTATTAGCAGAGACCAGAAGGAATGAACAGAAAGGTCAGTCATGTGCAGCAGCAAGAGTTCCTTCCGAGAGCCTCCTGTTTTGGAGGACTCATTACTTTGCTCTCTCCCACCACAGTCTTTTAAATCAAACTATGTCAGCTGCATGGCTGCCTTCCATACATTCTGGCTTTGTAGGAACACGGCCTGCTGACTTGCCAGAGACGTGAGCTGAAGTGTGGGAAGGTTTGTGTCTTATAAAATAATTCAGCTGTGCCAGAGAAAAGTAATAGCCAAAAATCAGAGGAGTCAGTATTTCTTAAAACGAATAAAGCAGGGAAATACCTGCTGGAGCAGCTAAGAGGCCCTGGTAGCCTCATTCACACAGAACTGCAAGGCTGTGATATGGGCAGCTCCAGCCACAATAGTGGTGGCTCCAAGAAATGCTGAGCTACTATCCTCGTGTTCTGTGGGATCCTTTCTGTGGGTTCCTTCTTACCTGACTATTATGCACTCCAGACAACAGTTGAAATTAATGAACTCAAAATGCACTTTAGTAATGAATTGGGAACTTGGCAGCATCACTAGCCTTCTATGTTTTCTTAGAGGCCAAAGTGGAAAGGTTGGAACTGCCATCATGATCTTACACTGACTTTCAGTGTGCCTTCACTGTAGTATCTCAGTGAAATTGATACTTCTTTCAAACATCTGTGTTAGAGGTGGAAGAATGAAAGAACCAGGTTTTAAATGGGATACCTGTGCAAGGCAGAACAACAGGCATAGAGGCTACAGTTTCCTCTCAGTCATGTGGTTTGTTCCTAGCAAACTCTACATTAAAAACCATAAAACTAATTAGGATGTTGTCCATGGAACTCAAGAAATACCAATGACACAACACAAATTTCGTTTCACTTGGTCCATCAAAAGTTAGTCTAAATTATCTTAGATTTCTGAGAGAAAAAGCTTTCAGAACGTTATTCTGAACACAGGGAGAAAAAGATGACTTGAAGGAAAAAAGGGATCTAAAGAAAGAAAACAGAAGCAAAGATAAAGTGAAGGAAAAGATACCAGGAAGTCTGAACTGTTCAGAGGACTTCTCTTTTTTCCTCTGAAGACTTCAGCAAGTAAAGTCAGTCTTCTACATTTATAATCGATGGGACATCTGTTACTTTTTGGCTAAGCATATACAACATCAGGGCAGGAGAAAGCAAGTAGAGACAATAAGAGGAAACAGAACTAAAAATACTTACAAAATATGTATCTAAGCTTGGAATAGAAACATTGCGGAATAAATAAATAAAACACATTTCTTCTGTATTTTGCAAGTGGCGACTGGATTATAGAGAAGTATGCATAGAAGATGCCTTTAACATTTATAAACTGGCATAAAGAATTTAGTTGAGAATGGAATTTTGTCATGAAGGTACAAAAATTACAGCATCATTGTTTTGGTTTAGTTACATATTAGTCAGCTGTCTCATGAAATTCTGTTACAAGTCCAATTTCACCTTTTCTTCGTCTATGTCTCCTCACACATGACCAAACCTGGGGCAAAACTGAATAAACTTGGTTGTGTGGCAAGAAAAAGGAGCTAATAATAGGATGAAAAAAAAAAAAAAAAAAATCTTATTTCCACTCCTGCCCTTATCCAAGGTATGGAGCTAACTTCCCAGTGGTGAAGGATGAATGCAGCATCCAGCTCAGCCTGACAGCCAGCAATTCTTAGTGGCTCGAACTGAATCATGGTGTCCTGTAAAAGTATGGAATGGCAGCAAGAATCTGTCTCACTTTACAAATGGAATACCTGAACAGCTTCCCTAACCTGAGCAGAGCCAAGTGTCTGCCCACAAATCCTTACCTCTGCATGGCTTTCCACTGACATCACTGGACTGTGTAGGTAATTGTCTGTGCAACCAGACTTATCTGCAGGTTATGGCCAGAGTTCGTGTCTACTGGGCTGTCTGGATTGCTGTATTCATCTGGGAGACCTTTCAGTTTTGAAATTAAACTTCACTGCTCAGCCTCCAGAAATTTTCCCTTCTCATTCTTCTCCAACTGAGTTTTTGGGATGGAAAATGCCAAAGAGAACAAGACTTTGTCAAAGTCATACTTCATGAAGCAAGACTTTGGTATTATCCGATGCCTGTTGAAATGTTGCTACGTATATAAAAAGACAGATACATGAACAAAAAGATCTAAATTCAGACTTAAACTTTAAAAACAAATAAATATTGAAGAGAGATGATAAATGCTACAAACACTCTTTCAATATATAGGCTTCACCACTTTTGTTAAAAGGCATCCCTGAAAGAAATTCTAATCCTATTGTTCTTTCCTGTGTTTCCAGCAAAGCAGTAAATCAGAATGGGCTACTTGAAAAGTTAGTTAGAGAAGTCCAAGATATTTGATGGCATTTGCAGAGATTTGGCTCATACTTAAATTATATACTGCATCTAAGTATTTAAGAAAGAGAGATCCACGCCATAATACACAATAATTTTAAGTAGTGTTAAGAGAAAAAAAAGTATTTTAAGAAAATAATTAATTATCATTGTCATAAATTTGGAAAATAGTTTCCTAAATGACAAAATAATGCTTCAAGAAACCTTGTCTTATGTTTAAAAACCTCACAACAACAACAACAAAAAAAAACTATTAAAAGCCACTCTTCAGGATTTCTTACTTCTATTAGTTAGAGTGTCTTAATGAGAGAAAAGAGAATAGAAACGTTTGCCTTCGAAGGTACGACCAGTTTTACATTCCTGAGCACCTTGCCTATGATTTTAGAGGGTAGAATGCTTCCAAAGGATTTTCTTTGAGCGCTTCATTTCTCCTGTAATGGAATATCACCAAAGAGTGTTTCTGTTTTCTCATTATGAGTCTGATAATTTAAAGCAAGAAATAAGTGAGCAATAAAAATGATGGCTGTACTTTTAGAGAGACAAATCAAAAATGCCAAGAGATAATCAGAATCTCGTCCTATGTGTGACCTCTGTAGCACAGACACCTTTAACAAATATCTGGGTCAATCCAAACACTTGTCTGAATACTACAAAATTCTAGCATTCATGGATACCCTGACTGACTCTTCACTGTCTCTCAGGAATTATGCTGTGCAGACCACTTGGAAGCAGGAAGGTCTACTGTGCAAGACATGAAGTTTGTCTCTTGTTGATTGAGCAAACAGTACTTACATTTCTTCTGGCTCTGGACCATATCCAGAGCATTCTGGGTGTGTAACTTTGAAGGTTCATGCCCTGGTAGCTCTCTCCTTCTGGCAGAGGCCTGGGTGACTGCTGTTCTGCAAATGCTTCTGTTCCGGTCTCAGTCCCATCTGGCCAACAAGTTATAGAGCCTCAGATTGCCAGATTACAACTGTGTGCTGTAAAAGTGTGCTTTTTGCATTTAGGTTGCTTGGCCAAATGTGGCTGTCATTCTTCAGTCACAATAACTGTTAAAGGTTGTAAAAAACAGAGAATAAAGGTGACGGTTATACTTGGCTGATGTAAGAGCTTTCCTCTACCTCTGCAATGGTCACTTCTAATAGCAAAAGAGGCAATAAAAGTTGCAGTGACTGGGAAATCACATGTAGAGGTGGACATAAGCCACAGGATTCATGCTTGTGTTATATTTCAGTTCCTTACCATACAAATTTGAGAATGTTTAGCTCTGTGACTCAGCTCATGGTGAAGCAGAAGAGAATCCACACTTTCAGTTTACAGCACAGTAGTCCATGTGAAGATGAAAACCAGGGGCTGATCTCTTCTCCTTTGCAGTAAAGGAATTTAATGAAAATTACAGTGGTGCTGAGTAGGAAGGCATTTGAAGGCAGAAATCTGTCTCTTCCTGTCCGTTCCCACTCACATAGAAGAACAAAACTGCCTCACAACATCAGATCTGACATGACTATGTTGTCATGAGGCAGCATGTCAAAGCAGCAGCTGTAGCTTCTGATGTACACTGGGGGGTGGTGGAGGTGACTGCAGGCAGAAAAATATGAAATGTTAAGAGAAATGTGTGATATTTATTTAGGATATGCTAAGTGATAGAATCTCAGACTATTCTTTTTTTCTTCACAGATGCCTATTTTCACTCAAATATTTTAAAATTAATTGCTATGTCTTTGTCATCTTCCATCTTGCTTCAGAGGAATTTCTTAGGGCCTGCCTAGAGCCAACATAAATCAAGCCTTATTTCAAAGTGTCACTGTAATACCAAGCAAGGCTAACTACTCTAAGAAAGTACAGTTGTTAGTATATATTACAAAAAACCCCAACCAAACATGATAGATTCTCTGGGAAAATGTGAAATTGGGTTTGAATAGATATAAGATCAGAGTACTTAGGATATTATTCAATCAAATTTGGCCACCCAAGTAAGAGTGAAATACTGAAAGGATGTGAACCAAAGTCCTTTTATTCCTTTCTCAACTAATTGTTAAGAAAAGATAGGCTAATATAGAACAGATGCATGCATCTGTTCAAGTGCTAGAAGCAATGGCTTGTATGGCACATTTGAGAAGCCAAATAAGAGAGAAGCTTGATCACAGTGTCCAAATACATGACTATATTGCTAAAAATCCAAAATGTTAAACAAAATTACTGAGACAAACAAAATAATTGTAAACATCATATTGTGTCAATAGACAAGAGAAAGAGAAGACATGAAGAAAAGTGTAGAGGAGGAAACGAAATCAAGATACTTAGAAATTCAGAAACACCAAGAAATGTAGACAATGGCCTAAACTAAATGGCAGTTTTGCCTGTTTTACATCTGACATTATAAACCATTATGTAATTTTGAATCATGTTTGAATCTCATGAAATTAACTTTTGTTCTGAGTAGAAAGCTGTAGAATTCTTAAATGTAAACAAATTAGAAATCATTCTGATTTATTATGAGGATGACTCTTTGTGTCTCACATGGCAGCTTTGAAACATGTACTTACCACAGAGAGACCTCATTTCAAGGGGAATAAGCAATGAATAAGTAATGGAACAACCTAAACAGATTTAAAGCAGTATTAGTTCTAGAAACAGAGACAAGAATTTTGTTTTGTGCCCCTGAAGAGATCTCTTCCAAGCTAATGCATAAAAATAAGTGTTCAGTTGTTGGTTTTTCTTTTCCACAACTTAACTAACAGACTTCAGAACAAAAAAATATTCAGATGAAAACCAAAAACAAAACACCCAACAACAAAACAACTCGAAACCCACAAAAACCCCCTAGAAACAGAACATGCATTGCCTCAGGGAAATGAATTGATGCTGAAGCTCAGATGAAGTAACATAAGCTACAAAGGAGCCAGGCAGCCACTTCTCTCACTCTGGGCAAGAAAATCTCTCAGTGAAATTGTTTGTATCTTGCAGTATAAAATCAAGCACTAGAGATTTTGAATCTTGTTTTAACATAAATTTTACTCCAAATACTGATAAAAGATTTCATTGGATTTCATTAGTGTCCATTGAAACTATGAGGACAATACTGCACTAACAGTGTGAAAACAAAATCCATGTAAAAGCTTGAGAGCTGCAGCAAACAAAGTGTAATTGAGTTTGGATGGCAGTATCACTTCAAAAAGGATTGTTTTCCCATATATATGGATTACATCAATATCTCTTTCAAAGCAAACAAATTTTCTGAAAACCAAATTTACGCAAAGCTCTATCATTTTATTAAGACTAATTTGGGCTATTGCCATTTTAAATGCCAGACAGGTGGATCTTAACAATTTTAGTGCTTTTTTCTTAAATAATGATTTATATAACTTAAGATATCATTGGAGTGACTTAATGTTTTCTATAAATGTTTATATACACATTACTTTTTCATATCTACTTTGTAGAGAGGACTACAAACAGAAAAACCATTTTATTCAAATGAACATTGTTCTCTCAGCAAAGGTGTCTTCCTACTTGCACAAATGGCAAAGTTGTGGAGACTCCAGCAGGAATAAACCAAGAGCCTTTGGTATATAGACAAAAGCACGGAAGAGGCCCAAGGCAACCACTGGTGAAATTGTCTCCCTGGGGAAACAAAGGCATGAGTCCTTTCAGGCTGATAAGGAAATGGAAACCCCATGTGCAACACTCTACCTAACACTTAGAGCAGAGCCTTTGCTGCAGCTTTTAAAAATAAACCTGCATAAACAAAAGTCAAAAGTACAGAATGTACGTGTAGTCCTGCATGCATGTTCCATATAGTGATAGGCAACTCTTTTGGCCTTGTTTAAACTACCACAATTAAAGTTAAAAGTCTCAAGTTCTCGGCTTCCCAAGAACGTGGTATTTGTGCTCCTAGAGCACGCACTGCACTGGGGCTGCCTTATGTTTAGTTGTTCAGCTGTCTAGTTCTTGGAACAAAATCAAATCTGGGTAGAAAACAGGCTCTGAGCTATTCAGATAAAGGCAGTTCTGGACATGCAAGGAAGCAATGCATAAGGTACATAAGGAACTGTAATATCAAACGAGAAGATTCTTAGGTGAATATTGACAGCACCTTCCACTCTGTTATTTTTTTTTTTTTTTAATAGGGTCTTTGTCTCAGAAGGCTTCTAGGTCTTTCTTGGGGTGCTAAGCTTGTTAAGATGATACTTAAATTTGGAGACATATGACCCTGAGCCATCAGTGCAGTTATTTCGAGAAACACTTGAGGAAAGTATAGCACCAAGAGAAGGAGCAGTAGTTTGAATCCCTGGCACTGTTTCTGTTTTGCTGATATGGTAAAGGTTTGGTCTCCTGTGGTCCTGCCATCCAGCAGGATTCAGTACCCCAAAGTCTTCCAGCCTCTTCCTGCCAGCACCAGGCTATGTACTGAGCAACTCTTCCTAATGTATAAGTATTGCCTTTGTATTTCAAACAAAACTGTAACTTTTTAACCTGAGCACTGAAAAATTAATTGAATCCCCATCTGTTACAGGCTCATACAACAGAGTCAGGTTTACAACACTGTTTCATGCTTTTTAAAAATGTCTTCTAAATTGTGCTTGCAGTTTTTAAAACTAGTGTTTGATAGAGGGGCACATGTAATACACAGACAAAAGGGATAGAACAGCTTACATTTACGAGATGACATTTTAGAAGTTTTGGTGTGCTATTATCATATTACTCTGAAAGAAATCTTGTGCATACTCAAATAGCTTTATGCAACTGGAGCACATGAACAGAGGAAAGTCCATCATCACGTTTAAAGTTTGTTCATATTCAGAGCTGACCTCGCAGTGAAATTGAAAATCATAAAGATTGAGTGAGCTTAGGACAACCCTCATATAAATCACACAAGCCTCTCAAACTCTGTAACAAGTGTTGCTTGTTCAGGAAGCTAAGGTGTTTGTTTGAAGCTGCATGCACATACATGAAAAATTCAGATCATATTAAATACCCTACTTCATATCCTGCTTTGCTAATCAGTTATCTGTCTTGGATGAAAATAACTGCTGATTTACTCGTTGAACTTTGCTGAAGACATTCCAGACTGAAGCTAATACCACAAGCAATACAAAATATGAAAGTCAAAATAAGCAGATTTTTAAAAAAAAACCAAAAAAGTGCTCAAGACTTTGCATTTGCTTCTCAAGATTAGTCACACAGAAAGTGGTCTGATTCTCGAACCATGTTTTTCCTGCTCCCAGCCAAATCAACAATTTGCATTATTCCTGGTGTTCCGCATGTGAAGCAGAGCACACAGATGTACGCCTGTCAGCTTTTCCAGCTGACACAAATATTTTCCTTCCACAGGACTAAGTCCTTGACTCAGTGTCTTAGCAAGCAGGCATTATTCATTATAACACAACACAGATGTAATTCAGATTTCATTTACATTACTTTCATTCAATGAGTCAAGCTGCATATTTAAATGAACAGAATTCCATGTCCATAATATGTTTTATGGCAAAGAATGGAAAATTACTGAGGATTTTTAAGGAGTTACAGAGATGGCTTTCTCTGAATGCCTAAGTGCACCTCATTTAAAGACCCCAATTATTCTGTTTATATGTATTTCTAAGAGTACTATGACATATTGATTATAATGTTTGAGATATAAGTGTGTTACCTCACGCAGCCTTTGCTATCATTGTGCAAACAACAAGGTTATTTCCTTTCCCTTGTCTCAAGACCACGGAATAGTCTGGGTGGGAAACTATTTTGGTTTTGCTTGTTTAGCCAAAGGCTTATAGCAACGATGGACAAAGTAAAAACAAGAAGAGAATTAGTAGTGAAATAAGTATAAAATCTAAATCAATCCTTGTTTGTTAGGTAAAATTCCTTATATCCAGCACAAGACTGGGTTTACTAATGTTTGTATTGCCCCTTGTAACTTCTACAGCAAAACTATCATATAGTGGGTTTAAGGTATTTTCAGCCATGGCTTTGAGTAAAACTGGGACTTCAGCTCTATTAAAGTCAAAGTAAACACCACCCTTACCCTCTGATGTTATTTGGGTTTGATTCAATCTGTGTTTAATCAAAGTCTTCTTGAACTAAAAGACCTTAAGTAAAGTTGGAAAATCTGAATTAAATCATGAGGATTTGTGCCTAACATGACATCAGTATGTAACATCAAATAATTTACTTTCAGTGAACTTTATAACACTTCTGTGCTTCCACTTGCAAGTATGAGGATCAATATTCCTATAATGAAAGACATAAAAGGAATAGGGTTTGAAAATGACATTCCAAAACAGTTTTAGAAGGTAGACTACAGAACCCAGCATGGACATTGAGATGTGCACAGCTGGGAGCAATGTGAGGCACAGCAGTTTCAGAAGGCACAGAAAGACTTCTTTGGACATTAGCTAAAGCTCCCTGAGCCTTGAGGCTCAAGGTACTGAGGCACATTATCTGTAAAACAGCAACCACCACAGATGGTTAAGACTATCTGAAAACCTTTGCAGTTTGAAAGACTCTTACTACTTCCTGCACGGAATTTGGAGGTAAGGACCAGGCAGCTTCAGCTGTGCTACAGCTCCCAAAAGCAGCTGCTTGCTCTCCACCTCCTGCCTCTACTGAAGGTGACAAGTCTGACTCTCAGCTGCCCCCAAGGAATATTCCCACTCTCCAGCACATCAGGGCACCCACAGTGCACTGAGCTCCCTGTGAGAAGGCAGAGTACCATGGTAAACTACCCTATGATTTAAGACAAACTGCAATTTCAGATTCATGGAATTTCAGGAGGTGATGGAGGCCCAGAACAGTTCCATAAATACCATAGCACTTTATTTTACTGGCCTGAAGCACAAAAAAGGGATTTTTTTCTGGGTGAGGATCAGGTAGCATCAAGGTTCTACAGTACACCAGGCATCTCTTAGGCTCAGTAACTATTGTGTAGCTGCTATACTCAGGCTATAGGATTGCAACCCTGAGGTCAAGGATTTCCACCTAAGTATAAAAGATACTTCATTTAAACCAAGCAGAATGATTTTCAATCTCCTTACGCCAAAGACAATAGCTGAAAGCGAAAAAATTTGAGTGATTGTTCAAAATTGTTCTGAAAAGTAAAAACCTGCCACAGGTTATCACCTTCAACCACGTACAAATGCAAGCAATGTATACAATGCAGCAGTGTTCCTTCAGGTGTTCCAGGTGATGGAAAGATAGGATTTGACCAAGTGTTCTTTACATCCGGAGGCTGAAGACCCTGTGGATCATCTCAAGCATAGCACATGCCTCAAATGGGAAGGACCAGTATTATTCCTAGGAGGGACTTGGGTGGCTCATCCTATCAGCAAGGATGTGGAAAGTGTGTAAGAAAATGGTAATACCACACTATTTAGGGGAGATAGTAACTCAGACTTGGGGAAACCCCTGAGGTACAAATCCATATTTCATCATAAGTATAGACCAGTTAACAATCTGCTGAATTTCCAACTGAACCCCAGTTTATAAATGTAAGTGAATGGGTAAAATAACCAAACCCACAACTGAAATTCCCCAAGGTTCACAATAAAATAGGCCAATTAGTGACTTTATTACTACTATAAAAAAAACCTTTGAAGAGGTCTTACACCACTTTTCACTTAGAGGCACTCTGTCTTACCTTCTTTGCCTATTTTAACAGTGTTAATATTTAAATTTCTGGTTATCTAAACAGAGATAGCCATCCATAAGCTTCTAAAATTGACTGTATGAAGTCCTTACATTTTGTCTTAAATAAGCAAAAGAAAATTAACCCTCAAAGACATAGGAATTTTACATTAAATTTCCATATTTGAATAATGCTCAACACCGCAGCTGTCCAAGCTGCAGACAGTGCAATTCATGCAATTTGGTCACATATAGCTAGCTTAATGTATGAAAAACAAACCCTGCACAGCAAGATGCTCTGCTAATGCCCCTCAGGAGCTCAAATAGACTATCAATCCCATCTCCACTAGTATCTTAATACTCATTTAAACACTCAGAAATAGAGAAGTTAACAAAGAAGGTCCATAATTGGTAAGACCTGCCTAAATCAACCCTCAGACTTTGCATAAAATGTGTTATCTTTGAAATCATTAGAAAAGAAAAGAGCTACATTTTCACAGACTAAGGTGTAACCTCTCAACACTCAAGGTTATTTTCAGAGGAAAGATTTGATGTAACATTACTCTTCAGTCTCCTCTGACAGATCTTTTATAGTGTAAACCTATAATCCAACCTTATGAATTGGCCAGCAAATGTTAGGCATGCTGTTACCTTTTGAGATTTAACTTATAAGGTCTAGTAGAAAGAATTTTTTCTTCCTTCAGGACTGTTTATCTATTCCTCAGACAGCTTCTGCAAACATGAAAAATGGATGGCAGTAGTTCCAAACCTAGATTGTGTTTACTTCTCCTTCTGCAACTAATCAGTCTATGGATTAGTCATGAACTGTAGGGGATCCTCTGTCACTCCAGAAATCTGCATGTCTAGGAATGTCTTTGGAGTTTTTTAATTATAAAAATTAAATAAGCTTAAGATTTCTTAATTTTCACTCACTCAACTAACATGGGTTAAGTGGTAGCCATCTGCCTTTTTGTGTGAGGTTGCCTTTACATTTCATTCATGAAGATATATCGCCCTCCTGTTGTGCTCTTGCAGAAACTGTACATTTGGCCAGTGGGTCACAGCTAAACACTATATTCAAGATACAAAAAAAAACCCAGAGAAGGATAGGTTTCCATCATACAATAAAACTTCTGTATCAGATCAGAACTTCAACTTTTCTGACTTCCATCTCCCATACTTGCTGGTGTCACTTGCTTCCAAGAAAAGCATAAAGCATTCTTGCAGAGCAGCTACAGAATAACAAACCATCACATTAATCTCTCCTCTTGATTTGACATTGCCAAAGCTTTGTTTATATACAACTGTATATAATTCCTTCCAAACCTTGTTTCTTGTTGTGCTGTATTGTAAATGTTTTGATAGCTGTAATTTACTTCCAAGACTATCAGTTAAAATCTGTGACAAGTTAATCATCTTTCAGTAAGTTTTTTACTGAAATTTTAAGTAGAATATCTTGGGAAGCAAATAAAAAGTTCAAATTCAGCATATTGAAAACTGTCTAGGGCAAAATGTCATTAGTAGCCCTTCCTGTATGCCATGCATATAGAGCTGAACAGAATGGAAGTGGGTACTCAACTTCCATTTCAAACACTGCCTGTTACTACGTTCAGCAGCATAATTAATTCACTAAGAGCCTACTTTTAGTAGTTTATATGTAATCATTCTTTACATGTGTTTCTAGAATGTTTAGAGCATTAACAGTTTAACAGTGGAAAGGGGAAAGATATGAATATTTTTATTATTGCGAACATATCAGATAATTCTCTGTAATAGCATAACATTAAACAACCCACTAAAAGTCCCAGGTATCCTTCTTTCAACTACTTCTCTTCTAATACAACAAGGAGAGCAAACAAGTTGGTTTTAACTCCACTGTAGCTATCCACCTCAGTTATAATTCCACTGCCTTCAGGGGGCACTCTAAAGAGGGCTCTGTCCTGCCCCTTTCACTAAAGATATTTGGCTCCATGATGTCATTTTTAAAACCAGTTATATGTAAAAAGTCTCATTTTCTCAGTTGCAATACTCTTTTATATTGACTTTGTGGAGAAGAGTAAAATTGGTATACAGGTGTTCCAAACACCATGAAATTTGATAAAAGAAAATTCAATTCTTTCAAATTCCCCTGCATTAAAAACAGAATGAAATTTATGTACCAAATGAAGGTATGAAAAAAAAATAATTAGTTGCAGAGTACAATAGTGTATATCTACATTGTATGTAAAAGTGCAGCACACACTAACTGAGCTAATGTGCTTTTTGGACTATCATCCAAAGGAATTGATTAAAGCCATCAGAATTACACACCTGCATCTTTCAAACAAACTCCTTACCTAAAAGTTGTACCATTAATTTTGTCAGAGAAATGTTTGGGCGAAGGACTCACACAGCAGGCAGATAATTTGAAAGGAAAAGGTGCAATATTCGCTGCAGAATATCCTCTCCCAGAACTGCAGACCTCAAAGGGAAACCACCTTGCGCCCCTGATACTCACCCTGGGTCTGATCTGAATGAGCCTCACCACTTAAAATTGTTAGAAGCTGCAGAAACACATGGACAGACATATTAAAGAGGCAATGTACACTGAGAACTTGACATTGTTGCAGACTGTATTGCAAACCTTTTACTATTTTAAGGTATAAACTAATTAAATTTCTGCTGCGTTTTCCTTCATTCAGAAAGAAACCTGAATAATCTGAAGTAGTTAGAGGAAAGTATGAAGTGAAGAGGGTGACTCACTGCAATGGCATAGAGGTTAGCAACTGTCATTTGGGAGCTCACAAGATCCTAGTGATAGCAATCTGAGTGCTGCTTAGCTTTTCTTTCAACATAAACAGATGGGATAAAATACAACATGTTTGGATTTACTCTTGTGAAATAACAGTTTCTCTCTTTAGAAACCTTTTTCCATTGGATGACATTCTTCTTTCTGTTCACATGCTGTGGCCTTCTTTTTCTTAGGTCGGTTAAATTAAATTTTTTCTTTTATTAATTTCTTCTCCATCAAATTCCACTTTTTTTCCTTATTAATACTAAAATACTTTAAACAATCTCGTGATCTTCTAATCGTGTCTCTACTTATTCCAACACTTCTTTCTTTCCCATGCTATTTAGGTTAAAATGAAGTTCTAAGGAAAGAGTTTGGAAAAGTGAGGAATACACAGAAGAACCCCCAAGAAACAGAGCCCCACTCTAACCATGGTACCCACAGAAATCAAGAGTATGCAACAGTGGAGACTGGAGAGGAGCAAGTTCCATTCCTTTTTCTCCTTTAGTGATTCTTAGAGGTACTAAATTTGAGCTGTTCCTTCTCTTATTTCCTAAGGTTTAACATTCACACCCTCTTTTCAATCTCTCAAACACTCTTATTTCATAGAAAACTATTGTGCACTTATCACTTAAAATGTATGCCAAAGCTTTCATCTGCACGTTGTGTTTTTGCCTTTGTTTCCCTGTACTTCAGAGTAAAACATCTCCTTTCCACAAGTGTGAACAGAACTTAGGTGGCCTGCCAGAAAAGTTCTAAGTGATGTAGGTTTGGATCCACTAGTAAAAAGGAAAAAACACTCATAATAGTTTGGTGATTGCTTCCTTTATTCTTTAGGGAACTTATTCTCCTTAGAATCCAAAGAATACCTATTTATCTACAGAATTTGCTGTAAGCTATGATTGCTGTCACAGTAGGTCATGAGAACTTGCATCTCTAAAAGGAAAGCATTTGAATTCTGAACAATATTTCTGCTTTGCCATGTCACAGAAATTGTTTTGCTCAATAATTCTAAGATATTTTAATGATTAAACAAAAAAATCCTGCGTTTTTATTTTTTTATTCATTTTATTAAATGTTCTTGAGAGTCTCCAAATTTACCTAACAAAAACTGGAGACCCTGATAGAATTTTTCAAACAAATTTTATCCAATGGTTACATTAAATGACTGAAAGTTAAACTGAAACCTGTAAGGGGAATCAAACACCCACATGGGCCAATCAGTCAATTCCAATGACCTTAGGGGAGTATGATATGCTCTAAAATTAGGCTTTTTAGGGAAAACTAATTTAGCCTATGAGAATCTCAATTAGATTTCAGAATAATGGATAGAAGTGATAACTTCCTCTTCTAAAAAGGCAGATATTGTCCTTTACATGTGAATGCTTCTTGGTGAAAATGTTTAAATACATTTTTCTTAATAAATTATGGCCCCACTGAAACAGTAGATTAGATGTAAAAGAAAGAAAAACTGAGTCCCTACGGACAGATAAACGTTTATATTGCACAAGAGCTGCATGTCTGGTACAGCAGTATTTCCTTATCAGGTTGAGGTATTGCTAAATTGATGCTTCATTTTCTGATATTTTTATCCCCTCCCATATCCTCTCCTTCTTGGCTTTGTCTTTTAGAAACTGTAGGTACATTTCCCATTTTAAGATGATATGCCATCCAAACCTGACAGGACTTAAGCATAACTATTCTGTATAACTACACCCTCAAAATAATTCCAAATATTTCTAATTTTACATCTGTAAAATAGTGCCATCGCTCATAGCATTAACGTTTTGCAGAAGAACCCTTCAAGTTAAGTAGATTTTTACAATTAACATGAATTAATAGGAACAATTATGCCCCCTAAATTCTTTTGTGGAACAGCCCCTAGTGGAAAATAAGAATCAGAATGCATGACTGTATGAAACAAGAATTCCCATTTAGCCTTGTTTTGCTCTGCCTATTTTAGGACTTATCTATTTTTATAACTGTTTAAAAATAAACACTGCTTGTTTACTATAATAGAGAGAAATAGAGCAACCCAGAATAAAACAAGAATAATAAAAAAGGCTGGATAGTTTGTATTTAAAATGTAATGCCAACATCTGTACAGTTGGTTTTTCTTTCCCAAATTCCACCTGGCTGTGCTGGAGGAGCATATCAATGCACCATCTTACAGAGGGTTACTCAGAGCCATGGAAATCACACCAGGTAGGACAGAAACAACCAACCATCCATTAGATCTTTTCACTCTGGATATCTACTTATGTATATCATATTATCTACTTACATATCAACTTATGGTTGCTTCTTGTACTTGCAGATATTTATGTGATTCAGGCTGTCCAGCAGACAGCTGGGATTTAATTTTTCTTTTTCTTCACTTAATTTCTAAGCATCATTGGCTTCATTCTCATAAGCTTTTGTGATTAGAGAGACCAGGATTGCTCTCTGGTTTTCTTCAAGTACTCATATTTTTTTCCTTGCATACTTATGGCTGTTTTGGCCCCCTCTTTCCATTCAAGGCCGTTAGACAGACTCAAAAATGTTATGTTGTAGTTTCCTAATGAAAAATTTAATGCTCTGTGATTATTATTGTAATTTTATTTTACTAGTTATACAATTTTTTTTTTTGGTAGCAATTTGCAACTGTGAGTATGAGAAGATTTCTGCATATCCAAATGTCTGCAGAACGAAAGATAGGACTATCTGAGGGGAGGAAGCTCGGAGTTCCAAAGACAAGTACCACAACAAAGAAAATGGGAACACAGGTTTCAAGCGTCTCATTTTTCCCTGGTTCATGCACAGCACTTATGTATAATGCTAATATGAACCATGTTAATGCGTACGTGTTTGTAAGACCAGGCCTTTGGAAAAATGCAACATTCCTAACGGCCCCTTATCTGAAATGAGCTCACCACAGAAATACTTCAGTTCCTTTTAGCTTAGGGAGAAGTGGCCAGAGCATGGCTTCGTTAAGATAGTTCTGAAAAGATGACTAATCATCATCAGCATCAATCTTTATTCTTAGTTGGATTAAATGAGTTGCTGCCTCCTCTCAGCCCTCCTCAATTCAAGAACTCTTTTAAGAGGCTTTCAGTTAAGGTCTGGGACTTTCCACAGATATCACAGACTTGTCATATTTGCATTATTTTTCCCTTCTTGCATGCCAAATAAATGGAAATTTGGACTCATTTTTACAAAATACCTTCCCCAGCTGTCCTTTATGAATCTTTTTCAGAAGACCTGTGTATGTTGCTTTGAAATCAGTATTTTCTCCTGAACTCCCATTAGACTTTCCCTCAGATCAATGTATCATAATTTCCATTTTTGTCAAAGCTCTGCTAGTTTGACCATCCTTTAGAAAATTCATGTTGCTATAACTTCTTTGACCATTTTTGCAAACTTAGAGTGGTAAATTTTGAAAACCTGACCCATTCCACCACTTTTGTATCCTATCCTTTGATGAACTTACATAAGGTGTTTCTACAGATTGTAGTTACCAATTTTCACATTTACTCTAAAGATTGCCATTGTAGTATTATTTACTTATTTTTACATCTGCTTTCCCTTCACTCTGTGTCTCCCCTCACCACTATCTGTATTTTACACTTGCAGAAAGGTCTCGAGGTCTGCCAAAGTCTAAAAGAGAAGGCAATGGCATTAGCTCATTTGAAGGTTCTTTGGGAAAGCTTAAAATTTTTGTTTATTTTAATCACAACTGATGAATTCCGATATAGGATCAAAGAGCTACACTGAGCTACACTGAGTGACACAGACAATTAGAGAAGACACAAATCTGCAGGCACCTGTATCCATCTGACTGGCTGTCCTGATCACGGTTGCATGGTCCTGCTGCCTCTCAACTCTCCAGACCGTTGCTGACAAGGTGTGAGTCCTTCTTGACTTAGTTCAACATGCAACTAGCTTGTGAGAAATCTCAGAGGAGGGATTTCTTGGAAATCGGGATGAGAGCAGAAGCACAGCAGCCAAGAGTCAGACTGACCTAACTGTAAAAAACTTGCATTTTACATGTGAAGAGGCTGTGTGAGGCCAGCCCTGTGCCAACTGTCAGCTTGAAGTACAGCATCATCAATTCACAATGTGAACAGAGCTCGTGGGTGCTCCATGTCTAGCTCTATATAAAATCAAAATGGCTCCATTTAAGTCACTCATAGTTTTTAATTTTTATTTCATAACCTAATATGTTCTGTATCCCGTAAATAGTGCTCCTACCATTTATAATGTGTTGTAACAGAAATCTGCAGAAAGAATTTCGAGCAAGAGAAGATTTTGCTGCTTGTGGTATTTTGCAATCTGCATTGACTTTAATGACTTTGTGTTGTTTCTTAGCAGCGTTTGACTTATGTAAAGAATGCATTTCTGCATCTTATGCTTCCTTGTTGGCAGCTATTACAAGCAGCCAGTGGATGCAAAAGGCACTCTCCCTTGACTAGGGAACTAATTGTTATTGATGGACTAGTGGAGGAAGCCAAATTCAGGACTGGATTATTCTCAGAAGTACTTGAACCAGCTTTTTTTTTTTTCTTTCATTCTTTAAATATCTTGAATGACAATTCTTCCATCATTTTCTGATGATTATTCCACCATCACAAAAAGAACCCAAACCAGTGCTTTAAAAGGCTACGAAAATCAGAAGTTTTGTATTTCATCCTGAGATCAAATCATTGATTATGGATGTTCACAAGATTTCCATAGCACCCATTTTACCCTTTGAGCCATGAGGAAAGATTTTACAAATTTTGGGTCTTGGTTGACTTTGTGAGGTTTAAAAGTTGAACCCATTTCATCTCTTGTCTTCCTTTTTGACAAACTTCACTTCAAGAAGCATAGTAATGCCGTGATAACTCCAAGGAAGCAATCAAGACAGCACAGGAGAATTTTTCCAAACAAGCACAAACCAAACTAATCTGGAAATGAAGCTAATTTAAACTAAAAAAATTTTTCTTCCATGCGCCATGTTACAGTAGAGGGTCACTTTTGTTGTAAAAAACCCTTTGTGGATAAATACCACCTTTGTCAAGCATCTCCAATCTACAAACATCAACACATAAACATGTAAATTAACTCAATGAACATCAGACAGGTATATTTCATTTTCTTGACAGTCTTTCAAATTCTTTTTCCCTCCAGATCTCACAGAGCAAGCAACTTGTTTAAGAACAAAAGCCTCTTTTGAATCTAAGACTTTCTCTTTTATCAAGTTAAAACAAAACAACAAAAAACTCCCCATGTCCTCAGCTAAAGTCAGGTTTAAAGGCCAGTTCAAAACACATTTTCATCCATGGTGCTCCTCACACTGATGCTTTAGTTTCTAAGGGCTGTGTGGAGCTATTTTTCTCCTGTTTCAGACTATGTCCGTGCGGTATTTACTTTGCATTTTGAAAAAAGGCCTGACTAAAGCCAAAGGAAGATCTACCAGAACCATTCCAGCAATGCACAGCATTTCTGTGCTGCCCTTTGCCAAACTGAAGCCAGCTGTACCGATCACTGGAGAACATTTGCAGGCTGATCTCTGCTCTGGGGAAGTAACTGCACTCCTCCCACCTGTGCCAGGAAAAAATGCAGGAATGAGCAAGGGGCTCACTGCAAACCCTCATCCAGTGTCACCCAGGTCACAGCTCTGCCTGCTTCCCTCTCAGAGCTGAAGAGGGTGCAGCTCCCACGAGGAGTGGTGAGGAGGAAGTGGTGATCAAAGGTCAGTGCCTGGAACTCTCCACAATGTGATGTGAAGTTTTATGGGGTTTCCTTGGCAAAGCTCAGGCAGCTGTGCTCACACCCACTCCTTCCCTTAGTTAGTAGGGCTTATTTTTATTTTTCCTGATGACCTATAAGAGTGACTTACAATACCAGTTTTCAGCTTACAGTCAAAGTACGGCAATTCAAAGAGCAGCTGCCAGCAGTTTTACTTCATACTGGCCCACACCTAATCACTTTTTCATACCAATCTGCAAGAAATGTTTCAGCCAAGAACTTCAGGCCCAAACTTGTTAGTTTAAGCTACTTCAAAGGTGATTTACACTTGTTTTTATACAATGGCTTCTGTAAAAAAGTTGTGCTTCCTAACATGATTGTTCTTTGAGAATATATTCCAGCCCACGTCGCCTTTGCACTGAATTTCAATGGATTGATTAATAAGTGGCGAAAGATGCCTGGCCACAGCAGCAGCCAGTGGCTGTGCAGAGCTACAGGTTAAACTTGAAGGGTCTTGTTTGACAGAGTTTTAATCATCAGCCAACACTCCCAGAAGCTCTAATCTACATAGATTAGAAATATACATATAGCACTGCACAGTTTCTTGAACACTCTTAACTCCTTATTTCAAGGCTATTTTCCTGATGATGTAAGCAGTGGCAAGCATAATGCATTTATAATGCTAATGCAGAAGTACAGGCACTGCCCTGAACATGGGCTCACACAAATGCACACACCTCAGACCATACTGGTAACATCATCTTGATGACATTTGCACCAAGTGTGTCATCACACGGTTCCACTTTTGGAAGTTTGTACAGGTCTAGCTCCTTAAGTTGAAATCACCCAAGACCAAACTCTTTTTATCACACAGTATGGAAGCAAAATAAGGAACAATCACGGATAAAATTCTTCTGTCACTTCTGAAAACAAAGCAAAGGAGAGGAATAATGCTTATTCTTTGAAAACCTTTCACATCTCCAAACTAAAGAATAAAGTATGGAAATTTGACAGGACATAGACTAACATATTTCACTTTTCTTGTGAAAATGCACCAAAGCCTGCTGAACACAAAAACATTTCAAACACCAAGTCTGCACATGCTTATTAGGATTTGCCTAATTTTCATTACTCCAGAGACTCCATCTGTCCTGCAATCTGGCCAAGGATTCAATAGGGATCCTCTACAACTGGAGCTGTGGGTTGCACTGGTCTCTGCAGTCATGGCACTGAAATCAAGTTCTTTCACTCCCGTATTTTCAGTTATTCATGTTAGTCACTGAACTGCTATTCCAAATAATTTTTGTTATAGTCCTTATTAAACTGTTATCAACACCTCTGCAAGCAATGTGGTGCTCAGCATGGCCTGACTGATCTTAATCTGTGCGAAGCCTGATGAAGAGGGTCCCCACGTGCTTGAAAGGCCCTGTTGCACGAAGAAAACGTGAACTACTGAAAATGTAAGCATGGCCCTTGATGTTTCTGTGCTGTCTTCTTCAGGAAAGTATGGGAAGATTTACAGAGACCATCTGGACCTAGTTTTGTTCTTATCAAGCAGCAGAGTCTTGTGGGGTTTCTTTCTTTCTTTCTTTCCAGTTCTCTCTGAGTGACTCATCCACCAATGTTGTTTAGCCACAGCTTTTTGTCTTTGCCAGAATGCGTTTCCATTGAGCAGTACATGAATGGGGGAGGGGAGTGGGAGGGAAAAAGAGCTTAATTGCATCTCCAGCTTTGTATGTTTTCTGCAACAAATCTCACTGTTTTAATAATAGGTATTTCAAAATGTCTTAATTTAGCTCCTCTAAGTAATATTTGCCCAGGTTTCAAAAGCCATGGAGATCATCCAGCAAATACAGAAATGAGTCAAGACAGAATTGGGTCAAGCAAAGTTACTTAAGTAATAGGGACTCCACCTTACTGAGAAATTTTTGGGGGGGGCTGGGGGTGAATTCATTAGGAAAAAGAAATGGATAAATTTTGAAATTCCAATGCCTTGATGAGGTCACACTTGAGAGTCACAGGAAGAAAGGTTTTGGATGAAAATACACAGGAAGGGAAAAGGAATTAAAAATTAACTTTAAAATGACCAAGGTAAAGTTAGAAGACATTTACTCAGTAGAAAATACTAAATACTGTATTAATGGAAAAAATTTCCTTCCCTTGCATATAGGAAGCCAAAATGGCTCATCATCTACAGATCATCAGATTCCAGTCACTTCTCAAAGCTGAAGCATCTCCACAGTTAATATATTTTGCAAAAATCACAGTAAACAGATAGAAGATGGAAAAAAAAACCCCACAATTTATACTGTATTGCATACGTCACCTACATAAAAGGCTAGAAAGATACTCTAACATACTAGGTTTTCATAACAAATGTTTACTAAAAATTATAAATAGCAGTTACTGATGCCAACTACCACTCTGCAGAACATTGCAAGGGAAGGAAAGTTTGAAGAACTTAAGAATTTGCTTAGTGAGAGAGAAAGAAATCACTCATTCCTACAATGGATCAGTTTGGTTTGTCCTGAAAATGGGGCCATTCATGTGCAGAGACAGGATGTAGCACCCTCAGTAGAGGTTTATACAAGGTAAATCCCTGCAGCTACCCTCCCAGGATAGTCACAGTCACAGATGGGTATGGATGCAATATTTGACTATTTTGATAAAGCAGCAAACTACTGAGGGAGCACTGTGGGTAATTCCATACAGCTGAACAGTGGATCCAAAACCTGTATTATGTGCATTTAAAAAATATTAATAAAAATCCCATAAGATATAATACAAGATTTTTTTTTGTCAAGCTTGGCAGCAAACACAAGTCAAGGCTACTTAGCCAAGATATTCCAAACTACCTGATTGTTTCAGTTGCTGAAGGTGACATGAATAAAAGACCGTATTTACAGGAGTTGCTCTTACCAATCTCCCAAAGATCAAATTGCATAAGACAAGAAATTAATTTTCCTTTTTTCCTGTATTTTCACACACACACACACACACACACACCCCACATCACAAAACACCAAACCAAAGGAAAAAAACCAACAAAAAACATCCCTGAACACTTTGCAGCAGTTGTGGAACTGTTTTTCAGAAAATTGGAATAAAGTCAGCCACTTGATTCAGAAGTTTGAAAATTAACATCTTTCTGAATAATTCCCACTACTATTACCATACCATATATGTTGTGATACAAGACTGATAGAAAAATCACATTGCAAGGTAAAGTAGAATTTTTTTAAGCCAGATATCCCTGTAATTGGGTCTTTTGTGCTTCTAAAGGGAGTTTCCAACAAACAGATGGCAATAATTTAAGAACAGGCATGTGACTGGGCAGTTAAAAGGAACTGGCTGTATCTGAAGATGACAAAGGATCCTATTAAACTACAACTTCTGTGTCTGGGAAGAGCTGTGCCGTGCACCAGCCATGCCTGCCTGACAGTCCCTGCTGCCCATCGCTCTGTGTCATTACCAGGACCTCATTTAGCTTGGCATGTACTAGGGACATGTACTGGAAACTCCTGGAGAGCTGACTGTTCATCTTGGCAAACATTATGCTGCCACTACCACAGATATTTGAAACACACTGCTTAAATCTGCCATTTATGCACACACACAAGATGGTGGGACTAAACCGATTGCGCTGCTGGGAGTAGGTCTGAGAGGACAGTTTTGGAGACAAGAACTTTACTGGTGACCAGACCTCTGGGAACTGCAAAGCAGTCTGCACAGTCAACTGCTGTTCAGAAGTATTGCCATTGTTGTGATAATAAGGTCTCTTTAAATGGACAGGACCTAACCAGGCTCGCTGACACTGGAAGGGTTAGAACCCCGGCTTGGTGTAGCAGCTGTTCCTAGGAATGACTTGTTGTTCTGTATCAGCTGCATGATGACTCTGCCCGGGTCACAGCACACATTTTTTTAATCCAAAGGCTCTGGCCTAGTACACTGCAGCTGGCTTGAGAACACTTCATCTTCTACCACAATCGCAGAGAAGGAAAATTGTCCTCACTTTGGCTGATGCCTGTGAAATGCTGGTTCCAGATAACTTCCCTTGCTTGGATAAAAAGTTGTGCTTCACTTTTACAAAATTTGTTTAGAAATGTACAAAATTTGTCAGGCAAACCACAATGTCATGCAGCTGTATTTGTACACAGCATCAGATTGAGGCCTGCCTCAATTTGGGACACAGATGTCATGTAGGCAGGGACAGGCTCCATGAGTATCCATAGGTACACAGAATTTACCTCAGACATTATCAGGAGATGAAACTTCAGCTACCACCATGGTGAAAAAGCATAAATAGATAGTATTGTTCAGCCACTGTGGTGGCCAAATGCACAGAGATGGGTGAATTGTTTCAGTTTCTCCCCATTTCCATAATTCATCGTTTCTACTTCTGACTTCTCCCTCCACATTTTTCTGGAGAGCTTTTTTTTTTTTAGTTATTACATATACTATTGTTCTGTAGAAAGGTAGAAACATTATGATTAGATTTGTCATTCTTGCAAACTCCTGCACGTAAGCATAATTTTAGATAATGCATGCTTACATAGCCTTTTCTAAATTGTAAGTGTAATATGCAAACTTTTTAAAAAATTTGTTTCCCTGCCTTTGGCTGCTTTGTTAGGAATATTTGTCAGTATTTTTTGACACGAAGTGTTACAGTGAGGCAACTTTTTCCTTTTAAAAAATGTTATTTTCAGACAGGTTTTGAACGTATTCTACAGATGAGGTTTACATAACTACACTATTCATTTTAGAGGTAGGTAAACAAGAAAGTTGAAGCTCACTTTGTCTACCCATGCCAGATACAGTAGTAAAACATTCTATATGTACATACAAGAGATGTTTTTGACAGAGTGGTTCCACAAAGAAGGAGGATTTGCTTTGGCCTTTGAGCAAGAACTACATTAAAGGATGTCAGAGATTTTCTGTTCACTGATTGACTCATTAGAAAACCACCAGCCCATCTGACTGACCAGCTAGTATAAAAGAAGCTGTAATTTTTTTTGTATCTAGCATAACCTTTTCTAGAAAACTATACTAAATAATGTAAGTCCCAATAAAAGCGATACTTTAGGTGCCTCTCTCTATATGTTCCTGATGAGAACCACTGCAAAGTCTCTTGCATCTGAGACACAAAATGCAGCTGCTTTCATTGCTGGTGCTGACTCACCATGGAATGGCTCCCAAGAGGAACAGCTCTAACACAGGGAATCAGGAGTCAGCAGGGCAATCAGGAATGATCGCTGTCGGATGGGATTGCTGTACTCCGTGTACTCTCACATTAAAAGGAAGACAATGTTTCACTGGCTGCGAGCACCTTGCCAACAGATCCTTTGTAACGTTTTGTGGCACTGCTTAGGAACTGCTCCACTACAAAGCCTGTGCTTAATCCCGTAGGCATAAATCCTAAGGCCTCAGGCAAGTATTTGCTGGTTTTGGCAATTATATGATGGTTTGAAACAAGAGTTTCACAGAACAGTCTTCTGAGATTCAGAAAATGCTTAAAAATGCAACCAGATGATTACTCGGTGAGTCTTCTCTCTGCACAGGCTGTTCTTATGGATAAAAGTCAGCCACTGTGCCTAATCCCACCCAAAGAATGTCCTGTAAATGTGTCCTGTCCTCCCACTGTGTTCTCAGGCATCACTTGACCACCATCATTTGGTGTCTGCACAAAACAGTCAAAGAGGCTGCAGCTGCATCAGTCTTCAATAACCTCTCTATTATACAAGAATATTAGAGAAAAAAAAGAGCTACATTCTCCTGCTTTTAAACACATTTGCAATGGTTGTCAGCATGTGCTTAAATCTGCTCATTGTAGTTGAACATAAGAAATCACACAGTAATTTCTTGGTTAATTTTTCATGCTTATCATTCCCACAGTGATGAAATTCTGCAGACCTTCACTTATTGGGCTAGATCCAGTTTAGGCAAATCCAAAACCAGTAGACTGTTATCACCACATATAGATAAAATGACCCATTCATGTTGTTACTCCATGCAGGGGATGGACCATCAGGTTCATTCTGGTGAACATAAATACCTTCTTCTGTGATCCAATACTCAGCCCAGTGAAGAAATAGACATAAAATCTATTTGTGCATTTTATGTAGGGATGCAGATTTTGTGGCTTAGGAAGAACAGAGATTTTTTTGGGGGGACCGGGGGGTAAAGTGGCTTTATATTTAAACTTATAGTTAATCCTTCAAGATTTTCAAAATTCAGAAAAGCCTACTACTTAGTTCCAAAACTGGATGTTTAAAAATAGGAATAAAAATTAATTACATGTTCATTTAGAAAGGAAATTCACAAATATACACATTTTCCTCTCTAATTTTGTCCATATTTAGGACTCCAGGTCATTAGATTAATTAGGATCACGTTGCTGTGGCTTGAAAACAGACAAGTACAGGTCTTAGAGGAAAAAGTGATGACATAGGAGACTGGATAATACTATACCATATTCTGAGACCTTAAAGAAACAAAAATTGAAGTGCAGAACCCTACATGAGTAAAGGTTGCTGCTGCCACAGCCAGAACAGAAGAGGTAAAATAACAATACCATCCTGAAGAACTCACACCATGGATTCATATAACTGAGACTTTCAATGTAAGTGAACAATATCAGTTTAGACAAAATACTGAAATATCCATTCTGAGATACAGAAAATCTCCCCAAATGTCCCCAAATATTTAAATTATATTTTTTTCCCTCTACGATCCTTCTGTTTGTTTCTTGGAGAATGCACCCCCTACAGTAACTGCACAATTAGAAGGTGCTTTCAAGAACTTTTGTAAAACTCTGTTCGTTTAAAAAAAAGAAACACAATGCAGTTACCACATTGCAGACAACCCATTACATCAAATGGGAAAGTCTGAAGCAAGAAGCTGAATTCCCTAAAGAGTTACTGGAACACACACAAGCCAGCCATATGCCCATTTGGGATGTGAAAGGATTTGTAGTCCTTTCCACTGCCAGAAAGGGACTATCTGACAGAATGAATGAGGTGTTCCCTAGCAAAGGCAACCACAGTTAATCACTAAAATATTTTCCCGACTATGAAATAATAATGTGGTTTTAAAATATCCAACTGATAATAGTAATAACAGCTTTCTATTTGGAATATGCATGTTTTTCATCGGAGCAAGCAGAATAATTCTCCATAGATCTTTAATTTTATAGCACAGATATACATATATAGCAGCTTCACAGAAAAACATCAACATTACTTGAAATTTTTTTTAAAATGATCCATATTTAAGATCCTGGAAGCTTACAAGAAGATGTTAAAAGATATCTTGACTGGACAATTATCTTTCTATAGCATGGCTTGAGCAAACAGAATGTTCTGCCTTCAGACACAGAAGACATAAGCCTCTATCAGCAATTTAGCATTTTACACACTTAACACCGTCCCAGTTGTATCTTGGTATTCCTCTTATTGGCATCTGTGCCATTTGCCTGCTGTTCCCTTCCTTTTCTGTCCCCAGTGTCTGACCTGGTCTTAATGGTTTTAGTGAGAGCTTTGCCACTGAATTTAGTAACCACCTGTTCTTTGTCTTTACAATCTTTAAGCATTTTAGCAACACCTTTTAGTACTACTGTTTCTAACAACTTTTACTGCCCATCTTACGTTTCCCATTCCCAGGATCATAATTTTGGTGTAATCAAGGAATCTTTCCCCTTTCTGTTTCCCTGTATACCGTACATATTCTTCAATCCTCACACATTTCTCACTGTCCTCACTCTGTCAATCTCAGCCCATTTGTAGCCACCTTTCTCTCTGATTATAGATAATTTCTCTCAGTCTCACTGCAACAAAGACTTTGCAGAATGTCCAAGATGCAACTATTCACTTGTTTTTCTGTCTCAACATTGCTGACATTTGTCTTTGTCTAAATCCATCTCCTGAGTGTATTTTAGATTCAGAGTTAAGCTCCTTCTGCTTGTTTACAGAGCATGTGGAACATGCCACTTTCTCATCACAGCATTTATGAAATCCTTACATTAATCTAGGAGTTCACAATTCCAGGTTGTTTACATTTCACATTAACCATCTTACTTCATATTTATTTCAGAAGTCTTTATTGTTTTTCATTAATCTGGTCTTTATTTTGGCTGCTCCTCTATAAAAACTCATTGTACGGTACTGTGAGATTTTGTTTGCTTTTGACTGTGTCTCTACAGTTCAGCATCCCATTGGATACATGCATAGGAACTATTACAGCATTGCTGATGGGCTTCATTGCTCTTAAACATAATCCCTCTTATTGAACAACATCCTACTCTTTTACCAAGTTTTAATTATGCATCCCTCACTCTTTATTTCTGACTACTGAAAATTACCTGTCTGATAAATACTAGAAGTACAAAGGAAAAAAGATAACATGCCAGTCTTCTTGTTTTGTTTCTTTCCCCCATGTTAATTCTCATGTTCAATCCCTTGGGGAATACTGAGTTTTCTTTCTATTTATGTTGTCATCTACTGGGAACAAGGGACAGTTATATTTCCTATTTAGAAAAGTCAATTAAATTTATGAAACTGCAGTATTAAATCTTATATTCATTTAGCACATTGTGATTTCAGCTCTGCAGGAAGCCCAGAGGAATAGCTGGTGTATTTTCCCAGCAAAATACTGGACTTTGAAGTCTTGAACTTGGTTTTTATTTTAGGGTTGCAGAACATCATTTCATGTTTATACAAACAAATTCTAAAATGTTTACGGTCTTGGCAGCCATTCCTTCTGAACAGCTACTGCCAGAACGGGTGACTTAAATTCAGATGTATTAAAAAATAAAAATTAAAAAAACTAAAGGTGAAGTTGCCCTTTCCCCAATATTTGACTAATTTGTAGCTGCTTTATATCTTGACCAAAGCCATAGTTTGCTTTATGTTGGACAACACTTCTACAGAAAATTAAATTGAATATTTTCAGCAAAATTGGAGCTAGGCAAATGATCCTTGGCATTCCCAAGAAACACAGGAAAAAGAGGAACCACATATTCAGTACTTCCAGCATGGAGGTGACTAACAAGCCAAACTACAACTTACTAAAACATTTCAAGCAAAAATTTGGTGCCAATCATCAGTGATGAAACTTATAAAAGTCCCTGCATCCTACACTAATAATAAAAAGACTGTGCCACTAAGTCACTGACAAAAGAGATACAGAGAACCTGTTCCCCTTAATTGACAAATATTAGAAAAATACCTAAGTTGTGCAACAACTTGATTTACACAACAACCTTGATACTATCTTTATATGATCACAATTGTGCCTCATGCTGGAACAATTCCATATCAAAAACCTGTTTAAATGGTAACCATGTTATCCCCATTTCCCAGCACGTTGGGGCTGTTTGCAGAGCCAGTATGGTAAGGTAATATCACAGAACAATCATATTAACTTCAGTAAGCACTGTCAGCAGCAAGCTCCAATACAAAAGACCTATAATTGCATCAAAAGAAGGCTGTATCTGACTGAAGACCACCTGACAGCAGCAGCACTTGGCAGCAGACAGCTTCTGGCCAAACCTTCTGGACAAAGCCCAGCTCTGACAGCCACTTCATGTAAGGGCAAAAGAGCTCATGTCCGTATTTGCCAGTGTTGCCATCCCTGTGCTTGGCATACAATGCCTTATAGATGTGTTTTAAATCTGTGAACTGCTCCAGTCTCATTTCTCTGTGCAGAGTTTTCAAAGGAGGCTCAGAATATGCAAAATGCCATTTCAGTGGGTACTCAAGCCCATGCTGGGTTGCACCTCAGTAAGGAGACATGAAGCATTCTGCAAATAACAGTGTTGATTTCATGTTATGTCTATACTGAATCTCCTTTCTTCTATTTGACTCCTTTTGTCTCTTTGACCTCTGATGCATGACCGACATTTAGAATCAGTGGCCAGCAAGTTTGGGACCTATTGTCCTTTCAATGATGCTACCAAAATCACCTTTTCTCTCCCAAAAACATACACCACCACTTATATTCAATTCGTAATACTCAGTTACGCATCTACTTGATTAGCACTGCAGAGCAACAGGGAAAAGAAGATAAAATGAAATACTAAAAACAAAGGATTTTACAAATGTATAGAGATTGACACAAGCTGTTTGTTATTGGCAGAGTTGTTATTTGAAATAGCCTCATTTTGCCCTGGTCATTAAGACTGGTTAACGCAGGCATTGGATGACTGCAGTATAGTAGTGTCAAACACGTCAAGGACTATAAAGAGTTTCTTAGGGTCTTTTAAAAGAAATTTTCTCATGATCTTTCGAAAGAACATCTGGACTTGCTTAGGCAGAGATGTTCAGGAAAGACTCAATTAGCTATGTGAAGCTAATGAGCATAAACTAAAGCATATTCAAAATCCAAATAGGATCATCTGCAAGGGGATTTAAGATGCTGCAGCTCATGACCACTAATCCTCCACCAATCACTGAGTCATCCATAGCTGGCCTAAATATTTCCACAAAAAGCTAGCTACACTAAGAAGAACTCTGTGTTCCTCCTCTGGATTCCACTGATTTCCATAAAATGAGAGCTAAAGTCTCATGAATTGCACTATTCAAACCACAGAATTTCACTTTTTACACTGGAAAGAATTACCCTTCCCTCTATTGTACATGAAAGATGACTCACCAAAAGTCTGCATAGCACTCTCCAAAAGTAGCAAGCCAGTGTTTATTGTTGCACTAATATAGCTGGTCCTGACCCACATCAGAACCATTTCACATATTCTCCAGCAAAGCTAAACTTCCAAAACAGGGGATATAACAGTATTTACTTACATGAAACAACTGTTTAACAAAAGAAAAATACAATCCAAACCCACTCAAACACCAAGCTTTTTGGCCTACATTTTATGGCTTTGAGAACATTTTTTTCATGTGCTTCTCAGCACAACAATCCCAACAAGCAGGGATCAACAGGCTCCACTGAAATATAATTTTCAATTATTTATTTTTGAAAAAAATTCTTTTGTGTTACAGATATAAGCCTGTTCCACAAAATGTAGACTAAATGCAAATACTGATAAATAAAACACCTCTTACAGGTGATAGACTTTTGTGTTCAGAAAAAAAAAAAAAAAGGAAGAAAAAACCCCCATGGTGGCTTCAAGAATTCACTATCCACAAAAAGTAAATAAAGAGAACTTTGACTGGGTTGCCAGTTTGCTTACATATTTTTCTATTGTATTCTCAGTTATTCAATGTACCTTTTATTCCTGCATTTAATTCATCTCTTGCTTGTACTATTTTCTTCGAAACTTGTGTCAAAACCAATGCTTTATACAATGATGCTGAAGTTTGAGAAAAGAAGGACAAATACGCCACTGAGGTCTACCATTCTAAATTGCACGAGATCTTGGAAATGGCTGCTTACTCCTGCTCACAAGAGAAATGTACATTCTGTAAGCAATAGTTTTTTGACTAACCAGATACAGAAGAATTTAAAGCATCAATAAGCAACATTGTGTCTCCATATAGAATGATATGGGGAGTACCAATAGACTGAATATTTGACATGAAAAATGACAAAGGTGATAAAAACCTCTACATTTTTTCCAGAGCTGCTGCATGGTTTTTCCAAGCATTCTGGAAATGCCACAAAAGGTAGCTTTTTTTTTTAAACAGCATGACTAAGCGTTTCAGAGTTTTGTACCAGACATAAACCAAAAATAAATTTCCAAACCTAGACTATTACTCTTGCATATTGAAATGGAAAAGCAATTGCTCCAACAGACACCTACAATCTTACTAGACTGACCTCAGAAACATGTGAGATTCAGGACTCATTTGAGAGAATATTTTAAAGCATGTACTGGAAAATGTGGTAGAATTAAACAAAGACCTCACAAAGACATATGGCACCAAAGGAAGTTGGTATCTTTCATAAGACAGATGGTACTCAAAACCAATGGAAATTAAACAGATCTACTCTTTCTAGATCCTACTTCAGTATCCAATATTGTGTCACACAGTATATTGCTTGTTGTCCTGGATTTCAGATATAAACGAGCTATGAGAAGGGAAGTTTGGCTAAATGGCAGGTAAGTACTGTTGCTGTTGAAGGAGAAAGCAGGACTCCTTGAGTGGTTGGTTATGAGGCACATTTTTATAATGTTTACACCAAGCAAACTATGGAGCTCATTGAGTTAAAGTGTGGAGTACTGTCAGCAAATATGCAGGAAAGTGAGCTATCAAATTTGATATCTCAACAACAGATACCATAGAAAAGGGACCAAGCTAAGTATAAGAACATGTAGACCCATGCACCTCAGAAATAATAAGAATAATCTAATTAGTTAAAGTTGGAGAAGGATTAAAACCTGGATGCAATAGGAATCACAGTAGGAATATGAACTATCAATACCAGATGATAGTGTTGGAAACTTCCCCTAGTATTGAACAAGTAGAGTGTAGGTTATTCTTGTTTAAGAAAGATAAGAACAGACTGAAAGATTTTTACAATTGCAGAAAAACACTCCACTATCTTACAAGGTTAAACAAAATTTTACCTGTTCAGCCTGACAAAATAAAGACTAGAATGGGTGTGATTTCCATCTAGAAGTTTAAAGGGACTAAATGGCATGAAAAAAAAAAAGTAAAACTACAGCTGTTTAAAGTAGAATTGATAGTTTTAACAAGAGGAAATAGATGAAAATTACCACGAACAACTTAAGAGTATGAATTCATGAAGATTTATAATCATTGAGGGGGTAGGGTGGTGGAGGTTTGATCCATTTAGGAACCATTTATTCCACTTTATTCATAGTAGTTGAATGAAAACTTCAAGACTGCAATCACTGACTCTGAGACCTTCTGCAGTCCTGTTCTACCTGTAAATAGCTACATGTAGGACTGCACCACTTTAAAACAAAGACATGAATTTTCAAACTGGGAAGGTGTCCTTCCGTACAGGAAAAAGGAAGATACAAATCTGAAAACATATCTGCATGATCAGGAAAGGTCCTTCTATTCATATTCCAATGTCGGCAGATGCTTAAGACTCGTGACTCTCATATTCCAGATTACTTTGCTAAAACATTTTGGCTAGCTCTACCAGCTAAATTTCCAAATAAAAAGGCTAAACACATATCAGAGCTCATGATGATCATCAGGATCAAGACCTGAAAAACATCTTAGTGTTTACAAATTTTCACACAATGCATGTCTTCTAGATTTGGATTGGCAAAATGCCAAAATTGCATTGGTTTTTGTAGTTACAATTAGGTGGGCTTGTTACTTTATATATATATTCATTTCTACTGGTTTCAGCTGGAAAAAGTTGTACTTGTATGACTAACGAAATAACAGAAAGATATTACTGCTAGTCCACAAAATGACAAATAATTAACTTAGGGCAAGGTATATTGAAAAGCAAATGTTTGATTTTATCTTCAGGAGTCTGAAGAAATTATAGGTCATTATGTTGAATATTGTTTGCCAGATTCTGTGTTATATATCACCCTTGTTATGATGAAGTCAATAAACTCCTCTTCGCTTTCACTAACCAAAGAGCTAATCATCACATTATAATAGAAGAAAGATTAATAAATATAATTATAGAAAATCAAGCTGCTTTTTCAGAGTAAACAATTCACATTTACTCTCTCTGTTCCTGACTTGAAAATCTCTCCCTACTTTCTCTCTCATGGTCTTAATTGCCTACCCTCTTTATTTTCAGTCTTTTATTATTTTCATCTATGTTTACATGGAAAATCTGAAGACTTTGTGTCTTGGACGATGTGTGAAAACCAAACACAAATTTCATTGTGAGGCAGATTCCCGCAGCATTATAAATGGAAATCAAAACAGTTAACATATCCATTAACAAACCAGCAATTCCCCAAGTGCTCAGTGTTGACTTAATTCTTCATCCTTCTGAAATCACTGGAGGACAATGACTTCTCCAAAACCAAAACTTCTTGTATTATAAAACTTTACACTGAAAGATAACACAGAGGTGTCTGACCTTTCTGTGTTTCTCCTGTGGCATTGGCACGTGGTTTTCTGTTTGTTTACCTGTTCTTTTACTCTTTAAGGCTAAGATTTTTAACAGCAACAATAATTCTAAACTTCAAAATGAATTTTCATTACTTAGAACTCAATGATTGACATTATATTAGCCCTGTCATGGTTTCTTAAATATTTCAGAGAAAATCAGATTCTGTTCTAAGGAGAAAAAAACACTTGCAGTTCTGATTCCACAACTTTTTCCAACAACACTGGTATCAACTGAGGACTTATTGGGCCAGTTTTAGTAGGAGTTGCAGGTATCTCTCTTCACTGTCTGTCCTACAAACATGCATAATGCATTTCTAACAAATACCATGATGTTATACTACTTTATAAAAGGAATAAATTAATGACAATTTCTCCATTGAACTGTATCACTGAGTACTCAGACTTTTTTAGCAGCTATTTACATTAATAATCAGTCACAGTCTAAGAAAAGGCTACTGACGATGTAGGTATCTCCCAGAGCGGTACGTGCTCTGTGGCACTGCTCAGCCACAGCAATGACTCGTTTTATGGCTTCTTCCTGTCACTAGAGGCGTGAAAGCTATGACCACGCTCACTTCATTTGAAAGTATTCCCTCTCAACATTCTGATCTTTTGACAATCCTAAAAAAAAACCAAACAGGCTAACCCAAACAAAAGAAACTTGACAAGGATCAGTACTGCCTGAAAATGAAACTCCTGAAGCAATTTAAGAAGAATACTAACATTTAGTACTCATGGAATTGGTGCTTCTGCCTTGTTTGAACTAAATCTGAGGACATCACAGCCAGAGTTTTGTGTAAGCATTAAAGAAGTGACAGCCAAGAATAACTCAATATAACAAAGATTTCCAGCATATTTTTCCTAAGGTTAATTCACTCGGTTCATGCCTTACAAACTCTCCTGACTTGGGAACTTCATGTAAATTTTGTGCAACAATCTCAAAACTGCATTGGTGAGTGAAAACACTAACTAGAAGTGGATGATAAGCATTTGTCATGACTGTCAATTTAAGGGGCAAAACTGAAAGCCAGGAATTGATACCCTGATTTATGCTAGTTATAGTGACAGTCTTGCAGAGAAAACAAGAAGGAATTTTAGACAGACCAGCCTTTGCTGGTCTCTTTGCTTCCATCAACATCAATACTTTTGGTTCCTTAGAATCACAGTACCCCAGAGTCCAAGTTTTGGTGCACACAAGATAACTCTACTAACATGTAAAACATACCAGAGGAAGTAACTACAGAGATTTTATGACAGCTGGAGTCTAGACTATGGTTTGTTCCAAAATCAGGGTTACAAGACTTGAAACAAACCAAATGTTTAATGTGGTGGAATGCAGTAAACTCCAAGTGATTGCACCATTCCTTATTTATTGGCTCTCTCTAAACTAATAATATGCAATTAGTTAATTCTATAAACAGTCATTAAGATAGTACTTCACGTGAGGACAGCATTCATATATCATTTATGTATTATTAAGCCATTAATGGAAAAGACAGTGTTACTACTCTTGTGCAGCTGTTGGTGGATGCCACATCAACAAATACACAACTGAAGATTCAGTGCATTAGAATACATTCGCCTCCAAACAGGGAGAGGAGTGAGGCTTGAGAACTCACCACTGTTAGGTAAAAGACAGCTGCATACTGTTGGGTTGCTGGAACAGCTATGTATGAGCTCAAACATCATTTTCTAAGAGAGAAAAAACTTGGGCTACTGATTCAGAACTTTATTTTCATACATCACCTTATCTACACGACTAAGTCCCTGTATTATTTAGGCTGTTGTCCATATTCCACAATCTTTTGGTGCTTCCTGTAGGTCTACCAATAATGGTTTCTTGAACGTTGCCAATAGGGTTGAGAAGGATACTATTATGCAATTCCAAACAAAATGGTACACTAAAGTATTAACATGGATAAATTGAAGCCTAAACAGGACTCACAGAGTTGATACATGTTGTATTTTTGGTAGTGCTACTCATGTGATCACAGATATCCATTCGTCAGGGTCCTCAGTGACACAAGAGTTATGTTGCCTCCTCAGAAGCAAGTTGCCTGTGTGGTTATCATCTGAAATCAAAAATCTGGCACTAAAATGAAATCATGAAATGCTAATACTTCTTAAACCAAGACTTCTTCTCAAGTCCTGTTCACCTTTTTCACCATAAAAGGCATTCCCCATTATCTTCAAGGGAACAAAGAATACCTTGCCAATAACCATGTCAAAGACAAAGAAAATCCTTCATACAATAAGATCCAAAGTACCCCAGTAGGCCGGGTGGAATCCTTGCACCACAGAGGACTACTCTTGGACATTATTAGAAAACTTTTTGATCAACTTCATCACTGCAGTCCATTGAAAATTAAATGTAATCTATAATAACTCCTTTAAAAAAAGTTATCTCTGCATTATGTATTCTATTGGCTTCCAATGCAGTGCTATTAACAGCTGTAATGAAATAAACAGAAATTTTCTTCTAATCTCTATTTTTAAGCAGGCTGAGTTAAAAAAATCCAGTATTTTCCAAGAACATCACAACTTATAACCATGTTTTCTTTAGGCCTCCTGTATCCTTCTGTATTTTTACAGCATCACTTCTCTCTATATAAAACATACTGAACAGTGCAAAGTTACCTTCCTGGATTAGATATTTTGCCTTAAATCTACCGCTGTCAGCTTCTACATTTGCAAAAATATTTATTCCCATTCTTTACATATGAATTATCTCACTAGTTAAAACATACATATCCTATATTGTGAGTTACTCTGGTGGAAGAATTCATATTGTATTTTCACAAGTAGCTCACCTAAGTAATTTCAGAGAAATGCACATCCTAAGGGGAGCTCACATCATACCACATGTTCTAGCATGGTAATATCTGGTCATATATTCCTTATTACTCACATGCCAACATTGATAAATGCTGAATAAAATGGATTAATGCTGGTTATGCTCTTATAGTCTGTGCTTAGAATGGAGCCATCAAAATAAATGAGTTCTTTTGTGATTTTCTAGGTTAACCTGATGCTGTAAACCCTTGAAATTCCTAGTATTTAACATTTCTAAAGTTTATAGATTACCTGTTCCACATTAATGGTATCTGCATGGAAGTGGAAAGATACATTTCACATATTTGAACACCAGAAAATTTCAAAATGCAACCTTTTACACAGCTTAAATTTAGTTTTGCTTGAGAGAAAAAAAAAGTTAACTGGTAGGGTTCTTTTTCCCAGTGTGAATACATTGTGAGACTCCATGATTTTTGAGGTCAGTTTTGCTACTGAGATTATTTTGTCAGCTGTGAAGTGTTGAAGCCAGACACCAAAATTCACAAGAACTGTGCTGAAGAAAGCTTGAGTCAGTTTTGTAAACAAAGCCTTTGAACTAAGGAATTATTTATAACATGCTTATATCAATTAACTCAACAGTATTAAAATGCTTGGAAGAGAAAATTTAAATTTTGAAGTGATGTGGCTGATGACTCTCCCTCCCCACCCAACCTGAGGAAGAGGGAAGGGTACCTCAGTGATGGGGTAGTGCAAATCAGGGCTGAAGACAATGGCAGAAGGTGGCACAGAGCTGGCATTGAATATGATGGGAGACTGGCACCTGGCAGTGTAATGACCCAGACTCTCTGACTATTTTTCTTTTGGACTTACTGAAAAGACAGTTTCCAAATGTAAGAGAAATGCATCACATCTTTATCAGGACATCTTCATATTTTATTTCTGTGGACCCAGCTCAGATGGGTTTATTCTGGATAAATAGCACTTGATGGCCCAAAGAATCTTTCCAAGAAATATTTGTACCAGGACTTAGTACCACTCATCATGAAAAGGATGATCCTTCTACAAAAAAAAGAAAGAGGAAGAAGAAACAAAAAGTGACTTTGTGGAAGGTCTTTGATTCTCTGAAGTGAACATAACCACATCAATTTTTAGAATGGGAAAAACAACACTTGCACATGGCTGGTAGCTTTTTTTTCTGAACAGACTTACAGTTTCTCTGGCAGTTTTGAAGGCCATGTTGTGGCCATGGCATTTCGTTGTTGGGCCTCAAAGCTGTTTTGACAGAGGGACAAATTCTTATTTCTCAGTTCTACCAGTTAATACTAATGCCATGGAACACACCAGCATGACCAGGTTAAAGTGAGGCAAAGAGCCAAACTTTATACCCCCTCTCAAAGATGCACAGTCATCCTGTTTATATTAAAATTTTTTAAATAAATTTATTTTTTAATAGGGATTAGATTAGGCAAAAGTGGAAGGCTTCAAAGCAGGAGGGATTCCCACCAGGAACCAACTGCTGGCTCCTTTGCAAAGCTAGGTGTCAATTCCAGACCTTGAGCAGCCATTAAGGCAGCCCAGCACTGCTGGTTAATCAGGCATCAAGGTGTCCAGTGAGGCAGCTTTCAGTAAATATTGTGAAATATCTGATGAAGCAGCCTTATCATTTGAACTGCCTCAAGGAAGGACATGAAGGACTTTATTCAAATCCTCAGTGTATCTTTTCCTGAGCTGCATACAGAGCCCCAGAGAAGCCAAAAGGAATTTGGTAAGGGAGGTGGTGGTGGTGAGGAGAGGAACAGGCACTACAACAAACTGAGGAGAAAAGGAAAAAATACTTAAAGGAGTGACATGATATTGATCAATGTGCACCAGAAAACTCCTAAGACAACAACATAGTGCAATAATCCTTCTCCAGACTTCATGCAAAAGATTTTTAAGGATTTCAGACATACATTGAGATAAACTTTCACCACAGAACCACCAAGATGATGTTTCTTTTACTGCAGGCATACAAGTGCACATTTTTAATCTAAGTACAATAATGGTGTTTTACATACTGTGACAGACCTATTGTTTTCCTTCCAGATTCTTAGTTATAACTAATGTCAAAATATTAATTTACTCTGAATATTTAGATATTTTAAACTTTTTTTCACATTCTAAATGATGCAGTACATTATTGAATGTCCACGTTAAATTGCCTGTAATGTCTCATTTTGTTTTATAAAAGCTGATCTTGACAAGACAGAAATTTCAGTGCCACATTATTCAATGTTGCCTACTTACTTTTTGGAAACAACAGGTGCTGTAACTTCTTTCTGATTATGAGCCTCTAAGCACAAATTATTTTTTTTTGTTGACTAAAGAAAATGATATTATGAATCTTAACACCCCTAAAATTTCTAAAAGGATAATTTAATACTATATAATAGTATAATAATTTAACTCTCACTCTTTAGTGTTACAGAATCTAGTACAGCAGGACAGTGACTAGGGGTCCCTGCCATTGCAATAGGACTAGTATTGGTACACTATCAGATGACTCTTTCAAAGTCAACTTTAAAACAAAAATAACTTTAGAAAACAACAAATTTTTGTCATTTTAACAATTCTAACAGAGAAGTAATATACTTTTAGTTTTGGGATTGATAAAAGCAGTACACTTTATGTCAGTCTTCCTCAGAGCCTAATCAAGTGTGTATTAACTGGGGGCCTTATTTTGCAGTGACAACATGTGGACATGAAAAAGACACTTGCTACAAGCCCAGACTAAGTCACTGGACAAAAGCCCTGCTTCTTGAAAAGCTGGGTCTCACAGAGACCTGGCAAATTGGCTATGTCTGTACCCTCTCAGTGCCTCTCCCCTGTTGCCAGAGGACTCTGGCTGTATTTTGTCTACATCCACAGCAGCTCTGAGCCTGGCTTCTGCCACATCCTAAGAGAGATTCTATTTGTGTCCTCAAAAGTGAACCACAAACTTCAGGAAGTAGCAGCATCTCCACAGTGGAACATATGAGAGGCACCTCTGACGAAATCATATTGTGATACATTTATAAATTCACCAAGATTGATTGAAAATGGATGTTGGGTAGCAGAAAAAAGGGAGAAAAAAGTTCATCGGCACCTGGAAGTGATTTACAAGACTGTTCTGCACTTGGTAACAAAATCAAGATTTCCCAAACATGTAAACATCTCTCTGTGAGCTGCTGAAGTCATAGGTTCCATTTTACCATTCTCTTTGGGCAGTCAGGAGAAAGAAAGCTATTCATTGTTGAATCACCACAGAATAGAAAGTATTTTGTCTTGGCCACTGACCTGCTGTGCAGGTAACCTACAGACTGCTTTGTCCAGGATGCACAATTCTTCACTACACAGGCGATTTCCCATTATTCAAGTTCCAGTAGTCTGCAAAACAGATTATTCTCCCTTGAGGTACAGTTTTTAGCACACCTGTATTTTAAGAAGTAAGAAATGCCCAAGCAAGTTGGAAGCTGCCAAAGGCAAAATGTTGCTTGTTTATACCAAGAAGAAATATATTTCAGTATCAGAAGTAAAGGCAGAAACTGCATAATTCTGAACTGTCAGCAATATTTTTATATTTTCCTCAGACTAACCCATTCTATACACTCTGTGGAAGCAATTTTATTGCAACTGCACTAAGAAATCACTTTCATGAATTTCAGCTGTTGTAATAGTGAAAGAGATATTTTAACAGCTGGTTTACAGCTGGTCCTTAATATAGAGGATAGTGTTAAATAGAAAAGGGTAGCTTTTTTAGAAGCTGAAGGTGGTGTGATCATGACCTGATCACTGGAACATTGGTGTTTCTGGCTTCTCTCTAAACCCCAGTGTTAGAGAAACCCTGTCTCTGTTATTTCCAATTTTGCTTTAAGTTTCAATTTGTTTTCACTTTTTTTTTTTTTTCATAATTTTTAGTTGTAAGACTGTAAGAAAGTAGCTATACTCCGTAAGATTGTTGAAACTCATTAAAAAAAGAAGTTTATTAGGGTGTGCAAAAGCCTTTGGGGAATACTCATGAGGAAACAATTCTGCAACACTTAATAAAGAAAAGCTGCAATTGCAGTGGAATTGATTGTTTCAGTCTTCACACGAGGACACAAAGGACCATGGTTTGCAGCCATGCAGTTGTGGCAATCAAGGAGGAGCATTAATTGTGAGGCTATGTGAAAATAGTCTCTCTTCTTTCTTTAAAAGCACCATCAAAAAGCCTACCCTGTCTACTCAGTCTTTCATCCTTATTGAAGAACAGCTACAGATGTCTGGAACCTTAAGTGCCCGGGTTTACTTACCAGGTGTTAAACCCAAAAACCACCACCAAGTTTCCACACAGCACATTTTTGGTGTCTTGCTGTAGTGAGTGTGGCTGGGAGGGATTTAATTTTCTTCAGGACAATCTGTAGGGTGCTGGGTTTGATTTTTGTGACCAAACCAGTGTTGAGAGCACATCAGTGTTTCAGTTATTGCAGAACAGTCCTTGCACAGCTTTGCTGTACCAGTGAGTAGGGTGAGGATGAACAGGACTTTGGAAGGGGACAGAGAAGGGACTGCTCAGCCCAAAGGACCAAAGAGATATTCCACTCTATATCTCATCATGCTCGGCAATAACACCTCGGGGGGAGGGGGGGAAGAGTCTTTCCAAAGTCACTGCGCTGTCAGTGAGCTTTGCTTGTGCGATGCTGTGATGAAGTTTTTGGACAGGCACACGCTGTATTCAGTGTCCTGTTCCACTACCTATTTTTTTTTTATGACTTTAAGTGCATCACATAAGCAAAGTTTTATTCACTTAAATGCAACAGGGATATGGAAAAGAAAAAAACAAATCTATAATTAATGTACCTAGACTGGTAAGACACTTGAACACGCAGTAATTTCCATTTTCATATAGTTACTTGCTATGAGGCAAACCCAAAGGAAATCTTCTGTCATCATAAACAAAACACTTTTCAATGTTGATGGTGCCTTACTTTTCCTGGCTAAATGCATACTGTCCTGCTAGGCTTGCTATATCAATGCTCCCATGGAAGGCATTCTAACAGCCTTCATTCTGGTTATCCCATCCAGCCTTACAGCATCCCCACAAGTCCTTACAGAACTTAAACCACACATAATTCCACTTAGATAAAATGCATTGTCTCCCTTGAACTGCTATCCATGACTGCTTTGCAAGAAAGGGCAGGGGGAAAAAAAAAGTGAGCTGCAGTGCAAGTCTGTGAGTGGTGAGCATGCCATGCAGGTCCACCTCTGCACATGGCTGGGTGCAAGAGCCAGCAGCCATGACTCAAATTTACTGCTCTTAGGCAGAAAATGCCTTGGAAAGAGAGATTCCACTTCATGGCTTACCCTCCTTAGTTAGCAGACAAGCTAACAAGATTTTCTTTGGAAAGGTTTTAGCGAAGGGCAAATATGATCCTCTTTTGATAATATTTTTATAGGCACTCTACCAAATAAATTCTACAGCTGAGAAAATCCCAATCGGTTTCACATAAACACTGAACTTGAGCAGAAGAGCACATGATCTACTTAGCTACTCCAAATTACTTCCTAAATCAAGATTAAGGGCTAAGGATTATGACAATAGAGGATAAGCTACCTTCAAAGAAAAGTTCCCATGAAAAAGGCAGTCTATTCAAGCCTTCTATTAGGACTTGCAGGCCTGATTTAAGGTAGAGCTTTCAGATAAGCTGACTTTGGAAAAGGTCCTACAGAGATTCAGAATGGCCGGTTACTCATGTCTGTTCTAAAAACTACAGATCATTGCTCCACTCAGTTTTACGTCATTTGAGCTGAAAAAACCTGAGGCAGAAGAGATGCATCCCCAGGTTCTTTTCAACCTCAGATTCACTTTGTGTTCTAGCTGCACTTCTCCTCATCAACTTTGTACTGAGTTGCTAATAAAACCCCCAAAATGTTAAAGAACTATGCTGTCTATACTATGATTACAACTTGGTATGGACAAACTTAGTGTTATTCAGTGCATCTCAGGATTCACTTTGCCTTACATTTCCACACTATAATTTCAAGGGAAAAAAAGCCCAACATAATCTGCATAACTGTCCATCAAACCACACGAAAATATTTTCAGTTCATACCTGAAGTCTTGTCACTGAAATCAAGAGATCTATTTGTTAGGTTACCTAAACACATAGCACCTGGATTAGAATCACACCCAGTCCTAAAGGGATGACACATTTACTGGTTTTTTGCAGTATCTTTCATTTTCTTAACACAGAATGACTTTAAAGAGAAATCAATGAACAAATACATTAGTAAATATGATGGGAGAAAAACTGAAGACACAAATAAGACTTCTTTCCAGGTACATCTTGAATAACTCTGTTACCAAAGCATTTAGTGCCCTTGAAAGCTAGAAATAGGAAGTGGGAGGTAATCCTTAGAAAACTGAGTCTGTTTTCTCCCTGCTGTTTCTGGAGTTTCTAGGCACTAAAATCATTCATTTGTTGAACACAACTATTTTTACTGAGGGTGCTAAATTTTATAGCCCAAAGTAGAAACTTCTGAAAGCACTCTGAGTTTTTCAGTTATTTTAGCATTGCAAGCTACTTTTTGATAGCTTTGAGAGAAAGAATTAAGTCAGAATGGCAGAGAGCCTTTATTAAAACTATATTTTTGTCCTCTTCATGTACTTTTTCTTTTCACCTATACAAGTAGTCATGTAACATGTAGTAGAACATGCACATTTTTTCCTTTGGCACAGCTGGAAGTTTTTGAATATATTTTTTCACTTTTTAAATCAAAATCTGAGACTGTAAAAAAATTTAGTTACAAAGAACTTTATGAAGTATATTACCAAGTCAAGGAATACTCATTGTGGCATACTGCAAACTTCTAATGTTGAAGAAGTGTAGGCAGATTCTGCAATATCTTGTATTAGCCCAAAACACAGGCACAATGGTACAATGAATTTTCAATCAGATACTACACTACAAGTTGAAACTAAACCTAGACAACAGCAGTGAGGGCCCACAACAGGCATACAAGTACAGGTGAAGCAAACAACTCTATCTGACATGGAAGTGTTTTAATCATGGACTGCAAACTAATAAATCATTCTCTTCCAGCATAACGGTATCTTGCATTCTCATAAAACAGTGGTCATTTTTCTGGATGGTTCTAAGACACAGTCGAGTGCAAGAATATGCAGAAAGAAAACCAAGAATGTGAGAATATCACAGGAAAGAGGCAAGCACAAGTGTGGAAAATATTGCTAGTCAGCTTTAGATCAGAAGAAAATGGATGTGTTCTACCAATTGAACACTTAAGTGTCTGTAACATGAAGTAATTCTTCCCAAGATATTTGAATAGGAAAGGGAACTGAAAAGTGTAGGTTGATTGAAGATTCCTGGAAGAACGTAGCACTAATTTTATCCTGAAGCTACATGCTACCTCTTTTAGGAACTTGGCACCTATAATTAAATCACTATGGACCATCTTGAAAACTTGAGCACATGTCAACTGGCTTTTACCTTGTTGGTATTGATTGGTTAAAGCTGCTTTATCATCAGAGAATTCCCTTTCAGAGGATGGGATAAGGAGAGAATGGCAAATGACAGACAGTAACATGGAAAGCACTTGGTAAGAACCTCAGCTGCCCAGTTGTGTGTTTGCCCAGAGCATATGGGTATTTAACAGTAATCTGGGAAGATTTGCTAGAAGCATAAAATTCAGTGGTTTTTTACTTCAGTTTTGGCAGAAGGTGCAGAAGTTCCCCTTTGAATTCAGGATACTGGATTATTCACAGTCAGAGGTGGGTAGAAGAATTCATTCACTTGCATGCATTTTTTGAGTAAATTATCTTATGACTGGTTTCTCACTTCTGTGAATGAAAATAAAGGCAGGTGCCAGCTTAGGTCACACCACTCATTGCTCACTTACCTACTAATTCTGGGAGGATATATGGCTCAACTTGCTCTAAAGTTCATTAAGTTTTGTTGAATATTCACCCACTCTGGTGTGTTGCTTGTCTTGCAAGAATGCCTTCTACTGGCATTGTTAGGATTATTAATTTCCACATTTAAAATGTGTCGTTTGAAAGTTAGTTTCCTGTAGAAAACCAGTGATTTCTCTTTATTTCCAGATCTTTTAGAATGTACTGGAATGTGTCATTTGGCAGTGAAATCAGGCGACACGGGACAGGAGGGGAAAACAGTTCATTTTTAGTAAAACTGCTGATTTTGACACATTTTAATTTCTCCTTTCTTGGGCAGGAAATATTTAATGAAAGCAAGAAAAATGGCACTGAAGCATTTGCTATCTAAAAATAATATTTTTTGTCCTATCCTGTCATCTTTGCTTACTTTGTAATGTTTTTTTCTCACTGACTGGATTCCTAAACAAAAGAATTCCACAAGCAAGAGAGGAGATCAGAGAATAACACAACTCCTCCTTCCCTCTGAAATCTTTACTTTATTAAATTGTTCTAAATCTACTTTGCTATCATGGAAACCTTTTTATTTTTGAGGGGTGGATGCAGGGCAAAAATCAGTACTTGTGTTGATAACACAACTTTCCACACCTAAAAGGTTCTGTGTTGTCATAAGGACAAGCAAATGACCATCCAGATGTTGGAAGACATTCAATTTGAAATTGAGTGGGATGATCAGAGATTAAAATCCCCTGAACTATGGGACAAGGAAGTGGGGGAGGGGGCAGTGTCCCACTGATCACACCTGTTGTTTGTTCTAGACTTACCACAGTTACCTTATTCTATTACTGCATTGCTACTGCAGCTAAGGTGGCACAGACAGCATTAGAAACAGAAACCAATGGAGAAGACTCTGGCACCTGGGAATTACTACTGCTGCAAACAGAGAAATTGAAATAAGGCCTAACCGCTTATGAAAGGTTTCAGAGAACACCTGCAACCGTGTTGCAAGGTAAGGGCAGAGCAACCACAGAAATGTTGATCTTTTCCTACCTATTCATTGATTCCCATTAACTTATTTCCATTTATTCATCAGCTCTGAATAGCGGAATCTGCTCAAGCATGAAGCTTCAAAAAGTATTTGGTGTTGGTTTTCCTCTGCCCTGGAAAAATGCCACCCTCTTATCCAGCAAGGCATACCGAAGTGTGAAAACTGTACTTTTTTCCATACCTAAATATACTTGGATATTTTTCCTGCTGTGAAATAGCATCAGAAGAGCAATACAATCTTTCATATCCTGCAAATATTCAATATTAACGAGGATATGAAATGGATTTCTGAATGTGTATGTAGGAGGAAACATAACTGTGGAACATACCGCAGCATCAGTCAGAAAGGTTTCTTTCTTCAGGGGATAATAAACCCACCGAAGTAGAGAAATAATCAGGCACTGGTTAAGTGGGCCCCTTATGCATGGGAAATTAATGCACATAGACCCACTTCCCCCATCATTGCCTTTAGTAAAAACATGAGACAGTTTAGTTGAAATACATAGAAAATTAACTTCTGGTGGTTCAATGAAGCACATCCATGCCATGCTTACCCTAAACCCCAAATATACTTAACAAGATTATGTACAGTTCAATATCTATTAGTAAGCCAGGTAAAAAATGATTTCTATGAGCTCGCTAAGAGTACAATGATTGCAGGCTTCTTCTATTATGTTCCTTCTCTCCCTTGTACACTGTAGAAAGCATACACACCACTTCCTTAAGGTGCTGTAATATAGTCTGTATATTTTGTAATATGGGTTCAATATTGCATTTTGGTCAGAACATACCCATGGCAACACTGCTCTTCTGACCGTCCCATAAATTTGTTGAGATATGGTCAAAACTTTGCCAGGGCAAGAATTCAGTTTTCGGAAAAAGTTCAGAATTAAGCCAGTACTTGTTAAAAAGAAATAAGATTTAAAAAAGAAAAAAATTGGCTCCAGAAAGATGTACTAAGTTTCCTGAGCTGCTGATTCATCTTGGTGGAGCTCCACGCATGTGTTTTGAGTTCCAAAAACATCTTTCCTGTGTATACAAGCCCTGGCCAAAGGCATTACAGAATCCAAATTTCAGCTGACAGCATCCAGAAATGTTTTGCAAGCTTGAAACTCTGCACTGAAGAAACAGCATTGCAAACTCAACACAGACTGTGTGCTGTGTCCACAATGCAAAGAGTGGTCTATGCTGTGAAAACATAAGAATGACTTTGTCTCACACTGTTTTTTACCACTTTGGGGCATCAAGACCACCTTCTCTAAGATTTTCCTGAAGCTGCCTCAGGAAAATTCTTACAACATACCAGCGCCATGCCACTAACCCGGGGGCAAAGAAAGGCTTAGTATAGTGTGTTCAGACTGTCTGAAACCACCAGATGGTTTTTGGAGAATGCTTTCTGTTATACGTGCTAGAGCCAATCCAAAGTTGTATCAATGTATGTGAAAGCAAAAGCAGAGCTCAGCTAGGCCCAGATCTAGGAACTGGCAGTGACCCCTTAAAGTTTCCTCTCCAATTTTCTCTGGAATAACCAAGTATTTACTGCTGCCAAGATCTCAGCCCTGGTACCTCTTTTTCAACTGCTTTTTCAGTTCTGTAGATTGAGGAACAACCTCACTTGAATACATAATTGAATGAAACTTGGAGCATAGCAAACCAAAAAAGGACTGCAACGCTGACAATAAAGAGCATTTATAAAGAAAAAATTACATATTAGAATCATTTCACCTAAGGACCTTGCACAGCTTCACCTTGCACTGCCTAATGCTACAGTAAGAGAAAAAATTATATTTGCATATCCATGCCTTGGTGATGGAAAGATCAGCTTCAGAAATGTCACGTACAGGAAACTACCCATAGCACACCCAGTTATGTATTTGAGAGACAGGTTAGGTCAGTGCAGTATTTAATGCTGTAAAAATATCAAATTAACCCAATATTTTAATTACAGATGCAACACTTCTGCAGTAAAAATAGTTTGGCTGTGATTAAAATGAACAGTTGTAAATAGCATAGACCATTATCTATAGGCATTTTATGAAATGTCACAGCTTTCAGTGACTTTTTACTTGGTCAATAGATCTTTTGACTGTAAAAAAGGTTTGCATCTGGAAAATAAGTTTGTCTCATTCTCAGAAGCAAAAATCACTTATTCCATTATCTAGGCTGCAGGCTGGGGCCAGACCCAGAAGATGTTTGCATTTGAATGACTGTACACATAAAGAGAGTTCCCGACAAGTCAGTCTGCCCAGTTCTCTTCCACAGCTAAGCCATGCTTTGAGAACAGAGTTTTATAAGGGAAAAGCAGGTACCAGCACTAAAAACCAGCACAGCAAAAGAATGAAGTAAAAGACCTTTTATTTCATTGCTTCCTTATTTATCCTAGCACCAGGCTGTGGATTTGGCATAGAGACAACTAAAGAGATAGAACATAAGAAGGGGACAGGTGAGGCTGGCTGTAAGAAAATATTCTTAATAGTCACAGGGAATTAAGAGATACCTACTAAATATTTATATTCACATCTGATTCAATTTGAATCTTAGCATTTAATTATTTGATTAATTTTTAAAATAGTCTCTCTTCACACTCTACCTTCTCATCTGTTAATCATAATTTTATTCTTCAGAATGGTTCAATCAAACTGCTCCCTGTTTCAACGACATCAAACCACATTCATGTGGAGTACAGAACATTTTACTCTGAAAATCTAAGTGCCATATGCTACCAGTCTGTCAGTCGAATCAAGAGCAGAGAAAGTTGCGTGGGGATAACTGCACTGTAGTGGAAATATCCTCTACTTTTCCCAATTTAAAAAGACCATTCCAACCCCCAAGCAACCAACTCCCTGTCCCCAAAGCCCCCAAAAAGAAAGACAAAAAAGTGATGTGTATTCAAGTTGTACTTTGCCCCAGTTTTACATTTTTACAAAAAAACCCCCAAAGTAGTAAAATCCATACTCCACACAACACATGGCAAATTCTGGGGATTTACTGTTAAGAGTTCAGTAGTCTCCTGTTTGTTGTTCTTCAATCTCTGATCAATCTCTTCCCAAGATGTCGTACCAGATAGACAAACTATTTTCCTTTTATTCTGATGATCTAATATTTCATTAATAGAACATCATTACAGCACCTTTTTTAGCTTATAGAACAATTCTGATTTCTGTTTGGATGCAATTTGACTTTTTTTTGCATATTCTTTAATTCTGTAGCATACTGTCCTCCTGAAATAAGAGATGCCATTCCTGTTCATTATCATGCATATATCATAAACCAACCATTTAATTTCTCAGTTTAAAACAACATAGAAATTCAGAGTACAAAGAAAAAAAAAAATAGTACAATTTTAGTTTGTCTTTCGGTTTTATCAACAAGCAATAAACAAACATTTCTACTCCAAATGCCACCCTTCTAACAAGGGAAAAAAAAGGGATAACCATGTTTAAGTAATTTTTGAACCTTACCTTTCAAAGATATCAAGGCTGCACACCACCATTTTGCCACAGATTAACTTCAGCTTTTAAATCACTTTAGGGATATTAAAACAAAATTGGCATTTTTTGAGTCTAGTTTTTCCAAGTGACATATACAATCTATGACTTAGTTTTGGCATTCTCTTTTTCATGCAACTAACTCAGCCAGAATGTTACGTGAACATAGTATTTTGAATTTAATTTCTCTCAGCCACAGAAACTGATGTTTTTTGTGCAAGTTTTTGGGTATTTTGTTTTTGGCTGCATTATTCACACTATACCTAAGAATACTTCATTACTTGGATTGCATACATGTAACCTTCTGTCCCTTGGCTATTCTCCTTGTTAGGAAATACCTTGCAAAGATGTGTGCTCATGGCACTTGCTTTAGACATCTGATCCATAAGAATAAATTCAGATTTTGCAACTTATTAGTGGATGATGGTAACAGTCTTATCTCTCTTCTTAATCATTATGCTTTTAGTATTGCAACCAATAGACAGAAAAAATACAGCTCCTGAAGATGTGAATTTAGAGTTGGTTTAAATGGAAAATAAGTCAACATTTTAAATGGAAAATACATACTCCTCTGTATTTTCCATTGCTGTATTTATGCTGTGGAGACTGGAAATCTTTCTTTGTGAAGCAGAACAGAGTAACACTCATAAAATTTACTATGCTAGCAAGACAGTTCTCAGTGTGTTGTTTAACTCATGACTAAACACCAACAGTCAAACACAGTTTTTTCAAGAGTTTACCATGAGCTGGATGTAACCTATACCCTAAACTGAGTTTTTTCCCCTGCTGAAGAAACACAGACAGGCAGGGTATTGCTACACAGAGCAATTTCTTTAGCAGAAATGCATGTCTGGAGTAAAACTTTGCTCAAAGTCACCTAGAAAAACCCAAACGAACCACATTGTGTCCCACTCCCATGTTTTAAATTTTTTTTGGAGTGTTACAGGAAAAGAATGGAAATGCATAGAATATGCTGTTAGTTAATAGTGTTGTAGTGCCAGTTTGTCAAGCGACTAAAGTGTTTCACCAAAAGGTGAACAGCAAATGACAGTGCATCTACGTATTGTTATGAAATATGACATAAGGAATTATGTAAAACATGATACAGAAGAAAAAAATGTGTATTTATATATCCCTGCTTATTGTACATAATAAAGAAGAGGGAGATTTTATTTTAAAATAGAGATTACACTAGTGCTGTCAAACAAACAATTCACAGAAAATTGAAGTCTTATTAATTTTATACTTTGCTAAAAGAATACTCCAGGAAAATAAGTTCAGTGTCATCTACCATAAACAAATGTCCCAAACTCATAGAGGATTTAATGCAAGGACAGATAATTCATGCATCTGGAGCAGTTCATATATTAATCTAATCTCATCTGGCCTAGAAATTGAATTACCTCACTTCTTGGAGATCCACAGCATACTGGAGGTCAAGGACAGGCAGGGTTTTTGACCTGGCTTGTGCAAGGTTATGTAAAAGATTGACATGAGGTTTAGACTCAGCTGAAAAAGTGTATTTACCAACGAAGTCTTAAATAAAGCAAGGAACCCTGAAATACAAAACTGCCCAGAGCAGTAAGCTTTGCAAACTGAAGAGGATCACCTGAACACTGCCTTAAGGGTACACTAAAATTTTCACTTCAAAATGCTGTTGCTTAAAATATTGAACATTAATTTTATTTAATGTATTCTAAGAGTGTTGGGAGCCAGCCTCACACTGGTTCATAACTGTGCTGGGACACAAATACAAGACACCTAAACTGACAAATACAGCAGCACCCCTTGCACCCTGGGTTAAGCAACAGTTTTAGTTACAGGTAAAATCAGTTATATTTCCTGCAGGTTTGTGTCACTGTTAGTGAAGGAGGTTGGACATCGGGAAGAAGTTCTTCACAGAAAGGGTGATTAGACATTGGCTGCCCAGGGTAGTGGTGGACTCACTGTCCCTGGAGGTGTTTAAGGAAAAACTGGTTGAGGCACTGAGTGCCATGGTCTGGTTCACAAGGTTATGACTGGTCATAGGTTGGACTCAATGATCTCAAAGGTATTTTCCAGCCTAGTTGGTTCTATGATGCCGTGCGAAAACAGGAATTTCCTAGGAGTGAATTACCAGGTAAAGATCCTCCAAACTGCCATAGGACTGTGACTTGGCTGATTTGCAGAAAACTAGCTATAGAAATGTCAGGCCGGAACGATTTTGCTGTGAACCTCTATTTGTCTTTTGAACTCCACATAAAATTCCAGAAAAGCATCTTTGAAAAGCTTCTTCCATAGGTTTCTCTTTTTCCGATTAGGTTGGTTTTCTCTGATATGCATTATATTTAAAATCCAAGCAAATAAAACTTCTGTGTGTTTGGGAGGGAGCTGTTGCAGCAAAGTGGTTGTATCTAAGAGAGCAATAAATTTTACTGTGTGGCCAAACACTGCTGTAACGAGGACAAAAACAAACCCCTGGATTCAAAGGCTTCTGTAAGTGCATGGAATCTGCAGCACGTCCAGAGTGTTAACAAGTCAGCAAGACAGCAGATCTGCGTGGGAAGTATATTCCTCTGTCAAGGACCTTGGGAGACACTCCCATGAAAGGCCTGTTGACAGTAATCTGGTTTTACACAGGAGGTGTCCCTTTGAATTGGAGAGCAGAGGACCCTGTGCAAAGAGCAAACTGCGCAACAAAGAAAAGTGGTGCTCAGATATGCCAGAACCAAATCATTTATGGTTGAAAGATGAAAATTAAATTGAATTCCTCTTTACAAATACAGCAGACTATAGTTTTTACATAGTGCAAATGCACTCTATGCCCCCAAAGAACATATGACCAAATAACTTCTCAAAAGGACTCTCATCAAAGATGCAAATGGAATTATTTCCAGCACACCACATGAGCCCAATGGCTGATGTGAGGAAAGAGGAATCCACTAGATAGGAATTTCTAGGAACATCCCATCTGTGTCTTCTCTGATTTACAGGATAATACTTTTCTGACCCTCAGCTATGCCAGCTTATTCTCTCCCAGGGTTTCCAAAGGAAATAACATGTTTCTCTGAATGTGTGCTTCAAAGCATACTGATCTGTTGCCTTAATTTTTGAGTCAGTGTGAACAGACCAGAAGCAGGTAAGCTCCGGAGAAATACAGAAAAGCTTAAAGAAATATTTGTAAAGTCTTCAGGCATAAGTGCTAACATGAATATAGATTAAATAGACAGTTATTCCCATAAAAACACAGTTCAAGCAAAGCTCTTCCAGTTTGTGCTCAGAGATTAAAAGCAGGGTGTGAACCACTTCATGTTCCTGGACTTCCAAATTCCCTCCCTCCCTCCCCACACAAACCTTCCAAATTTATCTGGAAGGCACATATTTTTCAACAGTTAGTATCCCATGAAAAAAAGGAATCTCGAGGCTGGAGTAAATACACACACTGTAAAGAGATTTTGGCAATCTTCCTACTGTCTGGGTCTTGTTAAACTCCTACTGACAGTCATACTTGCATTGTACAAAGAAACAGAAAAGGTCAGGTGCATTCTTAAACAAAAGCAATGCCAAGGTTTCTTTTAGATAAATTGATGGTCAACAGTTTACACATATAATTCACTTGTTGAGCTTTTTCTCAGAATTGTTGAAATTAAATGTCAGTTACATAAATTATGCAAAAACATTGTTTGTGTGTATACAGCAGAAGATTCAGACAAATAACACTCAGTGCCACAAAGGCATTTCTCAGACTCAGTACACTGAAGATTTTAAAGGACAAGACTGTCTAAATTCTCAACTCTGCTTTTTTGACAGGAGGCACCTATAAAATGCAGTTATTTTTTTTTTAGTGTAAAAATTACCTGGTTTTATGCTTACATTTTTAGTATTCTTACTGGAAGGTTACTCCAAAGAGGTTTTATAGCTTCCTTCTACTTTCCAGATTAAAACAACTTTGATCATTCAGTCAGAGAATCATTTAGGTTAGGAAAGACCTCCAGAATCAAGCCCAACTGATAACCTAGCACTGCCAAATCCACCACTAAAACATGTCCCTTAGTGCCACAGCTACGTGTCTTTTAAATACCTCCAGAGATGGTGACTCCACCACTTCCCTGGGCAGCCTGTTGCAATATTTGACAACCCTTTTGGTGAAGGAGCCTTACGTAATACCCAATATAAACCCACCCTGACAAAACTTGAGGTCATTTCCTCTGGGCCTGTCACTTGTCACATGGGAGAAGAGACCCACCCCCACCTGCCTACACCCTGCTTTCCAGTTTATACACATGTTCTTGTGCCATCCTTCACCAAGGCAAAAGTGTCCTCTAACAGATAGCTGGCAACTGTAGAGACCTTCTCACAGAACCATAGAACGCTTTGGGTTGGAAGGGAGCTTAAAGACCATTTAGTCTCAAGCCCCTGCCATGGGCAAGGCCACCTTATATTAAAAGAGGTGGTTCAGAGCCCCGTCCAGCCTGTCCTTGAACACTTACAGGGATGGAACATCCACAGCTTCCCTGGTCAGCCTGTGTCTCACGGGCGTCACTACCCTCACCAGTAAGAATTTGTTCTCTGCCTTCAACTTTGTAGCTGAAGCCAACCAAGGTCTTCTAGCCTCTCCCGTCTCCACTGAACATCCTGACAGCCCCTCCCTGCGTTGGCTGCATCTTTCTTTTTCCTTTACGGTTTTTAAGTGGTGTTGGGGCACCAGCGTTCTAGGTCATCTCCCAAAGGCACCTTGTGCAGCACCGCTTGTGCTCCTCTGCCGAGCCCCGGCGGTCCCCGCCTCCCTCACGGCGGGGCTGCGGCAGCAGCAGGGGTGCTGCCGCCGCCGGGGGGAAAGCGCAGCCTCCTCCTTCATTCCTTGCTCTTCCCTCGCTTCCCTGACCTCCCCACACTTATTCGGGCTTACTGCTGCCCTCTGCCTCGCCGAGGGGAGGCGGGCACGGAACCGGGGGCAGCCCCGGGGGGAGCGGGGCCCGGGCGGCGCGGGGAGCGCCAGCGGCCGCGGCAGGAAAATCGAGAGCTCAGAAGTCTCTTCGACAGAATTAATTGTGTGAAAACGGGGCTCCTGAGGCAGGAGCTGCGGCGGGACCCCAGCGCGGCTGCGGGGTGTGCCCGGGGAGAGGAACTTCTCTGGTCCAGGGCTGAGGACTACCAGGAGGGAGACAGAGATTATTGGAACGGCACCTGCCTTCCCTGGGATGGGTGTGTCAGGCAGATTGTTACAGGGGCACGATCAACTCATGCACATAAATCCATGAGAATTCTTCCCAGGGTAGAGAAAGAGCTGGTTGGCATCATTGTGGACCCCTTTGTATTATTTTCAAGAGTATTGAGGGTCTGAAGAAGTCCCAGTTGACTGGAAGCTGGCTAACATTATCCTGGTTTTCAAGAAGGGTAAGAAGGGTGACCCTGTAACTACAGGCCTGTCAGTCTCACTTCAGTGCCTGGTAAAATTATGGAGAAGTTTATCTTGGGAGTTACTGAAAACCACTTGAAAGTCATTGGTCATAGCACAAGTTCATGAGGGAAAAGTCCTGCTTAACAAATTTAATTTCCTTTTATGACAAGTTCACCCATCTAGGTGCCGAGGGAAACCAGAAGATGTAGTGGGTTTGGGATTTTATTAAAGCTTTTGGTACTGTCTCATGGCACCCTCTGGATAACCCTTCCAGCTCATGGCTGGAGATGTCCCTGGTGTGTTTGCTGGGCAGCTGGCTGACACGGGGGGTACAAAGAGGTCACGTAACTGGGATTGTATCAGGCTGGTCACCAGTGGGACTCCCCAGGGCTACAACCCAGGGCTTTTTCATGCTTTTATAAGTGATCTGGATGCAGGTATCAAATTTGCATTAAGTATCAAACTAGACAGAGCTGTAATTGTTCTTAAAGGCAGAGAGGCCTTACAGAGGGACCTGGATAGGCTAGAGAGCTGGGCAGCCAGTGACCATGTGAAATTTAACAAGAGCAAGTGACAGGTTCTCCACCTGGGACAGGTAATGCTGGTTATACCTACACACGGGGAACAAGATGATGGAGAGCAATCCTGTGGAAAGAGATCTAGGGGTTTGGGTTGACAGCAAGTTGAATGTGAGTCAGCAGTGCCCTGGCAGCCAGGAGGGCCAGCTGTGTCCTGGGGGGCATCAGGCACAGCACTGTCAGCCGGGCAAGGGATGGGATTGTCCCACTCTGCTCTGCACTGGGTCGGTCTCACCTCAAGTCCTGAGGGCAGTTTTGGGCACCACAATATAAGAAGGACATCAAACTCTTAGAGAGTGTCCAGAGAAGAGCAACCAATTTCGTGAAAGACCTTGAGGGCAAGATCAGTAGGAGCAGAAAGCTGGATCTGATGATCCTTGTGGGTCCCTGCCAACCTGAGATACTCTGTGAATAAGATTCTCTGAGGCTGGAGTTAACACAGGTACTGCAAAGAGAACTCAGCATAGCCGAGACCTGGCACAAAGAAGTGAGGGTGCCCACAGGGCACACTGAACACCACCACGACACAGCAATAGCACATCATCACAGGAGAACATTTTTAACCTTTCCTGAGTAAATTTCTATTCCAGTGGCTTACAGACATCACAGGAATAACTAATAAACCAAGTCCTTCTGAACTAATTTCAGCAGGAATTGCTTGCACTGTTCCCCAAACCCATGGCATCATGCTTTATCCTTTTACATGTCTGATTCTATTAACACTGACCTCAAAGATCACCCATTTCTTTTTTCATTCCCAAACCCTTGGTTGCTTTCCTGGGATACCAAATGGTCATTTCTCAATATAGTCTTTGTCTGGAACAGGAATTATACAGCATGAGATGTGTGTGACCTGATGCCTGCTGTAAGCCACAAAGTTCTTAAAAATCTTTCAGAAAGGGGGAAGGAAACATAGAATAATTTTACATGAAAAAACTCCATCAGCTAGAAATAGTTGATCAGTTTTTTCTTAATGCATACAGCAAGACTGTTATATCTTATAACTTCTCTGTCTCATGAGGAATTAAATGTATCTTTGGTCTAAAGATATTAAAGGTATCTCTAGACTCACACAATAACAAGAAAACAATTTTCCCACTATGATTATTATTTTGTAGTGGCACATGAAATGATTAGATGAAGAAATTACAAGCACTAATAAGGTGTAATAAGTATTTTGAGATTCTTTTTCCTTACACATTCCTCATACTGACAATACATAGAGAACATAAAAAAGAAAAAAACCCAACCAAAGCAAGCAAACAATCTAAGACACACTAGTTGCTGTTCTTCTAAAGGAACACAAGTGTGGTAGTCCTAAAAAAGTATATGCACCTTTTACAAAGAGGAAGGGATGAGATATTTTGTTTTGTTTTTAAGAATAAACTAAGTTAAGCATTCCTGTTACATCTTCTTAATCTTGCATTATAGCTGTAGAAGGACTATACTTAAGGTGCAGATACTCCAATAGGAACTTCCTGTCCATCAAGAAGAATCCATTTGTAGTCATCTTATGTTACTAATTGCCCTTACAGTACAGTCTAGACAAAAGGGCATAGGCGTGATAGGTGACAAATGAAAGCAGCTGTTCCTTAAACCTACATTAACATGGTAACAACTGAGCTCTGAATAACGGCACTGAGGTCTATACATATTGTCCCAGCAGTTTAGTAGCAACAAAGTGTTTGTGTGAAATCCTTTTTTCATTTAGATTTAGTGCAAGTTTCTGAATTCAGTTAATCCGGGAACTGCATCTTTAAGCTCGAATTCCGCCTAAAAGTCTGCATTGGATCCCATACTCCATAAAAGCATTTGAAATGGTGGCACTCTGTACCACAAACACAGCAGCTCTGGGTGCTTCCAAATCAGCAGTGCCTGGTCTTGTACAGAGCTCTTCTTTAAATAGGAGCACTTGCAAATTTCAGGTGAACTGACAAGTGCTTAAAGTTAAACAAGCGTAGCTTAAATCTGTCCAGCTCCACTGTGGAGGCAGTTCTGAAGTTATGCAGCCTCTAGTCTCTGTTAGCTGAAAGGTCATGAGTTAGAGCAAATTTAAGTCAGCATGTACTTTTGGTCATGGCCCCATGTGTTTAGAGTAAAGAAAGACAAAAAAGTACTTATTAAAAAAAAAAAAATCCATCTCATGGGATATCTGCTTAGCCTTAATTCAGAACAGACTCTTGATCTAACAGATTACCCTGAACAACCTAGCAAGACACTTGTTTCTGGAAAATAAAAATATGTCAAATCTGTTTCTGTGAAGAACAACATTTGGCTTTTTTTTTTCCCTACCAGAACAGAGAGAGTTTGAATCAACTGCCTTTAAAAACTGATATGTAAGCAGAAGGAAAAAAAAGGGGTTCTAAAGGACTTGATAGCTCTCCTTTTGCTATAACTAAAACCACAATACCATGTTGACTGGAATGGATAGCTAAGATTACTAAATTTTGAATTTGTGCTTTTTGGTGGGATATTTCTTAATTTTTTTACGAATTATATCTAACATGGTTGTAAAGAAAAACATCTCCTTTTTGAAGAGGGATATAAGGGTGTTACTTTGCATCCCAATCAGAATATGACTCACTGGTGTCATACTGCTATGAAAAGACAAGCATTAAACTTGCAGAGAAACAAAAGGGTAGGTTATAAATCACAGTGGAAGAATTATTTCACTTAGGCCCAAGAGCATTTGAATTCTCAGAATTGTATTTCAAGAAATTTGTGGATCATTTGGAAAAAGTTGAAAGGAAAGAACATAAATTATATGAAATATAAATATATTTTTAATCAATGACTTAACAGAACAGGACAGGAATTTTATTTTACACTGTACTCCATAACTTAGAAAATTAAATGGAAAGAAATTGAGATGTTTACAGAAGAAATTGATTTAAAGGGAAGAACATATAGAAATGGTCTTCAAATACATGAAGATAGGTAGAATATATTCTCGGTTCTTTACAGACAGAGCAAGAAATGGCAGGACTGAAGTGAGAAAAGGTGTGTCTAGGGGGAAATGTGGACTAGACAATATTTCCTAAAAAATAATGAATAGGATCCTTTGCACACAAAATTAAAAAGGGCTTTAAAAAAATCTTGAATTTCTCAGTGAATTAAAAATGAATTACTTCATATGTCAATTAAAGAAATATTTTCTGGTCTTGTCCTAAAAATAAAAGTAGCAAAGTCATGAAACGACCTTGAAAGAATGGTGCAGTGTTCAACAGCAGAAATCTTCACAAAGAGGCTAAGAAAAACAAAACCAAACCCAGTCCTGTCCAGAATTACATAACTATACTTTGGCTCAGCTAACTTAGGGGTCTTTCATTTCTTTTTCTGAGACACTGAGATAGGTGTGTTAGAACTACCTAATTACATTTTAGAAGTTAGTTAAGCTGGATGAGAACATAAACTTGTAATTAAAAAGAAGTACTTCAGAATAAAATGTAATTTTCCCATTGGATTTATTTAGCTACTAAGAGCCAACCAAAATATCACAACAATGACCAAACTTCAGTGTACTAAAAGCATATACATGTCAACAAACCTGCAAAGGTTTTCTTTTTCCCCTTTAGATGTATTAATATATATATCAAATGCTAACAAACTAAGAAGATTCTGAAAGCACAACAGTAAATAAGCTACAATAAACTGTATTCACTCAACATCAAGATAGATTTCTACTCTAACTACTTATAGCCAAAGTCTTCCAACCATAAATGGATCAGTGCTGCAGGGAATCAAGAGCTAAATATTTCCTGTAGTCTCTTTAACTCTCTTTGGAACTAGCCCTGTTCTGGAGAAAGGCACTGGAAAAAAATCTGGTTTAGTGAGGACCAGGGAACCTCCTTCCTACTCTTGGCTCTTCTAGCCAGTTTTCCTAAATTGTGCTGAAAGCTAAAAATATCACACTGACAACATTGAATGGCAAAATGAAATTAGGTGGTGAGATTTGGCTGCACTGAGAAAGAGAACTGCCTATCACCAAAGGAGTTTAAGTGGATTCCAGAAGAGCAGAAACATCTCATAGCATTCCAGCAAAACAGGCATTGTTTTAAAGTGTTATGCAACAAAAATACTGTTCTGGGATTAACAAAGGCTGCAAGCAATTCCATGAGTTTTTAAGAAAGAAATCTAGAATAAAAATGATACAGACACTTAAATTTTCAATTTGTTAGGCCTTTTGAAAATCATTAAATTATGGTTTCTACACCAGCTATGGAGACTACTTAGCAACGGCCATTTTCTTTGATATCAAGGTGAAGGTTTCTTTGGTCTCTTTTTAGGCTCACTCATTTATCAGGCTTAGTTCTACTACAAATATGGCAAGATGTAATTTTATTAGAAATGTCAATGATAAGGACATAGGATTGCAACAAACCTGTGTCCAATAACCAGCAGGTGTGATAGCAATTTGGAGGTACATGTCATAGAATTGCTAAATTTGGAAATGACATACAAGATCATGGAGTGCAACCGTTAACGAACACTGCCATGCTCACCACCAAACCATGTCCCCAAAGGCCACAGCTACACGTTTTTTGAACACTTCCAGGCATGGTGACTCCACTGCTTCCCTGTGCAGCCTGTTCCAAGGCCTGACCAGCCTTCCAGTGAAGGAATTTTTCCTAACATCCAATCTGAATATCTTCTGGTGCACCTTGGGGCCATTTCCTCTTGTCCAGTTCTTGTTGCCTGGGAGAAGAGACCAACCCCCACCTTTTTACAACCTTGATCAACATCATATGAGTACCAGACATTAAGCTGCTGTTTTTTTCCTTGAACAGAGATGCCTTTTGCCCTCTAAGTTCCAGAAGAAAGTAGCAGAAAATTCACCCCGCATACCATCGGAAAAGTGAAAAACATTTTGACCTAAAAAATAGGATTTTTTAATATAAACTGTGCATAGTATGTAGAAATATTTCTTGAAAGCCTATGTCTAACAGAACTAATTATCTGTATTTCCCTTCCTTCTATTACAGCCTATCAATCATTTTTACCCTGATGACAGTGTTGAGAAAGAACCACTAGATTTTGCAACACAAGTTGCATAAGCAGCCCAGTGCAGGTGCAATCTTATGGGACAGAGGTAAGAAAAGTCAATACCCCAAGACTGCAACTAATTTAAACTTCTGATGATTCAAATAGCATTCTGGTATTTTATCTCTTTGTAGCAGAAAGTACTTTAGCCTGTAATATTAACCTCCCAGCACTTCAACTGGTCCAAGTTAATTGGAGAATCAAATCCTTAACCTGACATCACAGAAAAACAAAAAATCTCAGGTTATTTCATTGTCAGCATTATGCAATGCTATTCTTTCATTATCCTGGAGGAGCACATTAGTTGGTTTTATATCCATTTTGAACTCCATTATGTGTATTTTGGCTGCAGAAATAAGCATACTAAGAGACATTCAAATTTTTGTTTTCAAAAATTTCAGAACAAATAATTTATCTGACAGCAGATTACCACATCACAACTGTGAGAGTGAAAGAAAATGCTATGTTACTCTTGCATTTGACATTCCATGACACAAATGAAACTTCTTCTTTTCCCCCCCCCCATTTACTTTTCTACTGGTGAATTGTTATGTAGACTACTTCATCTATATCTCCATCCCCTTTGGAATCTAATAAAGAATTTCTGTCTTGGTTCAAATTAAGTAAGTTTTTCTTTTAATCATATGACCGCACAAATAAAGTGTGATTTTCCCCTTTGGGAAAATCCCTTTAGGTACAAGGGCTGACTTCATTTAGGAATGTCCCAGATCTGTAACAAAATATATTCTAGATTAGATTTGTCCTTCCCTCATATTTTGTAGTCTGATCCTCTGTTGATTAGAAAATGTCAATCTACAGCTGATTCTGAGTAAATCCTGATTCACACCAGGATGAGTTGGTGGCAACTCCCTTTTAGAAGATGGTGTATTCTTGCACTTGATAGTTGCTGCAGAGTCAGCTTCATCATCTATAATTTTCACTTCTTCTCAAATATTTGTGATAAATAAGTCTCTGATTCTAGACAAGGCGTTAACATCTTCCTTAATGATGAATGAAGCAAATTTCATTTCCCCCACCCATCCCCATCAGGTCTCTAAACAAGATGGGTTTGCAGTGTGGACTCAGCCCTCTATTTCCACTCACAGGTGTCAATTTGAGTGAGTCTGTCAATCAGACACTACTGAGTGTATAGAGTGAATGGGTTGGGATTAGATCAGAAAATATTTCTTTAATTGACATATGAAGTAATTAGTTTTTAATTGACTGAGAAATTCAAGAATTTTTAAAGCCCTTTTTCATTTTGTGTGCAAAGGGTCCTATTCATTCTTTTTTTTCTCATTGCATGAAGGGATCAAAGCTGTTAACAAGCAATGCAATAAGCATTGTGTTCACTGTTGCTGGCTTAAGGACTTATCTGACAATATCAAGGAAAACCAGAAAAAACCCACAAAGCTGCTATAGTAAGATAGTTCAGAAAACTATTAGAAAATTAATAACCCAAGGGAAAGAGTCATCCATGATTAATCTCAGTGTATTCATCTGAAGAAACAGAAAGCTCGTTACTTTCCAGGGCTTAGAGCCCTAAGTGCAAAGTTCATCAGTTTGCTTTTGACTTCATTCCCTCCACGCTGATTCTCACTAATGACTGTCCCAGTGTTATGGTCAACAGATGAATAGTCATCCCTGTGCCAAAATATTCCACTGAGATTACTCTCATGCACACACACTCCCAGAATGTCTTCATCTCACTTGTACAGTTTTTGTGCTCTGGTTCAAACCACATCCTTCTGAGCATCAACACAAATACAAAAACCTATAGGGACTGCAGAGGTATTACAGGATTGTTGTATGGCCATAAGTAGGAAGAATAATATGATTTAACAGCTACAGTTACACTCCTTCTGCATAGGAAGACATTGTGTAATCTCATGCAAAGAGATTTCCCTTTGTTCATAGGGAAAACTTCCTAATGCAGTTTTTGGTGAAAGACTGAGAAAGTTACGAAGTCCAGGCTATGCCAGAAACATCATGCTAAGGATTTATGCATACAATTTGTATATTAAAAAGTTTTAGGAAAGAATCTGAATTCCACCTCTATCAAGCAGCAATGCAAAAGAGGGGTGAAGGGAGAAGTGCTGGAGGAAGAAATGGTTTGTGTGTTTTAATTTCTGTGCAAGCTGTGATACAGAATAGTGCCAGTTCATGGCAAAGGTGAAGATAATGACTCATTTTATCTCACTTGAACATACACTGCTCCCCAGGGAAAAACTCTTAATCTAGAACACATCAACAGCATACACTGCCTTGCATGAATAAATAAGATCATTGTGTTTTCACATGAAGATATTAAAAATGAAGGAAAATTATAAAAAATGGAACATTCTGTTACAAGAATCTGGCTCTTCCAAGAGGACTATAAATTCCACCTTATATTTATCCTGGTAGAGCAAAACTCTTTGCAGGTACCTTGGTACAAATATTCATACTAGTGTCAAAATAATTATACCTCCAATTCATTGAGTAAAATTTCTTTTTTTTTTTCTCAAGTTATCCAAAACAAAACTATTCAATAGAAAAGAAAAAAAAAAATTAGGAATGAAACGGACTCTAGAGATAAAATATATATTTAAAAAAAGGTGGGCATAAATTCCTTGTGAGGGGAATAAGTTACATAATAAGCCATTTATTGATTTTACTTCCATTACCTTTGTTAAAGAGTATACTTGCACTAGCAACTATTCAATATGTTTAAGCAGAGATAAAAGAAATGTTAAAACTACAAGATGCTTGGAGAGATTTCTTCAAAAGTAAACTTGCCTCTTAACAAGGTAAACCCCAACAAATTAAAAAACACAGTGTTTATCATTCGAGGTTATTGTGCTGTCATGGTAGATGCCCTCACTAAAATCACAGCATAGCTGGATCTTTTGCCCTACAGCACAACTTCTTAAATTGTTAGGAGTGAGTTCCCACACCCTGAGCACTGATGAGTTTCATAAAGCAAATAAAGAAAACTCTTAATTTCCACTGTTCATTAGAGCTATTACTCAAACCTGATTCAACACCTACTTCTTGCATCTGTGGAAGGACCAAGATGAACAATAACACCAAGAAGCCAGAATCCTACCCAAGTATAAAAGACACTGTACCCTGCTTATTGGAGATTTGCCTACCTAAAATCCATCAAGTGCCATGCACTGAACCCAAAGTTAACATCACTGGAGATGGCTGATGCTGGTGTCTCACCCAGTTAGTAGCTTGCCGTAACTAAACTCTAGCAAAGCAGTCCTGAATCAGACTGAAGAAAGAAAAAAAAGACAGCAAATCCCAAAGCAAACCAAGAACTTCTGCTAACCAAGCTAAGATGCTTGTTTGCCTACAAGGGCAGAAAATCGCCACATTTTAGAAGCTCAGTGACAAAAGAGTGAAGCTGCAGGGTTTTAAACCTACAGAATCCAGAGGAAAGCATTAGCATTCAGGTGCTGATCTTCACCAAGGGCAAACTGGTGACATTTCAAACATCTTGCAGTCCAGACAGACATCCTTAAGCCCCAACTTTCAGCTCAAACTGCCCAACCTCTCACTGACACAGATCTGCACTCCACATGACCTCAATCTGCATAGTGCAGACACTGCTTTACATCACAGCTTCTCTTAGCAATTATCAACTCTGGTGTCACACAGGTAAATGTGAATCAAGACCACAGCAAAAGCACATAGCAAGTTATAAAATTAATTAAAAGAGAAACGTTACCTCTAAGGCTGAGGCGCCTACTCAAAACCAGGTCCAAAATCAACAGATTTAGCCTTACTTCATGCTTCCTGACCCCCAGCCCTCTCTTCCTGGGATCAAAGCCATTGTCTTAGCCCCAGTTCCTTCTCTTCCCTTGGCAGTGGGCCCTGATTGCTTGATAGATCCCAGCTGCTTTGATCTCTGCTCTTAACTCCCTCCTCCCCGGTACTACAGCACTGATGACACAGCTGGGGATGGTTGTTATTCACACATGTGACAAACCTGCTCCCAAGTATCCTTTCAATAAACAATAAATGTCATAGCAAAAGAATACAGGAAAACTTTCAGAATATTTTTGTGTAATTGGACCCCTCTAAGCTCTGAGATGTCAACATCTCTGAGAAGCAGCATTTTACATAAATGTGGGTAGATGGAGCACATATTGGCTTAATCCAGCAGGCAGAAGTTTCTAGAGCAGCTATTTTCCCCAGTCCTCCCTTTGGTGTTATTATTAATAACAGAGATGGCTTGTCTAGCCCTCTCCTTACTTCACTGTCCTTCCTCTGGCAATTGTGAGAGAGACACAGAGAGAGGCAAGAGGCAGGGGGAGGATTTTCTTGTTTCTGTTATCGTGGCTTAACGGGTAGTTTGAGATTCATAGCAACATAACAGGCAGAAAACCAAGAACAAATTGCACATGCAAACTAACTTAGGCTCTGGAATGAAGGGTTGCTCACTACGTGTCATATGGAGAGGCAGAACACGATGCAAGTTACCTTCCAGCTGATTTGCAGACACCAGTGGATCAATGGTGCTAGGGATGAATAAGTCTGGGTCACATTTCCCATTTACTGCAGAACTATATGCTATACTCTGCTACTGAAAGCAGTGGGGTTACACAGGGTTGAAAGACAGCGATTTGGGCATAAACATGGTATTAATTATACCAGCTTTTGGCAGCTCTGGTCCTGCTGCTGCTTAAGAAGAGTGATTTCCACAAGCCGCACGATTACATAAATCACTGAGTAGGTGCTTGAGGCTGGACAGTCCATGCAGAAATACATGATGGCTTTTCATGTCTCCAATTTTTCCTCTATGACACTTTTTTCCGTTGAAATTTGGAAGGATGAAAACTGTTTTTGCAAATTCCTTTCCAAGTTAAAAGATTCAAGCATGCAATTTTTTTTTTAACCATGAAATTTAATTTTCTTCTTAAAACCTGTATTAAAAGTGACAAGTATACTGAACTCATGGAAATCATACCCTGTTGAGGAGATATTAAAAACCATATGTCACATTGCCGCTTAAATCCAGAACTCAAGTCATGGGAACCAGATCCTCAGTAAGATTTGAAATGCATATGACATATGCAGGGCTCAGCAGTAACAAATATTTCCCATAGTCTGTTATGGGACTGGTATTGCACTTGTGTCCTCTTGCGGACTCTGAAATGGACTGCTCAGTTCAATGAATGTATCAGACCTGCCTGTGCACAAAAGATACAACATTTTTTCAACTTTTCTTCAATTATTTTGAGAGACCTTGGAATATCATGGTGTTCTTGAAAGGACTAGAGGGCAGCTTAGAAGTACCCACAGGAATGGGTAAAAAGATGCAGTTGGGTGAAAATTGAATTCACCTTGCACTTTGTCATCAGTTCTGGCATAAGAAACAGTGAATTCCATAAACACTGGTATTATCAGTTGGTACTTGCACAGAAGATCTTCAATAGCATCAGCAGAACTCTGAATAGGACCAGAGACAATACAGCAATACACGCACTTCCATTTATTCCAAGTGTTTATTTCCGGAGGCAACTCCAGAGGGGTGAATATTTCAGTGTGAATGATAGTTATCAGGAAACAGCAGGATTTTAAAGATGATAAATTTTGACCGTGGCATCTCAAAATTCAGGAGCTTAGTAGCATAGTTCTAATGTTCCCTCAATAGATGATATAAAAGCATTTGCACTTATGAAGAAGGAAGATCAATTCTTCCCTTTAACATAATAAAATGTAGTTATGTACAGTTACATACTTTGCAATAGAACAAGCTTAGAATTCAACTGCCTACTACGAAAGAATTAATTTAATTGTCTTGGGATTCTACTGGCTTTCAGTTTTGGCTTTTTCCTTACTATGGCCTGATGTTGTTATCTATTACTGTAGAAGTTGGGCTAAAAATATTCTTTTTTTCCCTTTCATTCTGGCATATTATACAAGCATATGGAATCAAAAGGTCTCATTTCACCCTTACCCAAGGCCAGCAGACTCTTTTTTTTCAAACAGGAATTGCACATACATTATCTTCCATCTTGGCCCACATGCATGAGGGGCAACCAAGTTTCAGAGTCTGATTTATTGAGCAGCTCTTACAGCATTATATTATTATGAACTTTTTGTTATACAACTTACTGCAGTAAGCTTTGGTGTCAACTGAAAAGTGATGTCTGGCACTGTAAAGTTTCATTTGAAAGTAAGGAAATCTGCATGACAAAAAATTTATTTCCTGCAGTATGAATTCTCAGAGAAAAAAAAGTTCAGCTATCACCATAGAGTATAAACAAGTACAAGGAAATGGGTGGAAAGAAAGACAGCCAACTTACTATACATGAAATAATCTAAAACGACCTTCACAGCTCAGCAGTATAGAAGTTACTGGTTACAGACAGTCCAACTCTTCCCCACCCAAACTGAGTAATGACTGCTGCAAAAGCCTGACCTCCCTGCAGTGGAGGGTCCTCCACACCTTGCTATTTGCTCATCCGTTGCACAGGAAGTGTTACAGAATTCCAAAATACACATCAAGATTAAGAAAGGCTCATAAGAACAGGACTCACACCAGCATCCTGTGCATGGAGTTACTTAAAATCAACTACAGAAAGTACTAAATGGTTTAAATCCTGCTCTTGTCACAAGTTCCTCCTCTCACTAAAGATTCACCGATGACTCCTATTGAAGGCGAGGTCTAACATGTATTCTGTACAAAATGCTTGGATAGTTAGTCCCTCTCTCAAATTTCATTCTGCATTTCCTCCTAACTGAATTAAATACAAAGCAAATGACTCATAAGTATTATAATGTATTTCAGCAAAGTATGATACTGGCTGCTGCTGAGTCTTCGGGAGAAAACATTAAAATGGGTGGAGTGTTATAAGGTCAAATCAGTTTTGTGTTTTTTGAAATACACAAAATTGACTTATATTTGTTTTAAAACCTTAGGATTGATGTGAATATGAAATAATATTATAGCACTGGAAATGTTTAAAACCACTTTATAATTGCAATTAGATTTTTCATAAACAATTATAAATGAAAATATGTAGCAACGCTAGGAGGTATTTTATAATTTACCATAAATCCACAAATGACAACTCCCAACACAGAATCTTCAGTCCACAAAGACCCTGATGGATTGCAGTTTATAGCCTAAACAAAGCAAAGTTTCTAATTAATCAGATATATAAACGAATATGACTGATTTTGCATGGACTAATCGGTACATTATTATAAAATTACTGGATATAACTTTGTAAGCCAAATGAAACAATTACAGATAAGTCATAGAGTGCAGGGAGATGGCTGTTAGAGTAACTTCTTTTATATAAGACAATACAGAGCCTATCCAAATATCATCTTACTGGAAAAGTGCACCAGGGCAAACCCTAGAGATGAAGTAATAGGGTAAGTGAGCCAAGGTTTCTCTTTCCTAGCCTGCTCTAAGTGATGTTTTTGTCACAGATGTACCTAATGACACACACTATTGGAGTGAATGTGGAAAAATCTTCGCACAAGAAATATTATACTTTTATCTTCCTTGCCAGGCATAAATTGATTCCATATAGTGTTACCACTGTGAATACTCCGTTCTGTGCAGAAACATACTTTGGTGGCACAGATATTCAGTGTTCAAGTTCTAGTTTTGCTGGTTTTATTCAATATTAAAACTACTCTTTGTTGCTTGCACTTTTATTAGAGGCATAGAGTTTGTATGACTAAAGATGAAAGCTTAGCTTGTACCACTATAAAAGCTTGAGAAAATCACTCAAAGTAGAAAAGGAAAAATGCAACTAAATAACCAAACTTTTTTCCCATTTCAGCAAAGCTCTTGTTGTTCAAAGAAGAGTTCAGCATAAGTGCATGTCAATTCTGTTTTAATGCAAAGATATTGAAATCAGGGTCAAAAACTTAGACTTTGGTTGTTTTGTGTTTGGGGTGGTTTTTTTGTAACTCAGCTGAGCTAAAATGCTTCCTTGGCTTTGTTGTGTGCTCAAAGGGCACTGCAAAGCTTTGCTTTTCCCTTTCCCTTTGCCTCCAGGTCCCACATAATTGATTCTGACCAAGTGTTAGCAGTTACATCCAACTCCCAGAAGTTTTTCCTGAACTACGGTTATTCCTGGTGATTCATACGTCTGAGAATCTTTCTGAAAAATAAACTATTGGAACCTTTAAAATAATTAACTTGGCTCTTCTAACGCACAGGATCTTTTGAAGAGATTGCAGGGAAGGGAGAAATGTAAGAGAAGTGGAGGTCTGGCCCTTGTGCTTGTGGAATGCTGGCATTGGGAAAGCAGTTGTCTTTATCTGCTTACACTGGGGACAGATGCTGAAAGCCAAGGGCAACTTACCTCCCAGATGCAGTGACTAATGGTGTGTAAACATATCAAAGAGGTCTCCTCTTTTCCAGCAAAACAGAATCCAATTTCACTTTTTGCGTCTTGAGAGCGAAGGGGAAATTTAAAATAAAAATTAGAGATACAGAAGGCTTGCACTCTTATCTAAACTGGCCAGTACCTTTCCAATAAATATTTTAAAGTAACTTTCCTTTGCCTCATAGGTATTCAGTCTCTTCCATACTGAGCAAGGTTTTAATCTGGGCAATAATCAATAAAAATTCAAAAGACCTGCTGCTAAGCTTGTTGCTGGCTCTCTCACGGAGGCTAGCAAACTGTCTAATCTGTTCCTAGTTCTGTTTATTCACCTGGAACATTTAGGAGCAAGTAATAATTAGTGTTTATAAAGCACTCTGAAAAAAACCCCATGTAATTACTTCCTCATTAAAAGCCTGTATGATTTGTTTGACTCTCTACACCACCAGTACCCTTGTGTGTCCTCCTAACTCAAGGATGTCCTTCTAACTCAAATATAATTTCTGAAAGACATACATTGTTGCTTTTCTGATCACTTGTAGTCCTCTGCTTTCTCTGGGATTTGGTATTCTCCATACTATATTGTATATTGGCCTTAAAAAACTGAAAGTAAAGGTGAGAATCTACATTTATTCCCTCAAATGCTGAAGTCTAAATATTGGGATCTTCAGAGGATAAAAAGAGAATTTGCACCTGAGTCATATGCACAGCAGAAATTTATCAAGTAGAAAAGAAACTTCTACTCCATGAGGATGGGCTTGCTTTCCCCAAGAAGGAACTGGCAACAGATTTGAAGATTATTGATTTGAATCAACAGCTCCCAAGTTTCAGGAGAAGTCAGGTTTGGGAATAATAGGAAAAACTGAGTTCAGTGAGTCCTTTACTGAGAATAACTCTTTTCTTATATCCTGATACAAACTCTGTCCTCTTTCACAAGTTTGTAGAGTTCCCACTGGTTGAAATTGTGAGTCTGCTCTGGATAGAAGCCTCTCCAAAAGCCAAGTGCTTTGTCAATAACAGCTTTCAACTCCAACTTTCCTGTAGCATGTGCTGAAGGGAATGAGTTCCCTGTTTCTTACAGTCACTAGAATTGCATGCCCTGTCCTAGATTTGCATTACCCAGGCTTGTTCTCCCTGTTCCCTGGAAGTTTGAGCAAAACTGCCCTCAGATCTCAGTATTTATAGGAGTACATATTGATTGAAGACAAAAGGAAATTAGATTAATAAGTTTTGCCTTTCATTAGTTAGTTGGAGAATATCTGCATGTGTTCAGACAGACAAATGTATAAAAGCCAGGCTAGCAACTACTTGTCTGCTTGCATTGCCTCAATACTCCTGAGCCTTCTTTTGGCTGTGCTTGGGTTTTTGAACTGTTTGTGCACACTCTGAACTGAGATTCTTTTTCTGTCTTTCTGACCATTTTGGTCAGTGCTCTTCCGCTCTCCTGGCCACTGCATGCTCTCCCTCTGAGTCTTTATGTCCTAGCAATTAAACATTATGTCTTTGTTTCCCCACTAGGGAAATTCCATTGTTCCGACACCTGGCTCTAGGGAGGATGGGGATAGACTAAGATTTCCTCTCTTTTTTTTTTTTTTTTTTTTTTTTTTTTTCCCCCCTTCTTTTTTTCTTAGGCACATTTATTCAGTGTTAAGAACTGACTGGTTCAGAGATGTGCCTGTAAATGCTCTCCTGCTCCTTAACTCCAGTACACTTAGGGAATCTTCCATATTATTTCTGTTTTGTTTCCATCTTAACAGAAAACTCAGTTACAAACAGTAATAACTAAACTAAACCGTCTTCTCTTGCCCATGCAGTGAGTCACCAGGACTTTCCATAATAATAAGATGAATAAGCACATTTTTAGGCTTTTAATAGTCGACTGTGCTTCACAGAAAAAGGGAGCTTTGACACTGCTTCTGGACCTAGAATCTTCTCCCTCTGCAAGCTTTTTATCCTGTGGATGATAAAGAGGTTATGCACTTTTCCATCAAAACTCAATGTTGCACATCTTGGTCTTATGAGTCAACACAGCTTTTTAACTAAGCTGCCCTGTAAGCAAGATAGCATCTGCAAGATGAAAATGAGAAACAGCTGTGTCAGAGGACAAAGTAAAACCTTGTTTAGACACTGTTTGGAAATGCATATGGTGATCCAGAGATATTCCAAAAACTACTCCAGCATCTTGAAAATTGAAGGCCACTATCTCTTTCATTATTTTTTATGCTGGTTTGAAGCAAAATGTGGTACATGATCAAACTGATCTGTTCATAGGATAGACACAGCATGCAGTGAAAGCTCACAGTGCTGTAGAAATCCAGAAGTTCTCTCTGGCAGGTCTTTACAGGATTTCAGTGTACTATTTCATATCACTGGAAAAAATGACAAGTGGAAATGTAAAGCTTGCTTTAAAAAGGTTTCCTCAGTGTAACTGTAGAACTCAATATATTTCTGCTTTTCATAATGTGGTATTTCCCCCAAACTGTGAGATGATTGTGCTTTGTAACTCAGTTCAAGCACTGTAGACAAATGTAATTTCTAAAACAATCAGAAGAAATTAATGGATTCCATCAATTTAACCACTTAACCCATGTATAAGAAGGTGTTGTTTTATTATTTATACCAACATTCTGTAAATTAACAAGGAATCAGTGAAATTAAAGTCCCAACCCAGCATACGCTTCACTATCAAGAGCAATGAGTGGTGTCATTAAGAGTGCAACAGTCATGGGGGGAAACCATGTCATGGGATACAGAAACTGATATTTCATATGGATTTGAGAGGCCATATGCTGCTCTCAAACTTTTTCAGTTTTGAAAATAAGCTCGAGGAATTACCAAAGTCCAGAGGAGGGAGGCAGAGACCCTGGTAGGACTAATCAGTGATGCTGCCTGATTTCGAAGGGATGGAATGGTTTTAAGACACCCTAGAATTACCTAAAGACTGGTCATTTAATCAATGTCACCTCAGAATGTGGTAATTTAAAAATGTATGCACCAGTATGCCACATAAAGAGATCACAAACTACCTGTTATTTTGTGCTCATATTCTTGTGTTTTACATTTATGGTGGATGTTAAGATTACTTCCAGTTTCAGATAATGCATAAAGTTGTTAATGGAGGTACAATGTTAACTGCTTTTGTTTCTGAATATTCACTCAGTTTCACATACACATTCTAGTTTAGTTCTATTCATTGGTATTCCTTGTCCTTGGGATTTTTAGGATCCAGACAATTTAGACTGGGAGCAGAATTTTAAACAGATACAACATGAGATAGATTGCAAAATAATTTACTCCGCAATATATTCCATAGAGCTATGCTGTGCCTATAAGGACAGATAAATTCATTTTGATGTATCATGCTTAGCACAGAGGTAAGTGGGCATGTAATTAACTCATTTATTTCATGTCCCTTCACCTAGTAATACTGTAATTATTTTTCTTAAGCAATCAAGTTATTACAGCACAATTTAGTTTCAACTTAGGGTATGATTTACTGTACCAGATCTTGTGATTCTGTGAAGGCAATGAAAAAATTTCTCCTACCTGTCCAGTTCAGCCCCCTCAACATCTGTCCCGTTGCAGCAAGTTTATTTAAAAGAGCTCCTGCACCACCTTTTGGAAATCTATCTTTAAAATGAGAATGAAAAAGAAATCTAGCACTAACTTTATTGGGTTTTGGCTTACATCTTTGCTCCATGCCAAATTTGCTCCTGGCAGTTCAGATTTTCATCTGACAGGTAGAGTTGGTATTTTCTACAAAGACATATTGGGCAGGTGCTGGATATTAAAATGGAACATAACGCCAAGTTACTGAAGGTTGTTGGACTCTCTTTGGATGTTTTGGCTGGGTAGCTGTGTGACAGATAAAATGACAAGTCTGCCTTGAAGACCAGAGATCCTTCAAGGTCGTCTTCACTGGATGCTTTTCTGTGCCCAAGGAATTTGGCAGGTTGCAGAAAGTCCTGTCACGTGTGCTTCTCAACATGTAAATTGAGTACTTTCTCTTTAGAAATCTAAGCCACTGTGCCTGTGCAGTTGAGGAAACTCTACTATGTCCTCAGAAGAATGAAGTCATGTGAAAGGACTCTTCCCTTAGTGTGTGGCAGAGACCTTCATTCAAGGGGAACGTAGCAGAAATGTCTGAGAGAACAGGACTGGTCAGTATCAATCTCACGAACACTTAAAATGCACATAGCAAGATGCCTGCTGTACATTTCCATTGTTTGAGAAAACACATCTTACTCTGCAAATCCTCTCTTTCTGCTTTACAGAGAAATGTCAATGTTATCTCAGTTGCTGCCTGCACAAATCAGTTTAATCTACAATGCAGTTGAAGATAGGGGTCAGGACTGGTCTGTGTAATCAAGGATGTCATTTTCTTTGCAAAAATATGTGAAAAAACCCCTAAGATCCCCTTTTTGTGTGTATGTAAAAAAATACTGGTGATGTTTCATGTTTCATATTCTGTTCCTGTAACAGACAGCTGCTCAAGAATTCTTGCTTTTACTGTGAGAGGTATAAAGGCTATCTGTCTTATTACAGTTTCAGAATCACACTTCAAGAGGTTAGAAAAATCATAATTCATGTTGCTGGCAGCAGCCTAGTTCTTCATCTTCATATTGCTATGCAAAACTTTTATTCGTGTGGCACAGTTCACCCCCCACCCTGTGGACTCTTGCATCATTCTGTGTTCCTTGAAATCCATAAGGAAAATGTAATTTGTTTGTTTGCACTTGCCTCACCCCTGGCAGCAGCTGTGTGGAATCAAGTGAACAAAGTATAAGATTACCTGTCTCCTGGATAGAAACCAGAAAGGATGCTGTCAGTCATGGCAATACAATGCCGCCCTGAAAAATTATATAAAACTCACTGCCACTGAATGTACGGTGTCTGTGGCAGATCCTCTACTCATCCCAGGTGTCCAGTGAGGGCATAAGCATATCAGAGAATTATTTAGTCTGGAAAAGACCTTTAAGATCACTACATCCAAAATCAATGTGCAGAACTGCAGGCAAGCCACAGGTGAACCTAGTGTTGCTGAAAGCCATACCTTGAAAATGCAAATCTGTGCTTTGAAAAAACACCTGCACTATCTGAGAAAATGAGGTGCTCTGGTGTTCCACTGTTTGGTTCATTTGTGGAAGTTTGGGTAATAATTCTGCATTCTATTGACTTCATGGGAGGCAGTTCACAAATAAGTTGATAATTCTGTATTTTAGGCAGCATCTGACAAGACCACAGTAATAAAAGTACAGGTCACCATGGGAAATCGCTTTTTAATGGGAAAGCTCAGTCCTCCAAACAAAGAAATAGCAATCAAACATATGATGCTAATGAAATGTACAAGCAAAAAGAACTACATAGGAGTTGAAAAGGCAACTTCTTCACCTGTGATTTAAACCCTTGACTTTGACACCTTGCAACCTCATTCCAATATACTTTTAAAATACAGTGTGTGATTTTAAAATTACTTTTTTCCCCTATCTGATACATTGTAATTCTCTTGTAAAGAAGAGGTGTAGGTACAAAATCTAAAGAAACATTGTGATGCTCCTTCATTGTATAGCAAACTAAAAAAATTATAAGTTAGAATTAATCCATTGATTTGTTAAGAAGAAATTATTGTATTTTTTTTCCTTTTAAATGTGACAGCCTCCATGTTTCAACTAATTGCACAGGAATATGAAACATGTATAATAATGCTGCCTGCTTGAACAATACTCAATAGAGATTTAGAGCAGTACAAATTGGTTCAGCAAACGAAGTCTTTTCCTGACAAAGATGATTCAGAAATGGGAGTTGCTGGCAATAGGAATGGAAATTCAGTCACAAGCTGGAAAATAGCTCTTCTGCCACTTTAAGCAAAGAGGTGAGCACCTTAGCTGACTGCTACATAGAACATTCCCTCTTTTCAAATATAATCTTGCAGTTACAAATGTGATTTCTTGTTTAAATTAGGGAAGAAAGGTGACATTGTAGTTGCCCAAATCGCAACACTTAAAAACACCAGGGTATTTTGCTAGAAAGGTATTGTGAAAATTTGATTATTTCTTCAAGTCACATGCTTCCATGCATGTGAGCAGCAGGAAATGTAGTCCATTTAGCTGGCCCCTGGGGGGTTGTGACTACAGGCACAGTAGTACAGAGAAAAGACAGCATGCTTCATATACCTGTACAAAAGGAGCTGGCATTGTTCAGGCTGACAAAAAGTCCCTGTGTGCCAGACAACAGATGTGACCAGATTTATGATGGAGAGTGCGCTAAAGTTGAGAGGGATGGAATAAATTACTCTGTTTTTCTGGCAAATAAGAAACAGCAAAAAGGTTGTGTTTAAATCACATTTTTCTCCTGGTGCTGCTCCCAAAATGATACACCCTATAAACACTCTATTACTAAATTGATGAGCCTATCATTAATTCTGTTGCAACTCAAAGATAAAAATCAAGTCCATGAAAATTAACCTTTTCTGTATCACAGCCAGGTATTTATATATTCTGTCTCTTCCATAAACCAGGAGCTCTTTTTATGTCAAGAATCTTACTTTTACACCAAAACTGCTGATTCCTCTCCACATCTGCCAGGTTACAGATTAAGTTTATACATAGGTTTAGCAATGCAAAAGAGTTAAGCAGTGACTTCCAATAAAAAGGAACAATGCATAAAACCTTTCCTTCTTCTATATCTATCATAAGTAATTGACAGTATTTACTACTTGGCATACAGGTTATATTTTCTTTTGGGTGGGATTAACCAATGTTTCCTAAAATAACTCAGCCTGGCATACCACATAGAGAGTTTAGCTTTATCAGGCAACAATTAACAGGTAATGAGATCTTTAAGCAGATCATGTGTCCCTCCTTCCTCTTGAGAACCTGAAAATCTAAGCAGAATCTTTTTCTATGGATGTCTTCAGATTATTTACTTCTGGCATGTCTTCCTGCTTCAAGGGACTATGAGCTTTTTGAAAAGGAAATAAGGTTTTCCTTGTGGAAAGCTTGATGCCATTATTACTAGTCTTTGGAGTTGAGTGGACAGATTTCCAACACTTAAACACTTCTGTATCCTGTAATAAAAAAGATGAAAATGTATTCCTGGTTTCAGGGATACTGCACTCACAGTCTCACAGGAGGGAAGCCCAATGTGGTACAGTGCAGTACTCTTTCCCATACAGTGGTTCTGGCTTCTGTGACATAAACCCTCTGTGTTCAGCACTCACCCATGGTAGAACTTGGTCAGGCACCCAGTTCAAGAATTACACCTGTTTTGTTCATGGGGACAGCACCAGTCGTCTTGGTTGGCTGAGTCCAGGTTTCTGAGAAATTCTCTGTGTATCCAATGCAATGGATGTCATGTTGGATTTTTTTTCTGGGAGGAAAAAACCAGCATTCAGGCATAAAGATTCTGCTTTATCGGGTATGACATGCACAGATATATTTAGGACAAAGGTCATTTAATTTCTTTAAATATGAAAGTGTGGTCATTTTTCAGCCACAAACTTAATCTTGTTTTCTAACTTTTTCCCTAAGTGAACCTTATCTTTTTGCTGGTTCTTTTAAGCTTGAATTCTACTTTGAAATATCCTGTAGTACAGTCTGATTTTTACTTTTTTCACTGTGTCTGAGTCAAGGCTCAATTGTCTCATTAGAGGGTAAAAGAGGATGGTAAATTCCCACATGGTTAGTCACAAAATGAGCAGTCCAAAGACTGTTTTCATTGAGTCAAAAACTGACATCTTCAGATCAAAAAAATGCAACTCTGCTGTCACCTACCTCTGCTACCAAACTACTTGTTTGAATGAGGACAACTTTTCATTTCAGCCTCAAGCTTACAACTAAATCTTATCTGTACAGCTGGATCTAATCTGGTCTGATTGTTCTATATGGGTCTCTAATTCTATAACAGATCCCTTGACGATTTGTTTTTTCAGTATTTTTCCACATTTTACAAAGCAGTCATAAACATTTACAATCTTCATTTTTATTTCAGCTGAGCACTGCAACTGATTTCACATTTTCTTTGAAACTGAGTAACAAAATTTCTCTTTTCCTTCAGATGTATGAGTGTCATAAAGTTTACAGCAAAAAAAAAAATTAAATTTGTGAGTTAGAGAGCAATCACATGAGGAACATTGATGCCTTACTCAAACTAAATAAAATATAAAATAAAATTTTTTCAGAGCAACTTGCATTAGACATTCATTTGCCCTACCTCTGAATTTAAATTCCACTCTGTAGAACTCGTTGCCTCCAAACCACACAAAATGCTAATTCTGTTACACTTGACTCCCCTTTCCTCCTGTACCTGATTGTAAACTATTCAAACTCTAATTCAGATCTGCCCACTCTCCAACTCAATTTAACATAAATTATGCAAAATGCCTGCAAAAATGATGTACAATTTTTCCAGTTTCTCTGCTTTGAATATGCATTTGAATGAACATATTCAAATAAATGTTACTACTGCTGTCTGTCCAAATATGTGTGACAAACTCACTATTTTTAAAATTACTTCATGGCTGAAAAATCTTCGAATTCCTTCCAATTAGTTGAAGTCTTTGTCAATGCATGCCAATTATTTGGCATAAATTAGGTTTTGCCTCATTTTAGGTGAACAAGGCGGACTGTACTTCTGCAGCAAGGAACAAAGCTTTCAAGGACATGCCAAAGAACTGCTTCTAATTTGTAAAAGGAAGGAGGGCTTCATGAAAATTACCTTTGAGATACACTTGATAATGCATAAAATTCACCAGTTTTAATTTGTCAGCAATTTTTGACTGACATTTCAGAGCAGATATTTTGACATATTTTGACATATTAACTGAGAACATTCAGATGCATTATGAAAAAAGAACATTTTCATTTGGCTTTTTCAGAAAGCCTGAGCAAGACTAATAATAAAAAAGTAAATATGATTCTTTTTTCAATTGCTGAATGAAAAAATGATATGTTAAATTAAAACTATCCATCGACATTCCTTGAAATGTTTACACTTCTTACTTTGTGTTCTCAAAAACACAGCACACTGAAAAGCTGACAGTCTAGTTAAATGTCATACACAGTTTAAATATTACCCAGGAAAAGTTTCAATTTAGGATTAGATGGGTATATTTCTCTTATATTACTGATTATGTATATAGCATGTCTTAAGTATGAACAAGCAAATAAAGTCTTATTTATTGTAGGCCAACATTATATATATATTCCAGTCATATCTCATAAACTTCTTGGGCCTAAAGTATCAATTTAAAAACCTAATAGGTATCACTAATTTTCATTCCTTGGGATTTTTTTCATATCTGAGGGCTTTACACTAGCCTAATCATAAAAATGCAGCTTAAAGTAACGAAAATTAGCTGCTAGTAAATTGAATATTAACATGAAGGGTTTTATGCCTAATTTGACATCTGTACTTATCTGGACAAAGTGCTGAACAAATGGTGGTGTGATTTACACTGCTGAAAATGTAGTGATTGAGATTTTCTTGAAGTCTAGATCTGAGTATTTCTGGTATACACAAAAATTATAATCCAACCCATGACTAAAAAAAAAAAGAAAAAGAAAAGAACAAAACATGGTATTAATCTGAGCATCTAACTACTGTTGCATCAGAAATAGTTCGGGGAAGAAAGAGAATAGATAGCAGTATTCTGTGGGAAGAAGAGACTTTGTCCCCTTAGACCAAAGACAACAACCACCTGCACTTTGCTTTTGAAGAACCCCAGCTATATGTCTGTGACAGACATAAGCAGCATCAGAATAATCCATGGTGACCAGTTTTAGTCAACTGCAACTTGGATCTCTTGCCAGTTCTCTTTTGTGAGGAGTGCCCAGCACACAGATTCCACATGGAGCTCGTTGAGTCGGGATGTCAGGGGAGGGGGGAAAAAAAGAGCAATGTTAATATGTGGTCTTGTCCACCTGATTATCTCTATCTTACAACTGCAATGTAATTTAGACAGTTCAAAACCTGGGCCACATTTCAGCCTGTGCAAGAGGATTATAGTGCCACTCCAAACATCTGCAGTAATGCAAAGATTGAGCTCTCAGCATGTTCCTCCAGCCTTTATGCTTGGCTCCACTTTCTGTTGGTGGAGCCTAGAAGGGCTTCCCCAGGGAGCAGCCTGCAGCTGTCTTACAGAAATCCTATGCCAAGGCAATTTTCCTTCAACAGGAAGCAGGCTTTGAGAATACCTTATACATCCTCAACCTTCTTCTCATTAGGAAGTCACTGGAACAGACTTAGGAGTGTTACTTAGCCACTCTAACTGCACTGTTGCCCTTAATACTGTACTAACCAGTAACACTTTAGCACTGACTTGGAAAGGTGTTTGATATCTATTGAATTGCCAGTGCTATTTCCTCTACAGTTTTGTCTCTGAATGTCCTTTTCTGTCAACCTATAGCCTCTTGCTATAGATTTAAAGATATTATAGTCTTGAGTGTAGAGCCTAAATAATATCCTGTATGAATGACATCCTAGATGCAGCACAACTGTATATAACTCTTAAATTAATTACTGGACAGCACATGCTTTTTCTTAATTTCTACTCTAACAATGGTTATGTACAGAGTAATCATCCAGAAACGACACAGTATAAATCACAGATTACTTGAGCAGCTTCCTTAACGTTTTTCTATTTCCTTTCCTGTGTTAAGACAAAATACTGTAGAGTAGATCAATGAACAAGAGGCGTAAACGTGTCAGTGGTGTGCCTAGACTGGAGTGTGAAGTAATGGGTGCACCCATAGCACTCGATGGAACATTGCACAGAGACCCCTGAACATGGACGACCAAGCTGACGTGACATTTTTAACTTCACTAAAATATTAATGATCTTGCCTAACAGAATATCTTTACGGGTGCATCTTTCTCTTTAAAATAGACCAATTGTTGTTCTTGGCTCTACATAAAAAGTGTGGAGTGACAGGCTTGGCCTTTTTTCCTGCAACTTCAAATCCTGTGTTTTCCTGCTGCAGTGCCCAAGATCATTCCCTAACTTCTTAAACTGAAGTTAAATTGAAGAGATTACAAGAAAGCATACATCATTCATACATACTGAACTGGATATATTTCATGTTATTTAGGAAACAATAAAACCACGGGCACTTTTTTATAAGCAAAACAAACAAAAATATCAAAGCACTTCTTCGCATCGTGACTAACAGTGACTTACCCATTATGAATTCCTATGCAAAAGGATTGGGGACTGGACTTCAGCATGTTTCACCGCAGTAATACATTACCACCCTTTAAGCGTTTCTCAAAGACTCCTGTTCTGGTGTAGTTCAACTGAAAACAGAATAAAATGTTTCCTCCAAAATCAAGATTCCAGAATGTTTCTCCAGGGCCTTAAACCTCTTTAGAAAATGAGTCATCCACACACTTTCCATCACAGAGCAGTGTCAGAACACAGAACAACTGTCCATATTTCAATCAGAGCAGCAAGGTACCTGAACATCCCACTACACCCCCAAAGTCAGGTGTTTCCACTTGTATCTGAAGCATGTGAGAAAAAGTCCACCAATTAATCTGATCAAATAGTAATGGTCTTGTTCCATTTGAATCTAATGCTTATGAAAAACCTCCCCTTGTTATAGTTTGGTATTAGTTTCAAGGAAAGATAGTTTATTAGCACTTCACTCTCTGCAATTAATACATTTGTGAGGGGTTCCACTGCATATCCCCCTAACGAGAGTTAAGAGCGACAGAAGCATTTCAGTGTATATACTTTGGAAAGTAGTTTTCCTCCCCATGTTGGTAATCTGAGCCAAGTATCAAAAGGTTATTAGGACCGATCTGCTTTTTCCCTCCTTGCCACCATTGTGGGTATTATTAAAAAAAGTAAAAGCAAAATTCTTCTATGCAGTTTGTCCTGCACCTGCCCACTTCCTATACTGTTTCCTTCCAAGGCAGGGAACATTATGAGTGCATGACTTTTGCTTTGAGTCCAGCAGGAGATGTCATGATGCAGCTTTTCTGGGAATCTGGTCAGGGCAGACTGAACAAGCTGGGCTAAAACCTGTTTGGAAATATGTTTTTCCTGTCTTGAGAAAATGAACCCAACGGCTTCCTCCCAAAAGCTGCAATTGGAGGCTGGAACTATAAGTATTGAATGGTATGCAGTGTGTGTAGGAATATTTAGGCCTTCAGTGTATTTTTGGATATTGGTCCCTGGTAACAGCTGGGAGCTCCCATTGATGCTGCAGGTTGCCAAGTTGTACTCTGCAATGGCACTAGGCTGTGATGCGTTTTGCATTACCCTTCAAAGCACTGTTGGAAGAGACACCACACTGCTGGCTAGCCGCGGGATTTCTGCAAACACTGATTCAGAAATGGAGCAAGCCTCCAAGCATGCCAGCACTCCCCCTTCCTCCCTGAACTCCTATTTCATCTTCAACAGCAGGAGCACACTCACTTCACATCTGAATTTCTGCTGCTCCTATCACACGCTTTCTGTGCACCACTCATAGATGCCAAGAGATTCCAGGCACAGGGACATAATGCTGCTTCTATGCATTTCCAGATCTCTTCCCCATTTTAGTCCCCACAAACAAACAAAAACCCACCCATTTCCAGGGAAGATAGCTCCTGTGCCTATGATGGAAGGCAATGCAGATAAAAACACTTTGGCCATGGCCTTGAGAGGAGTGCAGGAGCCGATGCTGTGGCTACCCAGATTCCTCCCTGTGCTACCTCACTTCCTCTTCCTCAGGTCAATGAAACAATAAGATAAGTTCACAAGAAAACAAGAGGATCCTATTCATCTGTGGGCTGTGAGCAACCCTTGCACCAGGCAGAGACAACAGAGCTGGAATTTAGAGGGTCATGAACAAAACAACAGCATGAGCAGAGCACTCAAAGGCTTGGAACTCTCACCTCCTTCCAGCAGCAGCGATGCACACCTGGGAAGGCAGCTCAGCACCAGCAGGAACCACGCTACCTCCAGCTGGAGCCACTTCTGCTGTCAAGTCAAGCAATGTCAACTTTTCAAGGGACTATGGGCTTTTGGAAAGGGAAATAAGATTTTCCTTGTGGAAAACTTGATGCTGCTATTACTAGGTTTTGGAGTTAAGTGGATAGATTTCCAAACAATTAAACACTTCTGCATCCAGTGGTGAAAAAGGCTCTCCCTTCCAAAATGCGTTCTCAGTTTCAGGAATACTGTACTCACAGTTTCACAGAAGAAAAGCATAATGTGATACAACATAGGGCTTCTTCTCATGCACTGTTTTCAGTATTTTCACTGTGTTAAAACTGCTTTTCCCTTATCTTTGTGAATACAGAGACATATTTCAATCTCTGTAGTTAACTTTACATGTTTCCCACCCATGCAATACAGCACAGTTGAAATGCTGACAAGCTTCAAGCCATAGCTTGTGTTAAAGTTATTCCTCGCCTGTGTATTAATTTCTGAGGAATTTGGGATTCCTTCTCCAATAGTTATTGACATCAAATGAGGAAGGGAGTGAGAAATGAGAATAAGAATCAGAAAAGTGTGTGTCTTCCAGGAAACATTCAGCATTTGAAATCAATATAGAAAGCTAAAACAAGTTCTGCAGATACTGGCACCAAAGCAGAGGTGTGGAGGAACACCACAATGATGAATTTATTACCTTGGGCTTCCACAACATATGTTCCTGTACAGCAGCAATTTTGTGTGGTGATGAGGAAGACATAAAGAAACAGGGCAAAGCTGAACATAAGACAATTTTTTTATGATATAAAAAGAGTATAAAAAGTTTCTGTTGACTGAACCTAGGGCTAAAACTATCAGCCTTTCTCCTTTCTGGAATCTATCTACTGTCATGGGAAGAAATAGTGGAGGGACAGGAAGTAGAGTTACAAATGATGGCCAAAGCCTGGCTCAAAGACCACTGCAGTAAACAGAAAGATGAAGTGCTGCTGCCTCAGCAGGTATCTACTCAAAACAGGATCTGCAAATCCTCATAGCATTGGGTCAGATCCATGATGTACATCCAAACAATAAATGCAACTTGAAACCGCGTCTTCCAAACAATCACAAGAGCTAGGTAAGTTATAAACGGTAGAGAGAAAATAGAAATTATACAATCAAAAGGAGTGTTAGCATCAATCATTTCTTCATTTTAGCGTGACCTGGGGGAACTGCATGGAGTCCAAAACCAAACAACATTTTGCATTTGTTTTCTATTCCAGGCTTAATTTAATAATCTTTCTTTAAAGGAAGGACAAAGCAAGTTTATTTTAATCACCGATCCTATATACAATAGAAGAGTACATATGCACTAATAAAGCCTGGCACAATTATAACCCTGTTTAGGAGTTTTATTAGGAATAAAGATTTTAACAGGTTTTTCTACCTGGGAATCCTACAGTTCCTGATTATGCTGAGGTTACATCCTGAAACAGAGATTTGTGGCCTGCATTCCTTCAGCTCAGCATTGCAAAAGCCTGCCAGCCCATTTTAGAAATGGTGTGGCAAATCTTTTTCTTCTCTTCTGGGTTCAGAACAAAGTACGCCACTTTTGATTTTTTATATTATTATTTTTATTGTTCTGCATTGTATGAGTGCCAGATATATATTGTCTGAAAGGTTAACCTAACTGTACTTGGTTCATGTTATTATTAAAGCTGCCTTCCTTTCCATTGCTTTTGGGCAGCTGGCACACATGAGTAAGCAAATAATTCTGCTTATGGAAAAATTACTTTTATGGTTATATATAACTTACAGTCTCTGATACAGTGAGTCAAGTATTCAAGACATGGTAGCATAGTCTAACTGACCTGGTGCATGCTGTTCTGGGATGAACTCCTCATTTTACCCAGTCTGTTCTGTCTCCTGTAGTGAAAAAGTCATTAAGATGGACTGAAAATGACTGAATACACGGGTGGGCTACATTGTGCCTTTAGGAGTTGAGCCCTGTTGAATTCTTGTCCTTTCTCTTATGAAATCTTTATTTGTAAATGCAAGCACAGCATCAAAAGAAAGAAGAAACAATCTCCCAAACCACTCCCAAAACTCAAGGCCTGACACTAAGCCTCCCTACTGGGTAATAGGAAGCATCATTTGAAATCCCTATATTGGGAGGAAAGTTTATAAATAGGTTCATAAGATGGTTTCAAGATGAGAGAAAAACTTTTAGTTATTGAAACCAGATGAAATTCAAAGAATTTGCTCAACTGTAGCCACATAATTCATGCCAGTTTTTCTTACCCACACAGACTAGGAAGGAGAAAGTAAATGCCAGTTATTCATCATGTGCCTTGGATAGTTTAGAACTTGCTTCCATGTAAATTCAGAGCTGCTCAGGATGCACGTTTGCTCTGACAGGCACTTGCTCTTTTTTTCAGCAGATCTACTAGAAGAATCTTATTTATTTTACCACCTATGCAAACCTACCACAGATGTAAAACAAAAGCTGTGCAAGAACATTTTTAGTGCTTTATTAGGCTCACTGAGCCAAAAGAGTGTTCTTGGTGTGAAATAGGTGAGAGTTCAACAAGAGAAGCCCCAAAGGAGCTCAGAAATGTGAATAAGAACAGAGAAGAATTGATGTGTGGGAGCAGGGCCCAGGTCTGCAGTGCCACACTGCATTTCATTTCTGTAATTGCTGAAAGCCAGGCAACATGGACTGAGGGAATAGCTACGGGACAACTTAATTCACTTCTGAACTCAATGAAAAATTTTAACTTGACTTGCATCCATTTATTTGCTTAATTTTGGAATATTGGGCCAAATCCAGCTGAGATCTTGGCACATCACATCGTGCTGCTGGGATATAATAAATAACAAAGATGCAAGTCCTGAGGAAAATAATTTCTCATCACGCTCTGTATATGCACAAAAACAGAGCTGGGGGCCAGGCATATGGCAAAAGTACAACTGTCTTTTACTTCCAAACTCCTACTTCCTTCTTCTCAACTTCATAGAACTCTGCTAATATTTGAAACCTTTCTGTCAGCCTTTTCCTGTATTCTGGGTATTCTGAAGTTTTCATTCTACTTTTGCTCACATTTGCCTCACACAACACCATGGAGATGTTAAAAACAAAGCTCAAGAAAGAAGCGCCCATGTTAAAAGTAGTGCTGGTTTTCAAAGAATTATATAGCTTAAAAGAATTGGAAAGACCCTGAATGGAACATGGCCCCATGAGTGCCAGAAATTGGATCATTTGACACTGATAACCTGTGACCTTGCAAGTTCTAAGTATAACTCAAGCTATTAAACGGTCCACAAAATGGTTAAGTGTGGAAAATTGCTGTCAGTAATACAGCATTACAGAGTATAGTATTAAAAACAAAAAAAGAAAAAAAGAAAACCCTAAAAACTTTTCCAGACCAAAAAAGGAATAGCATGAAAAGTAGCATGTTGTAGACAGTGCGCCATAAAGCTCTCAGAAGTATTTGCATAAAGCAAACAGGAATGCAAATACAGTCAAATAGGAAATATTTCCCCTTTGTGGAAGAGACAGGGCTATCTAGCCACATATAATTTAACACCGAACACTTCAGTCAGTCCAACACCATTCTCACTAGGAAGTAACGAGCTAGAGGGGCCTGTAGAGATCAGCATGGCAAATTTAGCACATTAGAAAATATGCTTAGGAACTGTAACACAAACCTGCTAGCAAATCCTTAAAGTTATCAGCCACTTTGTTAAAAAACAAAAAAACAAAAAACGTTTTAAAGCCCCCTCTATGACTTGCAGCATGGGGCCTGATAACAAAGCATTGCATTCACAGAGATACATGAGTCTTTAAACACATGCTTCAGACATATTTCCACATCACACAGCTAACTATCACCTCCTAATTTTAGGTAAAGAGGCATTTGCTATTTCCTTTATGGGATTTCCTTCCAAACCAAAATAATTTGATTTGCATTGCCCTCAAGACCCTTGGGTCTTTTCTAGAGGAAACATCCTTTTCTGTTTTGGCTTGTCTACAGATAGTTATTTTTTATTTTAGGGCAGAGGTTTTATTGGAGACACTGAAGATGGAAAGGACTTAATTAGTCACTTAGGACTGACTTAGTCACAACCATAGTCTTTCAGTCCAGCCCATTATCAAGTGACCTTAGTTCTTGCTATATTTCCCCATGTTGCTGTCTCCTAGCACTCATAACAGGGAAGTTCCCCCGAGATTTACAACAGTCTCCTTTCTCAGCTTTTTCCTTCTGTCCTTTGTCATTGACCATTTGTCTCTTGTGTGCTTAGTTTCATATTCAAAAACTGTTATTTTATGTATTCAGCTTCATTTCTGCTTTTTCTGATAGATGTGTTAATAGTATACCCCGTTTTTTGTATAGACAGATTGCTGTTTGGGAAGTAACACCAAACATCACCTGCCTGAGAGACCCTATCATGCAATGACAATACTTGTGTAGTACCTTAAATTAGGGATTAGGCAAGACTGAGGCCTGCACTCTTGTATATGAGACAAATGGTTATGGCTGAATTGATTAGCTGTCTTTCTATTCAGTGCTCTTCTATTTTAACTCTGTAGTTTGTAAAATGTTTGGCATTACAAATCTGTTTGCTCCTTGAGCAGAAATTAAAAATGATATCCAAACTAAAGACAGAAGTTTCTACCTTTCTTTTAATTAGTGACTCTACATATGATATAATTTTGATTTCAGACTGAATTGAGGGTAAGGTGATGGGTTTTTGTTTTATTGTTTTTGTGTTATTGATTGCTTTTTTCCATTAAGTTTTCAAGTATGGTGTGTGTTCAATTTGTTCTTCCCTTTGCACGTATGTTTTAGAAATCCCTGCTATATTTTCTTTCCAAATGACATAATTACTTCATGATGTCTTTACTTCTCTCTTGTTATTTTTGCTGGAAACAGTGAAAATGTACTTACACAGCTCTTTGGCAGACATATATACCATATTGACCCAATTTATAGCATCTGCCTTGCAACTTTGTGTACCATCATTTGCCAAACATTCTGTAACTGCAAAATAATAAGAAAATAATAGTGAAGTGTTCCTACCCTTTCATGCTGTCTGTTCTGTATCCCACATGTCCCACAGAGCCTACATAATGAAATGTTTGCTAGGTTGTTGGGTCAGCACGGAGGAACAGAGTAAAAGCCATGCTGGAAGTACTCACTGAATGGGGCTCATGGCTCCCCAGGCCAAGGTTCCTGCTGTTCAACACACTGTGCTGCATCTGCTACTAAGCAAAGCTGGAGAAGAGTAGCCATTAAAGCTGCAAAGTTTAATGGCAGAACAGAATATCATTCCACAAAAGTCAAAAACAAAAGGGCAACAGAAAATGTTTGTTTTAAACTGTACCTAAATGATTTGGATTATGTTAACTTTGAGTTATACATATGTAGTTTTCTTCTGATTTTTAGCACACTGCAGTTAGCACTGGGGGTTTATTGGACTTTTAGACCTGTATGTGTGAACAGCCAGGGTCCAATTCAGTTTGGTGTACTGAGATTATGATACAGATGGCACCTTACTGTACATTTTGGACCATTAAAATAACAAATGGGAGAAATATTCACTGAACTGTAAAATTACCCTTTTCATTTTACCTCCAACTTTGGAAGGCTAATGTAAAATGAATTAGTACATTTCTTTCTGACAGCTGTAGATAGAATACTTCCTTTCATTCCTCATCTCTTCTACCTTCCCAGAGAGAGGTTGATTTTATACTGAAATATGCAGAAGAGAATTGAAGAATTACACCCCATTGGTTTCTGAGAACTGAATCCTTAATCTCAGCTGCTAGACTTTTGTGTCTTTTTTTTTTCCTAGTATAGCTCCCTCCTCAATGGTTTCTGTAACTTTTCCAGTACAAATGTGTTAGCCAGATTCTCAAGAATCTTCATTTCCCTAGACATTCTGCAGCATGGCTATTTTTGCTGGGGCACGTTAAAAATAATGGTCTATGTGGCCTCAAACAGGAGTGACCTAGTTGAAGCCTCAAATTAATTCTTTGGAGGATATCACTTGTCCTTATTTTGAGTGATATTCTCATTGCATAATTTATGAGAACCAGCTATTTGGAAGAAATAGGGAGATGCAAAAATGTGATCGACAGGAAAATTCAATAGCAGAAAACATCTTTTCAAATGGACAAGCCATAGGGTGTGCAAGCCTGATCATACCTTGGCTTTCTTGTTTAATATACATCTATTTTTCAGAAAGATGAGTTGCAAGAGGCAAATCAAAGCACAACATAAGCTTATACAACCACGTAAGCATGAGTGTTAGACCTGCAATTTTCATTTTGCCATCCAAACTGTATCAACATTTCACAGCACATGTTCAGCGACTCAAACAGTCATACAGGACATAAAATATTTATATAATTTTAATAGTTTGGTATTCTAAGTTAGCTGAGTCATAACAGGTGTGGAGAGGTCAGAGCAGTAGGGCCATTAAATCAAAATTAAATCATCAGGTTTTCCTGAATATACAGAAAAAAAATAGCATTTTAAGTCATGGTTTTGGGCCTAAATAAATGTTCTTTTCTCTTGCTGCATGACTTGGATCTGCAGCTGACCAACTCATCACAGAAGCCAAGATAGGGTGGGAGAAGTTGGCGTCTTGTAGCTCTCCCACACATACTGTATATCATCACTGTCCCAAATTTGTCCTCTCAGAACAGTCGAGCACCTCCCACAACCAGGAATTGTGAAGCGAAGAAGGACATGCTTAATCCATTTTATTATCAGCATATTTTCCCCCCTGTTCTTCAGATTTTGCTTCTGTGTACAGTTGTGTCTTAGAAGTCCCAGCCCTGCACCAGATTGACAGATTTCATGCGTGTTGTGTTGTGTCTCCTCAGTCTTTGGAGCACTCCAAACAGATCAGTCAAGAATGAGTGAGAAGATGTGAAAAATAAGGGTTTCCCACCCACAGATACTTGGTCATGGCCATTCAGAGATGCACCATCTGATAACTACTGAGGAAATGCATTTGTCATTGTATGACAATCAGAATAGGGAGACTGATGTCTTCAGGGCTAAGATTCTGAAATATTTTGAAACCAGTGTTATTCCATTAAAGTAACTAAGCATTTGAATCTATTGCCTGAGTGAAACCACCCTTTAAAAATCCCTATGTACTAAGAGGAACATCATTTGCTTGGCGAGAATGGATCAAATGTGCAGAATGTGTTACATGCATTTTTAAAAATAAAAAAAAAAACAGTTATGAAGTAAAATGCTGGCTTATTACTTAATTTGAATAGCTTTCTAATTTTAACCTATGAAAATGCCCTGCACTGAGACTAGAGAAATACTATAGCACTTCTGAAAATGAACAGAACACACAAATTGACATGAATATATCCTACAGCATACGTTAAACTTTATTAAAGGAAAAGCAGGGAGAACTTCTGGGAAAAAAAAATTATTTTCTGCCTGAGTTTTGGTTTGGAGTTAATGAGCACCCATAACCATTCATGCCTTTGCTTTTAGAGCTGGAGGCTCCCTACTCTCACATTGCAGTTATTTCTGCAGCACACCTGAGGTCTGAGAGGATGAAGAACTCCGTGGCTAACACACCTCCCTTCACTCCAGAGTGCTCTGCAGTTGCACTTGGAGTTGCGATCAGCCATGGAGCACTTAGACACGACACAAACAGAAAGCACATTTTTGGATGCCTTTCTGTGAATACCTCACTGAGCTGTGAGTTTGTTTACAGAGTTGCTCAGCAGCTTCACTTTCCATTGACTTCAGTTGCTGGCTCCCCAGGTCCTTAGTTTACAAAGGGAGGAGAGATGGAAAAGAGAGTATGTACACAGTTACAAGACCTATACTGCTAGATTTTTGTAATATTTAGATCTATTCAGAACAGGTGTTTCAGATAATTTCTAAATATTTCACTTTAAAAGGCTGACATATTTACTTAGTAAAAGCAGAGAAAATTGTAAGTCTTTTGGGATTTTCAAAGTGGCAGAGCCAGTTCTGTGTCCAGCATCCACTGAAATTTATTGAGATTTGACTGTCTAATTCCCCTAAACTTTACTGAAAATACCAGCTTTGTGTGCAGCTGTGGAAAAACTAAAGCATTTACTACTAGCTATGCCATCATCTTAATACACAATTAAAATTAAAAAGGCATGCCAAGTGCCACAAAATTGCTCATAAAAGAAAGGAGCTCTGAATGTAGGGAGATTACATGGTTGGAATTAAGGGAAGGAAAGAAAAAGTCATGTCCTATAGAAGACAAGAATGTTTTAGCATCATCTGAACCTTTTAACACCAAAATGAGATCCAGAAAATTGTGAACAGTTTGATTTTGAGGGACTAACCTGTAATGGGACCTATTTTGTAATGAACATCTATATGACCTTTTGCAGCATTACAATTACTTATCGGTCACACTGATACTTTATAAACAAAATCTTATATACTTGAATAGTTCCACTGTTGTCAACATCAGCATTATTCTTATATATGTCTAAAAATCTTGTCACTTGCTTCTTGTCACTCCCAGCAACTTTTCATTTTTACAACAGTGTCATCAAAATGATAAAAGATTTCAACTCTACCTGAAACAGAATAAAATTATAGTGAATAGTAACTCTGAGGTTACAGATACTTAGGGATGCTCTGGGCATCCTTAGGATTAGAAACTTCACATTAGAAGTGAACTCTTAGGCTGCAGGACAAGTACAGAAATCTGAGAGTTCCTGTACTTTGGGTATTTTTCAGATAGCTTTTAGGATGATTTTTAGACTGTGGAGGACTGCCTTGGGCATGTTCTTGTGGGAACTCATAGTATGTTTATTGGTGCGAATTTAACTCAAGAAACAAGATAACTCTATTTATTGTGAGAAGGGATTATAGTGAGAACTCTTCTGCTGCTGCTAAATTATGTTGTTTCTCTCTATCCCAAGAATAAGAAGAGGACATACATCCAAACTTCTTGCTCAAAAGTGCTTCCTGAGCCCATGATTCTTCTTACAGGGAGGCAAGAGGGTTGTATACCATCACCCACCTGGCACAGTAATGCATCCACATGGAGAAACACAATACCCGCACACAGGAGAACTTTTGTCTCAGGTTAACACTACAAAGTGTAAACCTGTCCCTAATGCTCTGACTTAATAGAGAGAATCTACTCTTATTACACAATTTAACCACGTAAAATCTGTAATACTGAAAGCCATGAATAATTATCTAATGCCACAGAAATTTTCCACGTAATTCACATAAATGTGAAGACTGGTTACATTTGACTAGTATCACTGCTTTGGGAAGGGAATATCACATATCTAAACCACCAGTATTTCTAGTGAAAACACACTTTCTTCTAGATTCACTAAAGACATTATAAAGGTTGGATATGTGCATAAAATGGCAACTTTTGCAACTCCTGTCTGACACAAACACAATTGGCCCTCTCAGTGCTAGCTCTAAATCTGCATTTTCACTCAAAGTTAGGCCATTGCCTAACCTTGGCTCCCATTCTCCCCTTTACTCCAGATGAGATAGACTCGAGATAGCAGAGCAGTGTGACTCACAGAAACTCCTTCCCACATGAAATCCCCAGCGCTGTTGCCTAGTATTGATTGGAGAGCCCTTCTAGGCTACATGCCAGCACTACAGCTAGCCCTGAGCTTAAGATCTCTGGTCAGGCAGAAATGATCAGGAAGTAAAGCCAAGGAGCTATGGCTAAGCCTGCGTTACGAACATCTTTTTCTATCCCCCATGTCTAAGCTCACAGCACCAGCACTTTCTGACACTGTGTGTCGACCCACACCCATTAGCACCTGACAAGTCATTAGCTACAATGTTGCTAATTCAAAAGTTAATTCTTAGTTCCCCCAGCAAGTGAAATTCTGGCCCCTAGTCGTTGTCCTGTATTTATCCATAAAACAGTTACTCTGGTCAGGTCAGGAGACCCAGGTTCAGCACTGGTTCACATCCACCTTCAGTGGCTTCCCGAGTCTTTCGCAATACTGGTTAGGTCGTTGCTGTCCTAAGTCTTTAACCATAGCATTGCAGATAAACTAGAGAGACTGGATTTAGGCAAGAGGCCTGATTTATCCACGTGGAAAGCTTTTTTCCTTTCATAGAGTTATAGTTCTGCAGCATGTGACTTGTCTGAACACTAATTTCAATCCAGCAATATACTGATTTTTCTCTAATCTGAAATTCTTGGCAACTAAAAGAACCTAATTAGGGTGTTTCTGTTGGCAGTTGTTCTTTTTCTGTGAGAGGGAGACATATTTCAGTTTTGTGCAGTTCAAGCTCCTTAAACACCGCCAGTTAAAATACAAATCTGAACCTAACCGATCATCCTCTCTGGGCAATGGAATTAGTTATAAATCCAACATTTTGACACAAAACTAGGCAAGCAGCTTCACATGGAGCTGCTCCTTGGCTCTTGTCTGCATTAAAGTTAACCCTAATGCTAATCTTAGCCTTAACTTTAATCACAGGGCAGCAACTGCTACCACTACAGAGAGAATAAACTCATTGGGTCCTCAATAGAAGCTATAATCTCATCCTGAAAAAGAAAAAAAATCTAGTTTTGAGGCTTCTCTCAGTTCAAGCACTGACCCTGATTTGACCACTAGCCCTAAACTGAAGCTTTATTTCACTAGTCCTTTACAGGCTATAAGCTAGAACCAGCCCTACAGCTGTCTGTTTCTAAACCTATATAATAACCTTAGTTGATAATCTCCTGCCATCTGAAGCCAAAACCTCAGCAAAATCTCGCCCACATTCGTTGAACAATGTGTGTTAAACATCTTTACTCTTGGCACCTCATTAAAGCAGCTGAATAAATTGACTCAAATCAAAAGAACTATTTATTTTGAAGAATGTGCCTTTCAGACTCAAAATTACGAACAAACTAGGAAGAGGGAATGAAAGAAAACTTCCATTTATCTCACTTGTTTCCACCTCTGACAGAAACTCACAGGTTGGGCAGCCTGCTGAGATATCAACATGACTGAGTTGACAACACTCATTGCTCTGTGGGCTGAACCAGCACTGGAAACCTCCAGATATGCCTTGCAGCCTTACAAAAAATGAACAATACCAGCTGGCTGGGGTCAAAGAAGTGACTACTTGGCAACTTAGCTTGACACGGTGACTTTCTGATTTCAGGTGATTTCTCAGTGGGATTTTTCCCCTACTCTTGGCAGTTTGTGTAGTGCTGATCATACCAGCTGAGAGACACGTGGCTGTAATTTTTTTTTTTTTTTAATACAAATGCAACTTCTTAGTTCTGTATACAAAGTAAAAATGCAATTTAAAAAAGGGCAGGTGAATCATTAAACAGAAGAACCACAAAATGTAATTATTTCTGTTAAAAGCAGATATCCTAGCATATCCAGTGCCCTTTCAGATCCTTGGCAGGAAGATTTTAGGTGCAAATTCTTCTAGTCAGCTACATCCACTAAAGTAGAATTAACTGCAGGAAAATATACAAGCCCTTTGAAGTGTAAGATCAACTGAGTTCCAGAATGAAATAAATAATTTAAATAGTAGCAGTCAAGCCAAGTCAATTTGAAATGTGGCAACAGGGAAGCAAAGCTATACAGATTGGACTGCTGTATCTGGAACAAAGCAAGGCCTGGCAGAAAATACAACAGCATTCAGGTGTCCTTCACTGCTCCACTCCCCACAGTCCTAAGAGTCCCTTCACACAATGCAAGGTCCAGATGCATTTTGCTCTTTCTTACTCTAGGAACACTTGTGGTGATTGTCTACCTTGTGGATAGTTGCACTGTGGTGGGAACACCACAGAGATGATGGCATTGCAGGTTGCAGGGATGGCCAGAACAGAGATGTCTACACAGGGAAAGGATCAGTATACAATCTGGTCAATAGATGGTCCTCTGCCCTTTTTGGAGGTGGGATTGCTGCTTTCTGCATCTGATGCCCAGCTATTTTCTGAGGGGTATCACAGTTTTCCTTGAGACAAGTTGGTCATTAGTGCCATATTTCCTTTGCTGTAGTTCCTTTTTCTTAATTTGTAATTTTTTCAGCCATTGGCTCACATCATATTAATCATTCCACAGAGAAAATGTTACACACGCCAGGTTCAGACTGTTCTAGTAAACCACAGTGGAATGGTTTATTGTGATAGCAATGCTAAATTTACTTTGACCTGGTGTCATTACTGAATAATGCACAAGGACAAATTTTGGTACTATTTAAGATTATCCAATAGAAAGGTGGTAGGCAGTAAAACCTGAAAGTTAAGTAAGACTTGGTAGAACTTTAGGTCATTACGGACAGCAAATCTATTTAATGGGGAATGTCCTTTCTGCTATGTCTTTCATCTTGGAAGCAGAAACACTTCCCATTGAGATCAAAGGGAAAATGTTACTGGCATTCACTATACATACCAAACGTCATCAGTCCTTCAGGGTTTAATTAAAAGAAGAATTTTGTCCACATGAAAAGCCAGTAGTCATCCAAACCATGGTGTGTGTCACAACTGGACTCTCAATATCTTCCCAGATATTGCTGACATTAGTAGCCAAAGCCAAACACAATGCTTACGTAAATACCAGATGCCAGGCACTCGGTGTCTTTGGACTTAATATTCCCTCACACAGGGCTACTTTTCAGTTTGTGGTTTCTGCTCAAGAAGTTCTCATTTTGGCTTGCATTATGCAATACACATGTGCACTGCTCTTAATGAATAAATCCCGTCTGAAAAACTGCCATCATAAAGCTCCATTAAGAAGCCTCTCCCTTCAATTGAAAACAAACATGGTAGGGTAGGACAGTACCTGTAGGGTGCCTATGAAACCAAACTCGGAGCAATGGTTTCCCTTGTGCAATAGTCCATTCACAGCAATTGCTGTGACAGACCCTTTAGACAAGGGAAGATCATCTCTTGACTGCAGCTTACGTGCATTCCAGTTCTGAGGCAACAGATATGCAAGGTTGTATTACATGCTCAAGAACACATTTAAAACTTTGCACTTTTCCAAAACTGAGTCACTTCTGACTTATTCCAACATGTTATTAATCACCATTCTGTTAGTGAAGATCCTGAAAGAGATTTTGCATGTAATGAATTTTTCAAGAGAAATTATACAAAAGCACCTATAAATTAAACAGATGGCAGAACAAAAGTGTTTGAGGGAAGAGATAACGTGGAAGACAGAAGAACAAATAATTTACAAAATATTAGAACAAATTGTTTTTAACTTCTTTAATTTCTTTTACCTTTGAGTAATAGATATGACAGGCACAGATTAGGAGGAAGATGGAGAAGCAGTTACAGAAGAGCAATCAGGAAGGGAGAAAATCATTGTCCTGGAAGAAAGAAATAGAGAGTGACAATTAACAGGAATAATAAAAGATATGAAAGACAGAAAACAGTGAAAGGCAGAAATAAGCAATCCTGACATATCCTGAAAATATGAAATAACAAGTTGGCACAGAGCAGTCCAAAGTAAAAAAAATAAATATTGAATACAACTCTGCTTAGAAGATCCAAAAAGACCTTTACACTGTTAATGCTGCTATTGGCCCCAGAGTTTCTGACTCCTGCTAGCACCAAAAGGAGTGTGAGGAAAAGGTGAGGAAAAGGCATTTGACTGCCCCTTGGTCTGGAAGCCAGCCAGCAGCACTGCAGAACTTTTTTTTTTTTTTTTTTTTTAATCGTTTTTGCTAGTGTTTAAAAATATTTCTCGTTGTGTCTTTTCTGGGAGGAAGTTTGGTGTAAGTAACCCACTTTTTTGCTCTGTAAATTCTTCCTCTTACACTGCTTATATTTTGGGTTTTCTTCTACTATCAAAAATATTCTCACTAATTGCATCCACTTCTGAGGCACAAATTGTTGCATGTCAATAGACTGGACTTTAGTTGGGAATTTTGTATATAACAAACATTTCAAAATATTAATATATTCTTTGAATCACCAGCTTGTACATCCACTTTCCCTTATTACATCAAGATTCTTCATTGATTTCTGTGGGTGGTTTTTGTTGTTCAGTTTATGACAGAAGTCTCCAAGTGGCAAATCTGTTTCTTTAACTGTTTCTTTTTTTACCAGAGGTAGAATATGTTCTTAATCAGTTAACTGTCTGTCAACATTTTACTTCGTCTTGAGGATTTCTAATAACTTTGTGAACCTCCAAAATTCTGCTAAAAATTTTATGTGATTTTTATTCTTTCCAGCACTCTGTGACTTACCCCTTTGAGGTCCAATATTTAGCCAGAGTAATGAGTTTCCTTTTCAAATACATCTTGCCCTGAAACATCAGGATAATTGTAGTTCTTCCCTATTTCTCATTTGCAACAACAATGGAGCTCAGCAGCTCTGTGGGAAACTGAAATTAACTGGGACAGAGGCCGAGATGGAAATATTTCAGCTGAAAGTCTGTTCTCAAAAATGACGGATCAGTTGCAACCAAGCTGGAGAGAGATCACTTTGTTAGTTCGGTATGATACCTGATATTATAAAAAAATCACAAAGAAGCAGATGTTCCTTATCCAAGAGACTAGATGTTGGGTTTTCTTGTTTCCAAAATAACCTTCCATGACAGCACAAGGCCTGGGGAAATATCAGTTTCTTCTGGTTCTTGTAGAAGTTCTTCCAGCTACACCTGCTCCAGTCAATGAACTTTGCCTGAGACTGTGTGTGGATCCAAGTGGACTGGGATGGCCTGTGTCAGTTCTAAGCAACTGCTTTCAGTCTCCAAAAGAAGTGGTTCCAGGAGGTCTGCCTGGAGGGAATGGCCACTACAGTCATTTAATTGTCAAAACACCAAAAAGTGCCCAGGAATTGTTTGGGTACAGCGCTGTTTGTAAAAGGATAAGTTCATGCCAGGTAAAGCTCTCCTCACTAGCACAGATATCCGCAACCCCGAGCTTGGAAATGTTTCCAGGCACATTTGGATTTGGTAATATAGACATACCCTGAAGGTATAATGGTGTTTCAAGGGGGCCCATGTGTTAGAGATGTGTTTTATGACCTTTATGTAATGTAGATCTTCTCTTACTTGTGTCTTGGAATCTCCATGGGAACAACTCAAGATATAATGGTGTTATTCTGTCTTTGTGTAATACAAAGGGAGGGAACAAATAAACATGGGGTGTTTGGGTTTTTTAATAAATCCCTAGTTTGCATGAAACATGTTCTGACTAAGCCACACAATGGGCAAATTAGAAATCAGCAGATTAAAAAATATGTGATTGATAGTGGCCATTAAACAGGTCTTTTCAATCAATCAAGTACTAAGATTGTTCCTGCTCACCTTCAAAGCAGTTGTGAAATTTATCATCTTAATATATGCAAAAGTTTCCTTGTGTGGATCCAGCAAATACTGCTAAGCCACCCATGCCACACACATGCTCACAGGCTCTATAAATTTTGGGATAGCACAAGTTCAGATCCATTCCAATTGCCAGAAAAAAACACAAAAAAGAGAGCAGCAAATATAAACCAGAACAGAAACCTAAATAAAATACTTCAGAAGGTTCCCTTATCCAATTGCATTCCAGTAAATTATGTGTACTTTCCTGTGTGTTTTGGCACCAGAAAAAAACACACAAATCTGTCTCTTAATTGTGCAAACACAAGGAATATGTAAGTCCTTGAAAACAAATCTCTTGAGCTCTGCTATGAAACCTTTTAAGCAATTCATGTCACTGTGACACCCTGTCACTTCAAAGCAAGAATGTAATATTTCATCACAGGAAAACTGTTTTGTTGAATTGGGCGTTACAAGTTATAACACAAGCACAGTTCTGTACAGCATCTTTCAGGATTCACCTTGATTTTTTTTTCAAAAGTAGAAGCACTTCAGAGAAATGCTTTGGCAAAGCCTCCTTGGCACAATCTGGAAATTTTCTAGTATGAATAAAGACATGCATAGGTATGGTTTATGCCTGAGTGTGGGACCTACAGGAAATGACTGAAAAAGAAACAGGACTTACTTAGTGGATCATCATACTTAAGCTCATTAACAAGAAAAATTAAATTATTTTCAACCTTCAGCCTGGTTGATTTGAATGTTCTGCTAAATGCAATTGTCAGAACAACAGGCTAATTTTTGAAAAACAGGCTGCAATCAGTCTGGCTGCCATTCAAATGTATATAATTGTTTCAGAATGAGAGAAGAGCAGGACAGGGCCATGTGAGGCCAGCAAGAGGAGAGGAGGGAAAGTTTGGATTAGAGGCTTCCTGTATGGAAAACATCTGCACTGAAGCTGGAGAAGCTGCACTTTCACTGGAGCCTGGCTTAGAATTACAGGGCTGATGCAGAACCTATTGCTCACCCAATCTGTGCAGGCACATTGCTTTGGGTGATCCAGAGGCAAGAGCAAGTTCAGAAGCTTGTCCCCTTTTCCACAGGCAGTTACTCTATTTAGTGGTGATTACTCAAAGCAAACTTTTGAAACAACTGTATTTTGTCATCATACCGGCTTCCCCCGAAAATAAAATCTTGTAAATTATCCAATTCATATTTTATTCAGGATGGATACTTGAGACCTGAAGGTCTGTGTTTACACAAAATGTAATTATAAGCTGAAAAAGGAATATTTTTTGCTACATATTGTGCCCTGCCAGTTTTAGTGATCTGGGGAGAATGGTATAATTAAGTTAATGTTTTTAGAACTTCTTGCAGACTTGGCCCTCACCCAAAGTCGGTCATCAAAAATCAACTCACCTAACTTAAAAAAACCCAACAGCAATAGAGGCCATAAGTACCAAAGAAAGAGACATACTAATCCAATAATTTTCAAAATTTCTCTTAAGAAGGCATTAACTTATTTTGAATTATCATAGTCCTTATATTTTCCATTTCATTGATTACAAATTTCTTTGCTGGTATAAACACTATTTGTGAACATGCTCGAGAAGAATATCTTAAAAACCCAAATGATGATACATTATACCTCATCCTGCTGACATCCTGCAGGACTCTGTCCTCCTAAAGATCATTTTAGTTTCTATCTCTCTATAAAAACACTTCTCACTCATGCCCTCCCCTTTTACCCCAGCACCTCCTCCCTACTCCACACAGGCTATCAAAATAACAGAAACAGAAGACAACTTGTTCAAAGTTATGCAGCACCTAATTTCTAGAAGACTATCTCTCAATCACATAATTAATTAACAATAGGATAGACAAGACAGATAAATGCAAAATAAAATCTAGCAAGTGACTTTTAAAACATAAAAAAATAAGCATAAAAAATAGTAATAAAATTAGCTATAAGAACTGTTTTGGGTTTTTTTCACATATGTTCAGGTCCTTGGAGATTTTCTAACACGACTTGGTATCTCCTAGAGCTGATAAAGCTGTAGCAGAAATCATAGACTTGCTACTAAGCTCGCTCAAAACGTTGCAAGCCAGAATTATCACAGTATTCACTTTTGACCTTACTCTATGCATAGGCAGTGAATTCCAAATAAAGAGCAAGATGCAGTCTGTCAACAGATGGACCATCTGAATATGAAGGAACACCACACGTGTACCAAAAGATAAGGTCACACCCTGAAGAAGAGAATTAAGAAGGAGCAGGACAGGCATTGGCCATTCCTGCACTTCTGTCTTCCGGAGGAAGTCAGAGATGTGGCCAAGAGCAGGTGTCTATTGCCAGGGGGAATAACCACATGGTGAGAGGAAACTAAAGGAATCCAAACAAGACATTTCCCCCAAAGCCACGAGGTCACAGTGGAAGGAGCAGCTGCTTTCTCATACACAAGAAAGGTACCTGAGAGCCTCTCCACCCTTTTCCCCATTGTGGTCAAGTGAGGCAAAAGCCTGTTCTAAGCCAGCTCCTTGTGGCCTCGAGTGACCCTAGGAGGGGAAGCTGATGAGAAGGAGCCTAGCTAGACAGAGCTTGCCAGTGGGTGCAGTCACTGAGAAATTCCGTGTCGGATTCAGTCCTTGACTGTCTGCCAGGGATCCGGCGTGCCTGAACACTGCCTCAGACACGGAGAGCGCTGAGAGGCTTCGGATGTCAGGAAACAAGATTGATGCAGCCAGAGATGCTATAGTTCTCTGCATCCAATTTAGTTTGAGTCCTCTACATCCAACTTCATTTGCATAGAACAAATATTCTTCTGAGAACACTGCTGAATTCTTTCTAGCTGAGACAAACTATTTATATAAATTGTATTGTTCTGGCATAATCCAGCTACTAAAACATATTTCATTCCCTTTATTATAGATGACATTTACATACTACACAACTTCTGATTAGCAATATGAAAATAAAATCGAAGATTGATTTCTACTATAAATCTTTATTTCCATTTGCTATTTTGGGATCATCATTCTACAAAACTGATACGCATGCTTTTAGGCTGGAAGCATTTTTGTTTATATGGCATGAATTGTTTCTCTGAATCACAAAATCCTATGAACAAACCTCAATTTCTGCTATAATTGTTTCCACTTTAAAAACCAGGTCATTGCCAATATATAAACATTTACTCTGACTTTGGTATGGCCTTGTAGGATGAAATAATACCTTATGTGTTTGATACATAAACAATTCAGTTTCAAATAGGGGACGGAATCATACTCGCCAAACACTGGATTACTGGAGACCAAACTGAAATCCCCTTTTGAATTATCTTTGCATTTGAATTAAAATTTATCTCCTTAGGAAGACACAGCAACAAAGAATGGAAAAACAGCATTGGATCTAATTTTTGCTTTATTAAAAATCAATACACATTAGTTTGTATCTGGGATCATAAGACCTTTCTTTACATGCCCTATCACATTACTTGTACAAGTCTAGGGACTTTCGATTGCTCTCCTTGTGCATAAAATATAACTTTTGTCTTGGAAAAAACCTCAGGAGCAGAAGTAACAGCATTGGAGAGCTTCCTGCTGATTCAGTAAAACTTTTATTTGCTCTACAGCTCCCCCACATGCAGCAAGTGTAGCCATATGATTAATCTCTCCTGGCAATCTCACAAATTGCAACCAAAAAGGAGCAGAAAGTTCTTTGTTACCCGTACTCTGCAACATGTCATGTCACTACACAGATTTGCTTTGCTCTGACTCTTCTTGATTACATCTGTCCATATTTGCTGGGGTGAAAAATATGGTCCTGGAGAAAACATATTGCTAAAACTGGAATAGAATGCCACATATGATATGAATGTTTCTGAGTTTAGTCATGGTGGGCTGAGAGCTTTAACTTCTGGGTGCTTAGACAAGGCTTTGTTTCCTTCATCAGAATGAGGAAGACTTCAGAAATTAGAGTGGACAAGTTTTTATAAAAGCATAGTCTTTCATTCACCTTAACTATAGAGAGACGCAAATATTTTTTGTTCCTCTCTCTGATAAAAGAGGATGGACAACTTCTCTTTTGAAGCTTCTTTATTTACTGGCATGTCTTGTTTTCCATGGCAGATGTTTCCCTGTCTATTTTGCATGGAAACACTTATTTTCTGCAGCTTGTTCTGTTTTGAATGGAAGACTGAAGTGGAATTGTCTGTAACCAGCAGCCAGCAGCAGGAAGACCTCTTCTGCTTTCTCATGATCCTTCTTGTAAATCAGACCGATTCATTATATTTGCAGCCTACGAGTGGGGAGACTGGAACTGAAGAAAATATGGACTAGGAGTTGAAACAAAATATTGTGCAATTTGGTCTCAATTGTTAAAGAAGCAATATCCTTAAAATCAGATAACTGGGATGATAAAATTCCTGCAGAGATTATTTCTTAGGTTTATTCTACAAAATCTGTCACTAAAATGTATTGTTATCTTGGTGAACCTTTGCTGCTTAAAAAAAAAAAAGCAAATTTTTAAATAAGGCAGGCAGAGTTATGAATATCTGGGTAAAAAAAAATAAGGTTTTGTAGTAGAAGTGCTCTAACTATACTGGCAGAGTGTTTAAATCATTAGCAAGAGTCTTGAGGGCTGGCAATTATTCTGTATATTACTACATCACTTACAGTGGTCCTTAAATAACAGCAGAGAACGAGTACTGGGACACAAAACACACGGGCACTGCTTCCCACCTAATACTGCTCAGGAAAGTGATCTCAGCCTTCTTACAGTAAAGGTTTCAATGAAGCAAAACAATTGGCTGCTCCTGTGCTGAGAGCAGACACTGAGCAAGGGAAAACAAATGCAACAAATCAGCAAGATGTTGAAATAACCTTTCCAACGGGGAAAGAATGTGACACAGAACAAGTCAAACTGAGTAAAAGTATCTGTTGTGTTCGTGGTAGTGGGCAGTTCAAGCTAAAAGGCTAAAAGCATCCTCGACTCAAAGGTATCTCTGGTTGTCAGCAAGCATGAAAATGCAAAAAGCTGCACAGCCCAGACAAAGTCATGCCTCATGTCCCACCTGAAGCCCAGCACAAGGCTCACAGCCAAACTGGCAGATCCAACACTATGGCAGGATAACCGCCCCAGCTCAGATCAGCAGCAGGACAGCTGAATTCCTGCAGGGCTGTGCCCAAACCCTGCCTTCTGGCTGCCTGAGGACAGAGCTGTTCTTTGTCCTTCTACACTTCATTTGTTTGTCTGGAACCCCCACACAGGTCATGGTGTTCTGACTGAAGATGCATCCTAACTCTCTGAAGATCTCTGGAAAATCCTCTCAGTGTAAACATGCCGAGCATGGAGGGCCAGGATAGGTGCCTGTCGCAGGGCAATTGTTATGATCAAGGCGCTTAGGAATGTTCTTCAGCATTCATTTGGGTTGATGTGGAAGCTTCTAAGTCCTGTTATCACAGGAAGGCTTGGGAGGCAGGACATCATTTTTTCTGCAGGACTGGGCTCCTCCGCACTCTATTGCCTAACTCCTGTTTCGCATGTAGAACACGCCTTACATACCAAAACATATTGGTTTGTTTTGCTTTGGGTTTTTTTTTTAATGGAGAAGAGATAGGAATAAGTATATCCATTAGAAGGTCATCTGTCAGTGCCTGGGTAGCACAGCCCAAAAGTGAAAGCAGAATGTTTGCATTAACTGTGTGTTTCACTATTTTTAGAAAATGGGCTATTGGAATTCACATCTTTTGTAGACTGTTGCAGGGAAAGATACAATGAAGTCCAAAGCAAAGTACTAATCACAGTAAAAAAGGCTATTCTGCTTGTGTTCAGCACTTTTTGTGTTTATAGAGATGGTTGGATCACATTAGTTACTTAGTAATATAAAGCCGAGTTGAAATTTAACGTGTCTGGAGGGATTTCTGGTTTCCTTGAAGTGCCAAGGATATTCACTCTTTAAAACTGAAAAAAGGAGAATAACATTCATGTTCCTATTGGGATCTGCCTTATTCAAGACAATTTTTTGGATGGTAATCCACTTCTTCAGCTTGAGTTACTCTGTTCTCTATAGCCATGCTTCATGCTCACTTGTCACTTCAAAGAGTCTAAGCCGTGTTTAAGGCTGGGGAGCAGACAGTTGTATTGCTGGGCTTTGGGAAGTGTGCCAGACCACAGGAGGCAACTGTGTGTGGTGACACAGCAGCTGGTCGATCTGCTGAGCATCTCAGCACTGGAAATGTAGACACGTTATGGCTGTCCATCCATCCATCCGTCCATCCGTCCATCCATCCATCCATCCATCCATCCGTCCGTCCGTCCATCCATCCGTCCGTCCGTCCGTCCATCCATCCATCCAATACTTCTGCTGTGTGGGAGGGTGGATGGATGGATGGATGCCAGGCTGTTCCTGTGACCCAGCCACCTCACGGCTCTCACCTCTGCAGCAACACCAGAAGATGCTGTCTATACTCTGTGACCATCCTCCACTGATTTGCTAATGTTAACAAAGAAGGAGCTGTCCCTACCACATTAAAAAAAAAGCCCACTTTCACCAAATTACAAGTAAATGTGTAATCAGACATGGAGAAACACAAATGCACAGCATAAATGCAAATGATGGAACACAATGACTGTCAGTTCTGTGACTGTCATTAATGATTTCCAACAAATGCCTTTTTTCTTACTGAGTGAGCTACTCTGATTAATTAGGAAAGGACTAATAATATTGATATCAGGACTGAACATCTTTCAAAATAGCATGTGATTGGTCAGTAACACATTGTTTCAAGAAATGCAAAAGATTGATTAATAAAGTAATTTGTTCCATAAACGACATTACATTATTTTGATACTATATTTAAAGACCTGTGACATTTACATAAATTAATCTACAAATGGTGGCACGTGTATAGGGTGTGCTGGTCTTTCATTCATAGCCCACATGAGATAGCACCACAGAAAACAGCATAGTAGAGTACAGTTTTTAAAAGTATGCACCAGTTGTGCATTCCCCACATTTCTTTTGTATTTTTATTTTGTTAGCCTGATATTTTGTCCCCTGGGAAATCTGTTTTATTATATTAATCAGGGAATGGTTGCCTTAGTCAAACAGAGAGGTGTGGAATGAGTGTCTCTTATTTCTCTTTCAGTGGGGAGGAAAGGAAGCAAGCACACACAACTACGAAGTTTGTTTTCATTTCTTCTGACCCTCTTTCTGCTAGTTAACAGGTTTTGTTTTTATGTATGCATAAGGCAAGAGATAAGAGAATTAAAGTCCTGAACTTTGCAGTCCTTGACTACAGAGAATTGGTGGAAAATATATTAAAGAAAAAGAAGTTTGGAGTTGCAGTATAACTCAAATCCTTTATATTTTTAGAATGGGAAAATAAATGAAGGACTAAGGAAAAAACAAGATACACTTGATAATAAAACACCAATATTTTAATTTATGGTCTTCAATTTAGCATTCAAAAACTCTGTACCAGGAATGACAAAATCTGTACCACACCATTCAAGGCATGACCAGAGTTGGCAATTAGTTCACCTAAGAAACAAGTGCTGTTTGACCTTACTTTTGAAGAGTGCTGGAGAATGCACTTTAGACATGGATCATTTTACTGGATTAAATTTATTTATAACATATGCCTTCAAAGACAATTCTTTTTCTTAATACATAATGGGAAATTATTTATGAAATATTTATGTCTTTTTATGGCATTAACTGAGGTTCAAGCAAGAATTTCTTGCAGACAGGGAATTTTACCTTATTGTACTTTAATGAAGGCAGTTGGTTTAATGTGCAGAGAGAGGCAGTTTCAGTAAAACTGAGACAAGAGGAGAGCAATACATGTCCAGACCAGAAATATATTTTATATTCTATATATATTATTGCAGTTCAAATTGCAACTTCTTAATTTGGCAATTACTTTTCAATTTTTTCAGCATGTACTTCTTGTTGAATTGGTGTTAAAAGTCTGCTTTACCCTTATTGATCCCTTTTTGCTCTTTAATCTTTCACCTTTTCATTCTATTATGTTAAATGTAGAGCTAAGGATACCCTCACAAGCTTCTTCTTCATCACTGACTTATAGATACTTAGATATACTTGGGATTCACCCTGCTCAGAAGCATATACTGTGAGATCTCACTCATCAGCATCTCAGAATATATCAGCAAACCCTGTCCCTGACTTCTCAAACAGGTTATCTGCATTGGACCCATATGAAGGTATTTAAACCATCGGAATACTCTTCCACCAAAAAAACACACCCCAACCAACCAACCAACTAACCCCAAAAAACCTCAGATCATATCTTGGTACTATATATTTCCTCTTGGATGGTCATGATAGATTATGTCTTGGCTGCCTGGCTGTGTTCGTACTACTACTGTTAGTAACTAACTGACTAATCAAGAGTTATTATTCATCTCACAAAATTGCTAGAGAAATACAACTGTCATTAAAAGGTAAAAATGGAGACTAGTTTTAAATCAGATGACAGAACAGAAGGAGAAGATAAAATGTGAGCCAAGTGCTGGGAATTCTCTTTAGGTGCCATAAATTGCTTCAAATAGTTTAACAACAAGTTTTAAAAGAAATGAATAGGATAATTTTTTGTATTGATATTATTTGATCTCTAAGATTAACCTCTGATCTCTAAGATCTCTGTTCATTTTGAGAGGAAATTATAGACTGGAAAACTGAAATATCTACTTTGTGAAACAATTTTCTGCTGTGGTGGCAGAACAAAGGACAGAGCGAGTGTTCCCCTAACTGTGGAAACATCACGATGGGCAAAAAGATCGCATCACCTGCAACTCCTACACAGACATGATCTAATCTTTCATTATTCAGTCTGCTATTTGCAGGTTTAACCCTTGTATAGAACTGTCAACAAATAGTATCCCTGACATTATTAGCTAATGAATTTGACTCTTACTCAAAAACATGCAAGGATATGTAGGAAAAAATTGTTTTAATTAAATTAGCACTCACTAGCAACTGCAGGATGTCTAGAGAAACTAAAATGGCAATAAAGTACCATTTAGAGAAGAGGCTGTGAGAGGAATCTAAACAACTGCACATAAAAATGTAACATTTTGGCCCTTCAAATGCTGGAAATAGGCAGATATATTCTGTGCTGATTACAGCATTAAAGTTTACAGCATGATCCTGATAAAACTATCACAGATTTACACCAAAAGTAGAACAAAGCAATTCTGCCCATTTAGTCAGGCAAGCGAATTGCAATGAGTACTTGGGGAAACGTCTGCTGGTGGCTGTGATGGATGTTCCTGCTGAGTGTGGTGGTGTTCCTGGGACAAGGACTTCACCAGCAGAAGCCACCTTGTATTTTATCCCCAGCACTGCCGAGAGGGGGCTGTGCACGGGCACGGGCCAGGTGGCAGCACATTTGTGTCCCAAATACAAAATCCAACAACAGTCAGCAACTGATAACAGCAGCCATTATCTATTCCATCTTACCAATGCTCTGCAGGTGGACAGAGACTATTCCCATCCAAAGTCCTTCTTTGCCATCTCTCCATAGCTCCTACCAATGTATCCAATGGATAAGTTCCCCATTGCTCCCAGGAGTCTAGCACAGAGCTCTTTGCCAGGTGCTTTCACACCTACCTGTGTGAGGCTTTTTGGCCAACTTAAATCAAGAAATTCAGGGTGATGAAGCTGCCTTCCACGTGATCATCTTGTTTCAGGGAAAGCGAGGCACTCCCTGCTTCGGGACCTACTCAGTTATATGAGGCAACAGCGTGTGCTGATCCACGCTCATCTCTTTGGCTGCCAGGCACCTGGATAGAAACACAACTGCTGTGAAAAAATTCCAGGATCATGCCAAATGTAGCTGTTCTATGCATGTCTTTGAGCACAATACTTCCCAAATGAATAATGGATCACCTTTCCAGCTAGCAGCCTTGTTGTGCAAGATGCTGGAGACCTGGGATGAAGCACTTTTTTACCGAGGAGGCTCTCAAACCATATTTGAAACAGTCTGGTGTTGGTTGCTGGTAGCAATTCAGTATTCAGTGGCTATAATGGAAAAGTAGGATACAGAACAAACTCAGAATCAATGCAGCGATCAGTCCACCCCATCAGACCTCAGAGGTGGCTGAGAAGATACATGAGGTTAAACTGGGCACTTTAAAACACCAGCTTGATGCCTTTAGCTTCTATAATTTTCATGTATCTGTAATCCTGTAATTCTTTAGTGTAGAACTCTAGACTCCATATACATATACATATCCATAAGCTACTGTTCTCCCATTTTAGACAAAACAATTCCTTTCTAGGCCTGAAACTCAAGGACACCTCACTGTCTCAGGCCCCGAGATATGTAAACAACAGTGAATTGGGGGAAGCAAACTTGGAGTAAATGATTTCCTTACCTGAAGCTGTAATTGGAGCATTAACCTCCCATATGCAAATGGACCAAACTCATAAAGTATGAAAAACCCATGACCGGTCGTCCATTTTGGGTGTAGCCGCTTCGGTGGGTTGTGACTGCCCTGAATGTACCTGAAGGCCCTTCAATAAATATAACTGCTTTTTATTCTCTTAATTTTATCCAGCCTCTGTTCTAGGTAGTCCCAAGATAAGGCATCAAGCTCAAGCAGAAAACTGTGCACAAGTCTCATAGGTGAGAGCAGCCATCTGACCATTAACAGGGGACCTGCAAACACAAGCAACTTCAGTGTGGCTCAGACTGGCAGGCACAGTGTTGTAACCCAGAAAATTCAAGTGCCCCACTGAGTGAGCAGGTGAATAACCCACACCATGTCTGTGGGCACCAGGAACAGATGCCCAGCCCTGGAGCTCTGACAGCTCTGCAAGTCCAGGCTCCATCTCTCACAATGGCCAAAGCCACCATCTGCATGTGCTTCCAGCTTTTAAAGGAGTTGCACTTTTAAGCTCTACTGTTATAGCTCAAAAATATAAAATCTCTGTCCCACACAACACAGTTAGAAGAAGCAATAAGCCAGATTTCCTATAAACATGCCAGCTATTGTTCTTTCCTTATACTATTGTTCATTAGGGTTGGCACAGATTATCTGGGGAACTGGATGACTTTATCACACATTATTTGTCACATACTCAGCACTCAACAACCTGCTCACTGATACAGTCAGTGAATCCCATGTTCACCAACTCCTGTAAAGAAAAGTCCCTCGGGTCAGCTTGTAATTCTCGCTGTAAATAAAATTTCCCATTAAAATTCCCTTCTCCCCTTAAAGCTTTTGACTAGCTTTAAGTCATGGATTATTCCATAATCATCACAGGACACAGTTGTGTCCACAGATCCATCTTTCCTAATATCTTTTTCTGTCTTATTTTTAGATTTTGCTGCTGCACTTCACCAATCTGTGACAACATTCAGTCGGAAACAGGGGAGTTAAAAATGCCCTGTTCTTTCACCTTAGTATTTGAGCAGGTCCTACAAGTGCCCTCAATGGTCCAGTTATCACTTGCTGTGTGCAATGCCTCTTTTCTCTGAATGAAACAGTGTGGGGAGGCCAGTAACCGTATTTGCAAGCACCAGTGTTTTGCAATGTGATTTAAACCCAAGTAATGCACAGGATTAAAGAAATGCTATTTTTCAAAACCAAAGGCAAACAAATCCCAGTGTCCTTCTCTACCACTGGTGGCTGAATTATCCATTTTACATCTTTACAGTTTGCCGTGCACATTTCTTTGCACTCTTAACAAAACAACAAACTGGAGATGAACATGTGGATTTTGTCATGAATGGAAGATGAATGTGTAGATTTTTTCATCCCTACTGAAATCCCCTATACATAAAAAAAATCAGCTAAAGTGGATCCTGGTTTAGAGATTTTAGTTTGTAGCCAAGATTTCTCTGAGCTCTAGGACAAGATTTAAACAAAAGAAGTATCTAATTGGCTTTTACTGCACTAAACTACTCAAGTTTTATAAACAATAATAATCATCCCAGATGGCAGGTTTTTTTTTTTTTGTTGGTTTTTTTTGTTGTTGGTTTTTTTTGTTGTTGGTTTTTTTTGTTGTTGGTTTTTTTTGTTGTTGGTTTTTTTTGTTGTTGGTTTTTTTTGTTGTTGGTTTTTTTTGTTGTTGGTTTTTTTTGTTGTTGGTTTTTTTTGTTGTTGGTTTTTTTTGTTGTTGGTTTTTTTTGTTGTTGGTTTTTTTTTTAAGTTAAAGAAGAAAGCTGAAGTATCCAGTTTGTTAGTAAAATACAGTTAACAGAGTGCATTTTCATACCTATCGAATTCAATGCAATAACTTAAATGTGAAATAAGTAAAGCACAAAAATGAGCATAGATGAAAAAAGACTGAATTCACTGTTTCAGGAATTCAATGTCACTGTTTTGCAAAAGGGACCTGTTTATATCCTGAGCTCTCAATATGAGTCTTTCCTAGGAGGTGGTCTGGAGTGAATTGTGTCCCTTAAAGCAATTTTAGTGGAAGTTGCAATATATGCAGGATTCTGGTGATAAGGAGGAGTCTCTGTTTATCAGATGTTGCATTTGGTCTCAGCAATCCAAGCTGGCACAAAGTACCTCATCTTTCCCATTGCTGGGTCTGGCCTTCTACATGATCAGGACAATTATGGGGTTTGTTGGTTCAAATTCTTGTTCATTTTCCTTAGGATCTGACCCTCTTCTGTGAGACTGAAATGTTAAGGGAGGAACTCCATCAAAATAAACTTGCATGTTTATGCATGTCTGCTCATAAAAAGCTTTAATGGCCAGAAAAGTGTTTTATATTTACTCCATTTGCCAGTTTTCTACGAAAGCCAAAAGAATCTGGAATTAAATGATCTGCATTCAATACGAGCCATTAATGTATCCAAGCACTGTTGGATGTTGAAGCAGAAAATAATAGCTTTGCTTGATAATGATGTCTTTCAGAAAACAGACACCATATTTTACTTAGCTGCGGTTGACAGAAATAATTGCTATCGTGACTATATTCAACCTCTCACAAATACATTTCCTTATGCTTTTACCAAACTTTGAGGAAAAGATTCTTGTGACCAACAGTGCTTATAGCTGTAAGTCCTCATGTAACTTAAATAAAATTAACTGAAAGTTTTAAGAAAGTTTAATTGAGTCTACAGACTAAAGACCATGGAGTCACTATATTTAGCATAAGGATAAAATCTACAGTTCCCTTTTGGCCACCTAAAACTGATTAACAAAAGAGAAATACACCTTTAAAGATCCCTTACTCACATGAGTAGCATGCATGCAAGTGGACAGGCCTTTTGTTTATTCTGGTCTGCAATGGAAACCACTCAAAATTTAAGAAACTTCCAAACTGACCCCTAAGCCAGACCCATTTGCCTCAAACGGTGCTAGTGTGAGTTGTGCCAGTAATAAAGGACTAAGCAGGAGAAAAAGATGTAAGTACCTGCAGTTCACAACATGGGACACTATAGCTGAAGACAATAAACACTAGCCTATTTTACAAAGGGGAACATGTAAATTTAAAAACCTTCTTGTTTCATTGACAAGGAAACTAAATTAAGCAGAAGAATTACTTTGGCTTATGAATAAGCAAAACAAAACACAGGAAAGGAAGCCAGACTTCAAACAAAACACACCTAAAGAATGAGATACCACACCAGGCTGTCAGTAAAGCACAAAATGAATTTTGAATTACCCTCTCAAAGTGACACAGGTGACTTTCAAAGCATGCACACCATGTCTATCAACTTGCAAGTATGCATGTGCTTGAGATGGCCATGTCAGCTAAGGGTAAACAAAACCATTCAGAATATACATCTCAGGAGTATTTTGCAAAAAATGCAGTTAAGGGGAAAATCAAATAGATAAATAAATAACCAGCCCAAATGAAATCTGACTGAGGAATAAAATGGAACAAGCTTATTACACATCCTTCTGGATTTTTTCCCTTAAATAATTTTCTACAGGCCAACAATTTATAAACATGAAAAATTCTCATACTATTATCTGTCTGTTTCTTTATAAACAATACCCTAAATGCCAGTGAAGTAACTGTGTACTGTGGAGGCCTGTGGGCCTGCACCACCAAGGACCAGAAGGGCCCATTGGTGGGAAGACCCCTCATTTGATAATTGCTCCTAAGTTTACGGTTAGTAAGCCTTCCCCCAGGATTCCTTGTTCCAGTTATTCAAATGTTCTCCCAGTTTCTTATTCTGGTTGGTTTTTGATATCCCCGCCCTATTATGTCCCTGATTCCAGATAATTCTCCCTTCCCTGTTTCCCCATTGGCCCCTGTTCCTTTGTCACTCTGCCAGGTTTTCCCCATTGGCCCTCAGACCCTAACCCCGCCTATGTTCCACCCCTGTGCCCTCAGACGATTGGCCCTGATGCTCTGCCCGCCCCCTATTTGCCCCATACAAAACCTCAGACACTTCTTTGTTCTCATCTTCGTCCATGGATTCTTTCGTGGCTACCACCCTCCCTGTTCCTGGACCCTCCTCAGTAACCCCCCCCCCTGCAGAATCCCATATGAAGACCCTTCTCGTGTTTCACCGTCGCAGCTGTCTGGCGAGTGTGTGTGTGAGTCTGTGAGCTGCTGCACCACGCCAAGAGCGACTCCCCTGGAGACGCTTTTGGGAAGGTCATGGCACCTTACCACCCCACAGCAGCTGTGACAGTGTACCTTTACAGATAGCATTCTTTGGCCGCATTAGAAATTGTCTATAGGCAATTTTGACATCTGCATTTGTATCCAAAGCAGAGTCAAGGCCCTATTTGGGTTTCCCATCTGCAAGTATAGAAATACTGCAACAAACAACCTGCAGTACAAATACTCTGACAATCTGATTATTACAAATTTGTATTTTTTTTTCTTCATTTTTGACGAATTAGAGCTGGTGACCATCCCCTCAAAGGTGCCCAATCCCCGCTTAAAATGCAAACACAAACAGAGCCAGGTGGTGTTTAAGTTTGTGAGTTGAAGGTAAGGGTGTTTTATCCCGCTTAAAATGCAAACACAAACAGAGCCAGGTGGTGTTTAAGTTTGTGAGTTGAAGGTAAGGGTGTTTTATGTCTGCCATTGAAGTACAAACATAAGAAAACATACCAAAATATATGGCACATTTTAAGTGCTTTACTCCTCATTCCTCCTCCCTGGCCCTGGGACCAATGCAAAGTTTACCCCACCTGCAGAGACCCCTTGGTTCTTGTGTAGTGATTCACCCCTTGGTTACCATGTGTAGTAAGGCTCATTCCCCACTTACCCACTAGGGAGGATGGCAGTGTTTAGTGTTTTCCTGACTGCAATTTGTGACTTTTCTATCTCATTCCTTGGCTTTGCATCTCTGAGAAGATTCTGGCTCTGTTCTCCCTGTAACATTCCCCCCCAAAGGGAGCTGAAGGAAGCAATGAGATGCTCTCTGCTTTCTGCTCTCTGTACGGAGCAAACCCATCTCCCTCAGCTCCTCCGTACATGAACATGATCCAGTCAAAACCATCTTGGTGGAGCTCTGCTAGATCCCCACCCCTTGTCAGCATCCCTCCTGTCCTGGGATGCCCCAAATGGGACATGCTACTTATGATGTGACTCCATGAGTGCCACACAGAAAGGAATAATGACTTCCCTCAATTGCCTGGATATGCCTATACTCCAAATATTGCCTATTTTAGACTCCTTGAGGGTCTGGCAGTCAGCCTGGGCCACAGCCCAGCCTCTGTGTTCTCAGTTTTTCTTTCAGTGCGTCTTCCAGCATTTTGTAGAAAAAGAGAAGCTTCTTCCTATCTGCCTCCTGCCTTGGGTTCATGCATTTTTTTTCTTCCTCCAGCCTGACCTCTAGCCTATCCCTTCTGGAGTCACTCCCCAATGATACTAATTTTTAGCTTTCATCTATCTGACAGGGTCCCAACCTCATCACATACTTTGTAGTCATGCTCTGTAGCCCAGAAGTTGTAAATGACTGAAGTGCTTGCTTTATGGCCACATGCCACAGGTTTGTGCTAAAGCATGGAAGAACTTATTTCAAAATCCAGACATAATGCAGGGGTTCCCAGTACAAAAAGAATGTTTGTCAACAGCTTCCACATGGTCCCCTTGCATTAGAAACAGGAAATTCTGTGGTATCTCAACTATTGCCATATGAAAGACTTTTCTAAGCTCTTAATTTTTAATAGTCTTGGATAGTTACCAAGTTGCTATGTTCATCCTGGCTGCAAACCACAGAAATTCCCATAGTCTGATGCATGTTTTCATCTCAATATGGAGGGTCTTAGGAAAGAGTCGGGGAAAATAGGTACTGTGCTCGTCTGTGGTGATGTTGCTTCAGATAAGTCTTGCAATAGAAATGGATTAAATGTATGAATATATTACTACATACAAAATACATCTCAGCTGTGCAGTAACTGCAGAAAAATGCAATCTTTGTGCAATGCATCCTTGCAATTGATACTGAGATCTGAACAAAATCTGTCCCCACTTCACCAGCAAGTTGTTTCCTTACAAGCTAAAACATACCTCTCTTAAATGCAGGAACACAGCAATGCAAGATAATTGTAGTTTTCTTGTTAACATTAATGTGGCCAAAGCAGTGCCCATATACTCAGCTCTGGGCTGTGGACAGGAAGTCTGGCCCAGTGCCTGGCAGGACTTCATTTTGTCCTGCATGGGATGAACGTGTTAATCATGGTTATATAAATCTTGCACCAGGTTTTGCAGGCTTTTTGGTATAATGCTGGCATTGGAAAGTACTGCTGATGTTATCTTAAGCCACCAGAGTTTTCATGTATTTAGAAAACAGGCATGCTTACTTATAATGCTGTTGGGGTGAATTCTAGAGCAGACAGTCATGCTGGCTTCCTCCACAAGATTTGCCATATTAAACCTACTTTTTTCTACCAACTATATCCGATACCTGTGCTCTGGTTTGAAAATTGTGAATATCCCCTTTGTACCACTGTGCAGAAACAGAGCTGTTCACTCCTTCTCAGTGTTTCCTGTTCACAGACATAAGTGGGCCATCATTTGGGTCCACAGCAAATTAGAGACAACACATTTGGAGCAGAAGCTGCTTGTTCATACGTGGGTGTTTGAGAAGTGCCTCTCCTGCTCACGTTTTGCCTGTTGTTTTGTAAAAGCAGCTGGTGAGGGAGAGGACCCAGCAATTTGCTTCTGAGTAGTGGAGCCCCAAGAGGTCACATGCCTCACGCCCGCCGCAGATGATTTCCATCAGCAGCCGCAGGGATGTGCCTCCAGGAAGGCTCCCAAACAGATGCTCCGCACAGACTGTTTGTGCTGCTGCGGCACGTCTTTGCCTGGAAGGGTGCTCCGGGCTACACACGCCTGAAGGGGGAACCGGGGCAGGGGAGAGGCGGCTGCAACTTACCAAAGCCCCAGCAAACTCCTGTAAATCAACGGGCTGCAAATCTCACAGGCAAGGGAGAGGAAATCACAGGATGGCTTGGAGAGATTATTGGGCTGCTGGTTAGAATCACACTTCCAGGGATATGAGGGTTGTCATGAGAAAACTGCAGAATAGTGAAAGATTTCTTCATTGCATTAGTCAGAACGCCTGTCCTGCAAGTTTTACTGTCCTTAATGCCAGGTTTGATTTTGGCTCAGTTAGAAACAATCTCCACTCGTTACATATTTGAAGCATGAATATTTCTATTTCTATATCTATATCTATCTCAAAATGTTTTTAAAATATTTTTATTTGACCTTGCTATAAAATGAAGCTATGAAACATCAGAACTGCACCTCAAGCTGCATGTTTTGGAGCAACCTAAACAACACAGATTAATGCAAGCTGCGGTTCCTCCTAGGAGAGTTTATATTTCTATTTTTTTAAAAGCTAGCCTTCTTGCTTTGTTTAAATTTCTAAAATGGAACTGTTTTTTAACAGTTTTATAACATGAATATGATGTTTAAGTAATATAAAAAATTGATTAATTTGCTTTTTTTTTACCATTACCATTTACCATTTTTTACCAGTACCATTTTTTTACCATTTACCATTACACTATAGGCTAATCTTGATAATTAAGTTTCAATAGCAACAGTGCTTTCAAAAAATATGATACAATTTAAACACCAATTGAAAGGAAATAAAAATGTCACTATTACATTAGCTTTTATGGTTCCATTTACCAATATTAATTTCCCTCCGATTTTAACTAAGGTTTACAACTTAAGTGGTACAATAGCAAATATTTGCCAGCACAAGTTTTTACAGTAAGCAAGAGCATTTCACTCAGTTTTCTTTTCCCTAGTGTGTTTTAGTAGATGATGCTTTTATGTTAGAATTGATAGCTCTAGCTTCAACCATCAGAAGGCAAAAACTGCTGTATCTAAATATGAGGCCAAAAAGTGAAGAGACAAAGTCTCATTGGTACTGAATGATTTAGGATCAGCCTCATTCCCACCTTCCTGTAGACACTGACAGCCTTAAATTTCATCAGTATTAAGTAAGACTACTTACAAGATTTGTTCCTTATATTCTTCCCCCCCCTGCCCCCCCAGGGACTCAAGCACTGATTTAAACCTCAGTTATTTGAAGGTACTTACTTACTGCATTTGATTTTACTGCAGTTCCCCTATCTTTCTCATAAAGTAGATGAGAAACCTTCTCATGTCTAACGAAGTTATGGAAGGCCAGCTTACAGAAAGTTGCTATCGGCATGACACCACTGTCATAATCTGGTTAATGTGGCAGTGCTGGTCTGGATAAGGCCTGGATGAACTTGCCCTTTTTATGTAAAACAACCTCTTTTTTCTAAGAGTTAAAGTTGAAAGACAGGTCAGTGTAGTCCAGACAATCTCCATGTTATCACATGTCATTAATTATGCTTCATCCTTTATCTCCTGAGCAATACATTCATTTAGGCCGAAGCATGTATTGCTTAATGAGACATTTTGACTTTATTACTCTTTCCCAACTGTTCAGGGAAATTTATATTTGTAAGTTTAAAGCACAGCCAAATTGACAGTGATAGACAGTTTGGCATTAGGCACTTTTTTCCAAGATTTAGTCCAACACTGTCTTATTGAATACAGCTGCAAAATTCAGAACTTACAGATGGTCGCCACAGTTCTCAGAGACTGGAAAGCCAAGACATTGGTGCCAGCTTATGTAATGACCCTTAAAGTACTGACATGAACAAGAAAATCCACGTGTCTTTACTGTGACTTTTTTCCTAAGCAGGCGTGGTTGAAAGGGGGATTTTAACTGTGTGATGTTCTCTGAGGAGTTGGCATTACCCAAGATGGATGTGAGGGAATCCGCTCTGGTCCTGTGTCTGGGAAGGAACAAAGCCAGGCTGTTAATGACAGCTTTCCCGTGGTGGTGGGAAAGAAGGGCAGCAGACAATCTTTGCTAGCTTAGTTTGTCTCCAGGACACATTGACCTTCTCTTGGCAAATAATGATAATTTTTTTACAGCTGAACACATAAACACTGTTTTTATATTCTGTGGGCTGTTCTGCAGGGGAAGTAAAAAAAACCCCAACCCCAACAAAAATTAAGCTGCAGTCAGTAAACCAGCTTATATTCCCCTCCTCTTTCTGCATGCATGACTCCTAAGGCTCATATTTCATGGAAGACCCAATGTAATGGTTTGTAAAAACAAGAGGGGAGGTTGTTCCAAGGTTTCTCATTTTCCTTCACTGCAGTTTGGAATCCATCTTCCAGTCCTAGTGGTCCCACTCCTTACCCACCCACTGACATCTTAACATGTAGCTGATTGCTGAGTTTGAGGTCACAAACGGAAAGGCATAAACTTACATTACAAGAAGCAGATCCTATTTTTATATAAAAATAAGGGTTGCTGAACCTTTGAAAGGGACAGAACTTCCTCCTGACAAAATATAATGATCTAATTTTGTCTGATGCTTCTTTGAGGCATCAGCACCTCCCTGAGAAGGAGGAGGAAACTGCACAGTATTTTGGATGCAGATGATCCAGCAGGCAGTCTCCTTCAATCCCCATACAACACTTCCTGTGGATTTTCACTAAGCAAATTAGTATGAGTATAGAATTTATTTCAATGTGATAAAATGATATTCCTTTGTTTGCCCAGTTGCAGAGATCTTGTTAAAAAATTCTGAGAACTGAATTTCCTGATGTGTTTTGCATTAATTATTTGTATGTGTTTTAAATATGATTATGAAATAATATTATTAAAATTTAATATTATATTTTAATGAAATCTTTATTCTATCAATAAAAACGATAGAATTAAAATTGACATGGTCTCACCTTAATCTAATTTGGTCTGTTAATTGGAAAATATAGAATTATATATCTATAAATTTTTTGAGGTTAATGTTTTGATAGCAGGAAGCAGGATGAAGAGATACTAAGCTCTAGATGAACAGCTAGACCCTGTTCAAAACTCAGTTGAATAAAATCAAACCATGCCAATTTAAATCAGCTGCAAATCTGGACTCTGACTATGTTGTTTTCCATTTGGGCAGAGGGATGTGCAGTGCAGCAACTGGTCATATTAAAAAATGATCCAAGGTTATTCAGCCAGAGAAATCATTAAGCTGTTTGATTTTGCACTGTGGGTGATCGTACAATTTTTATTCCCAGAAATAAAATACGAAAATTGGTCTAAATGCTATATCCTTCTTGTCTGCCCTATTTGAAAGAGTATAGTAGCATTAAAAAGTCACCCTTGAACTAAAAGTCACTACCATGGTGCAAGGCTGAAGGCTTTGAGGAAGTGTCCAGTGCCTGGAGGGGTGGAGAAAGTTTGGGAGGTGAGGGAGGAAGGGAACATGACCATTTGGGACAAGGAGAGCCCAGGCAAGGGGAGAGGAGCATGAAAGCTCTAAAAGAAATGAAGGAAGGGAAGAAATTTGGGTGCAGGAGCAACACACTTTGTAGGTAACTAAAAATTAGACCTTAGAAGAATGTGCATTCAAGAAGTTTGCCAGAACCTTGCGTTCTGTCCTCATTGCCCTTTACCTGCCCGCCCCGTTCATCACCACCGAGCTCTCTGCACTGCAGCCACCTGCCCAGGCGGGCCTGCAGCTCCGTGTGAAACATCCACTTTCCCTGCACCCTGCACAGGAGAGCCCTCCACCTGCTCCTTCCCAGTGCCATTCCAAAGGCCCAGATCCCACCCAGGTGACCTGGTTCTTGCCAAACATCACATTAATATTTGAGTTACCACAGCAGACAACCTAAATGCTCTTGTGCAGACTGCTCCTCGTGAATACCCCACAGCCCAAAGCACTGCTGGCTGCAGCTCCCACACAGATGCTGACAGACACACCGGAGCCACAGGCTGTGGCCCCAGCCCCCGCAGCTCCCTGTGCCTCAGCCTTCACTCAAACAGCCCCTGCCAAGCCCCTCTGTGTCCCAGCCCCTCGAGTGGTGGCACCCTCACACCCTGCGACAAACCAGGACAAAGCTCTCACCCTGAGACAAACCTGCTTCCCACCGGGCTGGCACAGACACAACTCACATCAGATAGAAGCTCTTGGACCTCAGCCTCTTGTGTTTTCCTCTGCTGGATCTGTCTCTTGCTGCTGCACTCCCTGGGGATTGGGCAGAACATTTTAATCGTGCTGACACCGTGACTTGGTGCTAACCAAAATATTCCCCTTGCCTTGTCACCTTTTTTATAATTTGGCAAACAATTATTTGAACACCTTTTTCTTACCAACCTGCTGGATTGAAGATAAAAATACTTGGAATTTACCCCGTGCTACACAGAAAACTGTAAAGTTGTTAACTAAACTGCTGCCATCTGCCAGACACTCATTTAAATACACTGCATGTAGCAAAAGTGGATTTGATTAAAGAAGGCCTTGAAAATATATCCTTACTGTCTGAGATTAAGCCAAATACCTTTTTTTTTTTTTTTTTTTTTTCTTTCCCCTAGCCTAAGCTTATCTGTATTTATTCCAAGGAACTGTACTGACATGGTCTCCTTAGAGATTTTTTTATAATCTTTGGCACAAGCAAAAGCCTTAATAATTTCCTTGACGTTTGCTGTTTATTTAAGGCCAATGTAAGCCATCTATTATATATCCCAATCCTTAAATGACCCTTAAATGGCAATTTAATCACATTTTTCTCAGAATCAATACTGCTGTTGGTAAAAAATCCATCTAGGACTGCTAAGGACTAATATTGTAATCTAATGACTATGACCACTCTAATAAATTCAATCCATTTTACTGTGTCTTGTCCTTCAGAGGGGTTCCAGAAATTGCAGTTTGGAGTCTAGACAGGTTTATATTTTTTGCATAAACTTGAGACATGTAGTTTGTCACTCCTCAAATCAGAACATTTTTGCCACACACAAGGAAGAGTGTTTCTTCAGCTATCAGATATTTCACGTCCTTGTATTCAACTTGAAATTTCTACAACTGGGGCTGAAAAGCAATCTTTTTACAAGTTTTTTTGCCAGGTGCCCAGAGCTCACTTAGAACCCCCAGTCCTTCTGTTCCAGTGCTCCAGCTCACCCTGTAGCTGATGACTTTCAGATTCTTTTTGTCCTCTTGATTTCATTGTTCCTGGCATCACCAACATCGCTTGGGGTTGCACACCTCTGTTCAGTTTAAAATTAAGAAACTCTCCAATTTCTTCTGGAATAACAATTCCACCATGCTCTGGAGCTCGTGTCCATTGATCCCTGCAGATACTCTGGTTCCAGGGGTCCTGGTCCCTCCAGAGGTGTGGAGTTGGGTGCAGCTTGCTTGGAGCCACAGGGAAGCATCGGAGCACAGGCTAAACAGAGAGGGAGCCTACAGCTGGGGAAAGGCAGCAGACACAGGGCAAAGGCAGGACAGTGAGCCATGGCAAGGCCTCTGTGGGGATATAAAGCTTTTTCCCCAAGGGAACTCTGTAAAATTTCTTTCAATAGAAAGTTTCTTAACTGAGAGCAGGAAAAGGGCACACGTGCTCTCTTTCAAAGTCAAAAAGGGCTGGCAAACGCTGTGTTCAGAACCTTTTATTTTTATCTACTTTCTTTTGAATTTCCTCTGTTTCGTATATGACCTTGTTCCAGATATTATACAAACAAATCTGATTTTTTTTTTTTTTTGTCTGTTTGCTTTGAACAAGGGTGCAGACAGATCTCACAATCTTGGCTGACTTGGGATCCTGTCACCCTTCCTACATTAAAAGTGCTCTTGTCACCCATCTGCCAATGCACTGATCTCTCTTCTGGCACTTCCAAACCACCACACGCTTCCTGCAGAGGGTGACCACTGTTCTGGTTTGTATATGCTGTGACAAACATGACATGTGATATGTTTTGTGTTGTGTTCTCAAATTTCTTCAACTGGACAGTTTTGGGTTCCCTATCACCTCCTGGATGTGAGATGATAATCTGCTTTCTACACATTCATTCTGAACTGCACTGACTGGCCAACCTCTAATTATTTTATCAGAGTTTTGTTCTGATCCTGCAGTAGTATCCAACAAAATTTTGTCCTGCATCCCAGTTCCTGTCTTTTATTAGAATTTCAGCACCCTCTTTTCACATGGCATTTAGAGATCTCTGCATTGTATAACTTTCCTCTTCTCCTTTCCCTCCCCTGATTGCCATCACTTATTTCTTGAACAACACACAGAAAACTGTTACTCAAACAGAAAAATGGGCTGTGTTCATTTGTTCAGTAAGGAATCTTCTGGAAGAACATCATTGCTTTCATAAGGAATTAGCTTGATGACAAAATTTTTAAGAGGCAAGAGAAAACTGGAAAATAAATTATTTAAATTGAACCATGAGACAAAAAAAAAAGAGAAACCATAACCCAGAAACTGCAGATTTTCTTCATAGCTGTCTAAAACTTCTCCAAGTACTCAATCTCTCAATGGAGATCTGGATGAAGATGAAAGACTGTATAGGATGGCTGTTATTATCTGTGGTAATCTCTGCAATGCTATGGAGTTTTTCTAGAACTGACTCCCTATGGCAACTTTCAGTGGTTTTATTAAAAGAATAATAAGGTTCAACAGAAATGTTATAAGAAACTACAAAATTTAATTTAGATAATCCTAGAGGATTTAATTCTTGCATATTTTACTGCCATATTTGAATATACAATTATGCAGAGTTCCTGTTTTAGTTACAAGATACCTTATAAATTTGATAGAGCATAACAAGTACAGACTAGTTTTCTAGAAGCATGAAAACATAAATGTCCATGGACCAACTGTATTTATTATATCACTTGTGATTTTATGTACTTAGTGCATTTATTTACAGTACTTAAGTTGAAAGCAGATGCAACTGTAAGACCACAATCATAATATTTACTTACCTTATTTTACATTATCTATTTTTTGGCACTCTCTGGATGTTACTTCTCACTGCACATGTTTTCTGCTCTTGTTTCTCCCAGCACGTGTTCTCTGGCTCACAGAGACACTCACATGCAACATTGAAGTGACTGCAACCTGAAAGTGGATTAGTGGGACCCTTCAGGTGAAGTATTCTGATTCAAGCTAAGTGAGAAACAAGAGATATGGAAAATAATGGAAGAACCTGAGAAAAAAATATTATTTAATGGCTATGTCAGGTACTGGTAGAACCACAGATGTGAATGATATATTGATATACAGCCATATGACAGGTTCATTAAGACAATAGTTTACACTGTGAGATTCACAATATATAGGGAAGACAGAATTCCTTGAAGCCTCTGATAATGATTACTTGAGAAAAGAAATTAGAAATTATCATGTATCATGGGGGAGTTTTCTTCTACAGATCTCCAGATCAAGAAAACCCTAGTAAAGTATCTCTAAGGATAACTATTTTATCATTGCACTTCTTCTAATTTTTTAACTCCATGAGCTGTTGATATTACTCTTTTTTTTAATTTCCTGTTTAATAGCAAAGTGGTCTTAATTATCTTGTTTACAGTTCTAGTGAGAGGTATAGATGAGTGGCAGTGCTGGTTTTTCAATTACACTTCAGTAATTTGATTTGTGGCATAATACTCCATCTCTGTCTCACAACAGTGAGGAAGTCAACTATTTACCAAAATAGATGGGAGAAGACCCTTTCCTCAGCATAGATTAAAAGCAAATAAATGAATAACTAATAACTCCTCTGGTACAAGCAGGAAAAGCCAACGCTTGGCACCATGACGCCCAGTAAGGCTGGGTTTTAGAAGACTTTTTATTGTAGATGCCTTGTTTTCTGAAGCTTTCCCTCAAAATCAAAAATCCAAGTGTCCAGCTTTATCTACTTCCAGCAGTATTCTTTACATGGGAACTCCTTTCTTAATTTTTTTTTCCTCAGTGGGAAAGCATGATCAGATACAGAAGAATTGACATCACCTCCAGCAGGTTTAGGGGAGCCTGCAAATCCTGAATCTTCGAGAGTGATCCTCAAAGCTTTGGTATAAATCAAAGTATTTTGGTCAGGCTTCAATTCCCTCTCTCCAGGTGATGCCTTAAGGAACCTAGAAACAAAACGACACACTTTCGAGATAATATTAGTACAGGAGGTTATGTAAAGGTTGGTCTTTATTGGAGGCCTCCAGGGGCAGATATGAAAAATGTCCACAAAATGCACACCCTCCCCAACCCCCCACGGGGTGATTATAGTTTTATAAGTTTAGCAAAAATCATTAGATCAGACTAAATCCAGGGATCAGGCAAGGACTGAAAGGGTTCAAAGTACCCAGAAATACTCAGGCCCTTCCTACAGACGTTTGAGTTGCCTCTCTGTCTCTTCACTGCCCCATCTAAACTTAGTTGCACAGCCTCCTATTTTCCACTGAATTTCTGTGGAATTTAGATACTAAATTCCCACTGAGTCCTGAGAAAACCACTTTAAAAACACAGGAAAAAACAATCTACATAGTAAGGATATCTAAGTGAGGTCACACCTTAAAGGGGTACCTTGTAATGCAGTTTTCATGATGGTAAATTTCCAAATGTCTCAGGTTTGTAACACAAGGACTCTACCAGATAGAAAATTTTCAGAGTGAACCACATAATGTCACTTATAAAGAATAAAAGCATGAAGTTGCACTTTCTCTTAACAGATGGACACAGCAGATGTGCCCAGATAATTTAATAATCTGTGGCAATATTAGTTTTAGATCCGAAGCGGTCTGAGAAAAAACACATTGGGTTTTTCCCCAAGGACATCAATAAAATAAAAATCAACTAACACCCAAATAGAAGAGGCTAATCAGCACATCATTGCATTTTTTGCCAATTCACGTGGTACTTTGGTGCAGTGTCACCTTGACACAGAATGCTGCTGCAGCAAAGGAAACCACACAACAAGAGCCATCTGCATGTGATAGGAGTTAAATGGACTACCCCGTGGTCAGCATTTCACCAGGCAATCCTTTAGAAAGGCTGCTCTGGAACACTGCAAGCTCCTGCTGGGAGTGGGGATCTGTAAATGCCTGGTCCCTGTAATTGTTTAAGACTGCAGCTGTGTGATGTGCTCTGCTGCAGAGACGTACAGCAGTGGGATTCAATGGGCAATCCATCCAGAGTAATAAACAGAAACAACTGGACTGAAGATCCTCACTCAGTTTAGGATTTAGCGAGCAGAACTGATGACTGCTCCTTCCACTCTTTCCCTGCTGTCGTTCACAGCTGTGTAGCCTCTTACTGAGCCTGCATGGGAGTTTCAGTGTGAAAATAAACTGCACTCTGCTCACAGGTTACAGGGATTTCATACCCACACTTTAAAGTAGCAGGACAAAGTGGCCTACAGGTATTTCAGTGTCTTGAAAGAACCAGAATTATATACTGGACTCTTCTGATAGGAGTATTTCTTACTAATTCCTGTTCAATCTGCAATAAAATAATGACAGGAAGCACAAGTATTTTAAAAAAGAATAAAATCATAAGATATCTTATTATGACACCTTTTTCTTTCATTTCAATTTTTTCTAACTTCATAAGCTGCAGTCTTTAAAAGGATTTCAAGTTCCTTGTTTAATAGTAAGCGGTTTGAATTATCACGTTTACAGCTCTAGTGAGATCTATAGATTAGAGGCAATGCTGTTTTTCCCAGAGCTCTTCCTAGCTGTCTTCTCCAACTCTCATCTTCCTATCTGTCCTCCCTTCCTGTAAAGGAAACATTCCTGCCCAACTCCCCTCCCTTCAGACTGCTTCACTCCTAATCCCATGGGAAGCTCCCTTCCTCATCTGCTAAAAGAAACAAAAAAACCTACCCCAAACGCCAAATCAACCAAACAACTAACAAACCCCATCACTGCAGCGTTAGCAAACCTGGATGACAAAGAAAACCGCTGCTTCCCCATATCCCCTGAGGCACTCAGCACAGTCCTTCTGAGCCACGGGATGTCACTGTGGCTCCCAGGGGACACACTCCATGCCACCTTGCACCAGTCAGGAGCCACGGCTTTCCTCATCCCCCTTAGCTTCCTCCAAATTCCCCCGTGCCTCTGCTGCTGCACTCTGCACTAACACAAAGCTGCCCAGGCTTTATGTATTTGCCATGGACAGGTCCTGCCAGATCTCCCACCCTGTCCCAGCCTGGGAATGCCACAGGGAGGGGGATGAAACCCTTCTGGCTCAGCTGAGACAGGGTTATTTCTGTTCGCAGTTATTGGAGGGCAGAGGGTCTGCGGCACCTGTGTGGTTTGGAAGGGTTCCTGTGGTCTGCTTTCATGTGGAGGTACCTCAGGCCTCTTCAGCCTCCTGCTGTGTGAAAAGATAGGATAGCACATCCCAAAAAGTAACAAATCACTGCTGGTGTGGCATGGCCATAGAGCGAATGATGACCAATTCAGTATGAGCTTCTCTCTCTGCCAAGCTGCTAAAAGAGTACAGAAATGGGACAGGCCTGATTTGACTCCCCTGGTGTGCCAAAGCTTGGGCAGTGACTAAAATTAATCTAGGATTTTGGTAAGTAAAATGAAGCAGACGCTTGTCAAGGTTTTCCTAGCAGAACAGCCTGAGATTTGCAAACTGCATGTTCTGACAGATCAAAACCACAGAGCATGTTGGAGTTTAGCTTGGATTTGAGCTTTTCCAGAAACAACGGAAACTTGGTATCACTTCAGATCAGAGATGAAACAAAAAAGTAAAATCTTCTTTGCAGTGTTCACTTGGTGGTCATGTCATGTGAAAGGAGGTCAGATTACCAGTGACCGCACTGAAAGCTTTGCTCATAGCTGAGTTCAGATATCATGAGAAGCAAAAAAGCTCTCCAATATCTGACCAAAAAACATTGCAGCCTGGAAGTATTAATGAAATTAACTTAGGTTAAAATTTGCTAAGTAGATATCTAAAGACAGCTAAAACATCAACTCAGAGCAAAGCAGTTCAGCGCAACAGAAAAAACACCAAGGAACTCTTCCATCTCTTTTGATAGTTTGCGCTTTTTTGCTTTGAAAATGCCGGCTGCAAATGATCTACATACTTTTGTGGCTAGATGAAATGTATTGGTAAAGGATAAAATTAAAATTATGTTTATGTCCTTAAGCTATAAAAAAAGCCTTCTGAGCAAGTTACTTTTAACTCTTTGTGTGGTGGCTTTGGATGATGCGGTTCTGGGTATATTTGAAGAAAGAATAACATATTAATCATGTTATTTTCCTGTTTTCCTAAAACACCCCTTACTCCTTTTGTTTGCTTTATTACTCTGTCCTGTCAGTGGCAGCCCCATGTGAATGAGAAAGAACAACCTTAGTTAAGGAGGTCTAGGATTTACAACATGGTACATTTAGAAGATGGTTCTGGCAAATTTACAAGTCAGTCACACTGAGGAGTGTATTCACTTCTCTAAGGCACACCCCTGCTTCGCCACAACATCGGCGGTTTGGAACATGACACTCTCAGGATGATTTGAGTGAGAAAATTAGCAAGTAACTCTTTCCAATGCTAACAATTTGTCTAATAAAACCCAAGTACTAAGATGTATATATCTGAAAACACAGATACAGGGAAAACACATCCTGCACATGATTAGAGCTAGCTTTGCTTAAGTTGTGAAATGCACTGACTTCCAACAAAACCTTTTCAAAACGTGGTGTTAATTTTGACAAAACTGCCCTTTCACTGGATGTATAATATTTCACTCTGATGTGTAATATTTTTTTTGTTTCTATGTAAGTCTGCCTTAGCCAGTTCAGAAAAACTGTGTGTATCACACATCTATCACAACGTCTCAACCTGTAGCAAGAACTTTGCCTCTTTGATCCCTTTCTTTGAAACTCCCCTTTGTTCTTCACTGAAAATGGTAGAGTAAATAAAAATATTTGTATTTTCTCCTGTTCTTTCCATATTCACAAAAATGGCATAAACTATGTATCAAATGAATATCATAAATGCATATAAGTGTATATGTACATAAGTCATTAGGGTTTATAAGGTGGTAAATTGCAGCATCACTAATGTGGCAGCAAGGAAGACTACAGCTCTTGCATCTATTTCATCTGGTTACTTGCTGTGCTGTTGTGGGCTCTTCCATAAGGTTTTTGTGTGGTTTTTTTTTGTTTGAAGGTACATACATAGACCTATATATAAGCATCTCCATTTAAACACATGCATATATAAATAGTTTCATGATTCAAGACAAGAGTTGGAGTTTACTGTGCTGATAAACCAGTCTTGCCATATTCTTAGAAAGGGAAAATGTTCTTTTTCTTTTCCAAACTGCAAGTTGATTTGACATAGGCAGAGATAATTATATAATTATGAAATGCATACTTATTTTTTCTTTCTTTCAGAAAGGGAAAACAAGAACTAACCAAATTTCCTGAAGATGGGATTAGAAACATGTTTTGCTAATTATTCCGGGGAGGAGCTGTCTGCCACCCCTGGGGGAGGTAAGAGTCCACATTATCTGTCAAGTATCTACGGGTACCTATGGGACAGTCACAGGGAGAACCACTGTCACATGAGATTTATTGTACTCTGTCAATGAAGGCTATTGTGAAACAATATCAATTAAATTAAATGCATAACAATCCATGAAAGGGTCACAAAAACCTACTCCCATTCACCACCATAAATCTGTATCCCTCTGAGCAAGGGGTTCCCTGCAGTTAATAATTTCCATGATTTGGATGCACAGACTGACTGGAGAAGGAATGCTTTCCCCGAGCATTGCCGTGGGCTCTACACACATCAGTCACTCGATGTGAAGCCAGGCGGCAAGAACTGGGAAGCCAGAGAGGATGGGTGCCCCAGTGCCACTGCAGCCCAACACACCCGTGCTGTGCACATATAACCTCACACAGGACGCGGTTCATTGCTTCCCTGGCAGCTGCTGAAATGCTGACTCAAGAGGGAAAATGATGGAACAACAGAATTGTTCAGCTTTCCCTCCTGCCTTTCCCAGCACTGTCCTCAGCTGCAAGTCTTTCCTGTGCCTCTCCCTTTTAATTACTCTAACAGGCTGCTAATGTGAGAGCTCATCATTTTTGTCCCCAGCCCAACCTTCTATGCAGCCAGCCTCTGTGCTTACACTTGTTTGCCCAGCCAGACTGTCCAGACACCAGCTCCAGCCACAACTTCCAAAGGGAACTGACAAAGCTGTCGGAACTTGGCCTGGCCCAGCCCAAGGCTCGGCAGTCTGTGCGTGGACAGATGGCATCCCTGCGGCACACACGGCCCTTTTCTCCACAGACACCTTGGACTAAAGAGAGTTTTACCCACAGCAGAGGTCAGGAAAGCCCCTGGCCACACCGGCAAAGACTCAGAAGAAAAGCTACTTATACCTAATGCAGCTGAAGAGGAAAGGAGATTGTGCAAAGACCTGGACAACAAAAACCTTCTAACAACTACTCACACCAGATCCTGAGTGTCCTGGAGTTACCAGGAATTGAGACTGCTATGACAGAGGCAATGGCCCATATGGGAATTAATTCATCAGTCAGTGCTGGAGATGATGGTAGAAGCTTTACACTCTGCTTGGATGTGTGGTCTTTCCCTGAGTTAATACATAAATCTGGGAGAGGCACCGCTGTTGGTCATTTTTCTGGAATTTCTAGGAAATGGCATATGGGCCTTCAGCAGTACACAGGAGAATGAAAGTATTAACAGATATATTGGTCACAGAGGATTGTGTGGGTGGCAGAGCTGGGATAGTCAAGGCAGCCAAATCTGTGGGGCAGCAACTCCCTTTTCCTTGTGCATTCAATCTGCCACAGACTGGTCCTGAGACAGCCCTGTGGAAAGCAGGAATACATTTGGCTTGGCCTCAACCAGCATCTCCTCATCAAATGAACTGCTGGGCACCATGATGGCAGCCACACAAAGAAAGTCCTTCCAGACAGACTTTAATGGGAAGCTGCGACTGATTAATCAGAAGTATCTAGTCTGCCTTTCATGAGGTTTAAATGCTCATGCTTCAGACAAGTCCTACAGCAGTGCTGTTTGCAGGCCTGGTTTCCCTCTCAGCAGACACTCCACAGGAACCAATTTAAGCTTGAGGGGAAAAAAACCCAACTGCGGCCTATCAAGTGAGATTCAGTACAGGATTTCTTTTCTAGAGCAGAAAAGCAAGTCCTGTGTAAACTGCTCAAGAGCCCAGATTAATGAATATGACTGTGACTGTAAACACAATTCTGGTATGGGCAAAAGGACTACTGGGGTGAGGAAGAGGAGAGCTGGAAGAAACGAGCGGAATCCAGAGGTGAAACACCAAAGGCTTATTTTATAAAAATAATAAGAAATTATTTTTATAAAATAAGGTATGTTACTGTTTTCCTGCTTTATAAATTCGGCAAAGTTTTTCTGGCATATACTTACTATGCACTGATGGAAGAAAAACTGTAACACCAGAATAAAAATAACAGTCAACTGGTTGTAGATTGTTTGCAGTCAGCTGGTTGGATAAAAAAAGACTACAAGGTTGTACCAACATTACCCTAAAAAAAGACTTTGAGGCATTACTACAGAAAAGAGAGGAGGAGGAAGAAAAAAGATCTTAGCATACTGTGCAGGTTTCAAAATAAGCTACACGAAGAGTTTCAGAGGTGGCTGCATGCAGTTGTGGGTTAGCAGTGACTCCATCTGCCAGTTTTTACTGGCCTGGCCCAGTCTCCCAGCTGCAAACAGCTGTGGTCCCCTGAACAGCTGGTCTCAGCACTGGAAGTTACTGCTCCAGGTACCTTTGGCCAAAAAAAGTGGAGCAGGGCTCTTCAAGCAGTTTACAAAACTTCCAACACCTTGAATTTCCCCTGCCTTTGGCCAGGTCTCAGTATGCACAGAACGGCTTCCCACAGGAACAACTTCCCACAAACTCCTGCTTACAACAGCGTTCCCCTGAAAGCGTCCTCAAGTGCTGCTTTCCAGGAGTGTAACCCTGGATCAGCTCCAGGCACAGCTCAAGTCATGTGATGCTGTTGCATAAGGTGCGGGGGGGAAAAATGAGCACAGCCGTAAGGAGACAGGGAGCTGCAGATCACAAACGAACCCAGCATTCCTGGAAAACAGCAGGCTTCTTGGGGCCAACCACAGGATTTTTTTTTTTTTCCAACTTTTCTTGGAGGCTTATTTGCCCTTTGAAACACCAACATGCAACTTGTGATTCCCAGTAAGAAGGCTGGATGTTAAGTTTTAAGAAAAAACAGTCTTGCCACTATTTCTGAGCAGAAATGTCAGAATGGTGAAATATACACCCACTACAGATTTCACAGCTTTACAGAAGAAAGGAAGATTGAAATTGTGAAAAAATAAAAACGAATTCATAAAATCTAAGCAATTATAAGAAAAATAAGTAGAATTCAAACAAATAGAAGCTAGAATACTATGGCTTACATGGGCTTACAAATAAGGGTTTGCATTTATAAAACATAGGGAAAATGCATTTTTTGTACATTCCATTAAACTCTCTCTTGCTTATTGTCTTGTTGCTTTTTAATTATATTTGGGGAGCCAGAATGTGTCCCTATTTAATCTAAATTCTGCAAGAATGTATCTGAAGGTACCTTTTCCCATGGGTTTCCTCTCAGGCTGAAAAAAAGAAAGTTTTAAATGTTCTCTGCTTTGTAACAGCTGAGAGAGAGGCCAGTGTCTGGAATGCATTCACTGTCTGTCTGCACCTATTTGCCTTGTGCTTGAAATCCTGATGGAGATTGACTTGACATTTCCACAAACTCTGTCAGCTCTGTTAATCTGTATTCTCGTTCAGAAGCTGCGGGGTCTGAAGCAGCTCCCCACTCAGCCACCCCAAACTGCCCCCTCCTGACTCCAGAGGCACCTCTGGAAGCAGCAGTCCCTGGAGGAAAAGCTTTCAGCGCCCTCGTTTGCTCAGCACAGCACACCGTGCATGTGTGCAGCATTCCCATTCCAGTGTGAACAGATCAGTGAGTAAATACCACCTGAAATATTGTAAACACTTTGCCTGCACATTTTTCTGAAAAATTAAAGCCATCTGCAACACAGTGGTTTTAGACCCTTGATAGATATTGCTCAGTAGCATTTTCTGCATCAGCTATACATACACAGATGCTCAAAAGGTCTTTTCAGAGCAGTTAAGCATCATGTGAGTGTTTTCTGTGGGCTGTATGGTCATGCAAATTCAGGTTTTTCATGCAAATTCAGGTTTTTCCTGCTGATAATCTCACTCACACTGACTCCCATTTTAGATCACCTTTCTCACTGCTTCCCCGTACCTTTTGTGACCACAACAGTTTGCTTATTAGCACACACACCAAGATTCAGGATGACCTCTGCATCAGATATTGCTTAGAATATAGTTTGGGATTTTTTTCCCTTTGGTATTCAACCTTTTAGCCAGGGAGGTGTGTGAGAGACTGAATCAGTGGTCCTGAGGAAACAAATCACTGTTTTTCTAAGTTTCAGGTAAATTCATTATGGCTCTATGATTCATATGGCTTTAATGGCCTTACTGGTTTATTTATTAGAGTGCCAAGAGACAATTTATCTTGTTGACTTAGCTGTCTAGTCACGTATTTCAGACTTTTAAATAAGATTCACTTCTTTTAAAATACCTACTTTTTAAAGGGCTACTAAATAATGGAATCTTTTGTGAGATTATAATACACCAGATTTCGTACATCAAGTCTTTGCCATGTTACCACAGCATGCAATTGTGATGACACAGACCACAGCCTTGTTCAATCTTTGTTCAATCTTTTTACATCAAATATTATGGCAATCTACAAGTTCTAGCAAAATACACACAGTGAGTGCTAAAAATCCTTAATACTCTGAGGGACAGATTTTAGTGTAGACTCACTAAAACCTTAAAGATGTGAAAACAGACATGCAACTTGTAAAGGCAACATTAAAACTTTTCATCAGGAGATACTTTACTCAAAATCTGGAAAGAACAGCAAGCATTTTAATTTTGTTTGTTAATTTTTTTTGCTTCTCAGCAGCAGCATGGCAGATCATCAGCTAAAGTACATAAATACAGCCTGACTTGTGAATGCAGCACAGCTGAGCCCAGTCACACAAGCAATCCCACAGGGCATTTCCACTTTCACTCACTCACTCTCACTTACCTCAAAAACTCTTACCTTTATTGCCAAGTGTATTTGCTCATTTTGCATCTCAGATTTATCAATCACAAATTATATGTGATCGTGTCACTATTTTACAGGGTTGAAGTGTTTCAAAAACTCAGATTTATTCTGGATTTTTCATAGTATTCGAATGTATACAAGGTTGCAAAAAGGGGGCAACCCATTCCTGCATTGCTTACACTGTAGGTGACTTTAACCTGCCATTATGGTGGCTCTCTCAGTTCCACAGAAACATTAGCAAAGTGATAATATTGTTCTAACACTCTAAATATTAATGATGAAGAGGAAAAAAACCCTCAAATTTTTAGTTTATCAAGGCCCTTCAAATGGGTTTTGTTGCTTTCCCCCCCCCCAAAAACCATATTATCTTTAGAACCTTAACCTATTGCAGTGCACAGGTCAAGGATTGCTTTATTTGAAAACAATGAAGTTCCTTAAAAAAAACCCAAAACACAAAACCACCAAAATATGTAAAATGCACAATAGTTTTCCAAAGTAAAAAAAAATTTCGGTCCCTAGAGAACTCATTCAGTTATTTTCAGTGAAACATGCTCAAAATATTCCAATTCTAATATAGTGCAGAAGCTTCAAAAAGCATCTTGTTTTTACTGAATAAAATGCTTACAGGATACAATCATAAAAGAAATAAAACTTGCCACAATTTAAATGTCACACATGGTAAAACCTGAGGTAGCTTTTAGAAGTACTCAAGTTGAACAGAACTTCTGAGTTTCTTTTTGGTCAGAGAAACTTGTGTGTAGCACGAAACTGCAAAGGAAACTGAGTTGATGAAAATTCTAAAGGGTCGATTCTAAGACTCCTCTTTTGGGAAAGTTCTTATAAGGAATTAAGTTATACAAAGGTTTTATTAACAGGCATTTAGAAAATATGGATGACTGTCATGCTTTCCAACCAATATTGGAATAAAGGCAATTAGCTAAAGTATTTTTGTAACGGCTCACTACAGCAGACAGTCCTTCTGGAAGTCTTTGTCAGATATAGAACTTAGCCAGGTTTTTAATACAGCACAAACGACTAGAAATTAGGATAAATGAATGGAAACTGGAGCTTGCAGCAAGCAGCATCTTGGACCAGGCTCAGCGTGAGTTACCTACTCTGTGTGAGACAACACTCCTTGCTTCTGGCACACTCCAGCAGCTCCAAGAGCAGTTCTGGGGGACTGCAGACATGGCAAATCTGCTTCTTGGCAGCCCTCGTGCAATCCTGAGATAGGCATAAAAAGTGATGGGGCAGAACGAGAGAAGTTCTTGCATCAGTTAAGTTTCACAAAAAAATGCAATGTGACTAAACTGCTTAATGTTGGCACAAGATGATATTTTGCTCCCTTTTAATTTTTCTATACTTCCTAATCTGTTTCTCCTCCTTCTTAATCTTTATTGCAAGGCATAAGGTTTGCTGAAATAAACAGTGGAAAATGTGAAGGGAAACCCCCCCCCCCGAAAAAAAAAAAAAAGAGTCTAAAGGCTGAAATCTGCTGACTTTGGTTGCTGTCATTCATATGAGACTTTAATTTAAAGTTCAGTCCTTTCCAGAATCCACTTTAGGAGACTTAACCTGCAGGGTTTGTTATCCCAAACTATATAGAAATTAGATTCTTGAGAAGTTCTTTATACACAAAAATTAAATTGCATATTCACACATTTGGAAACCTTTACCCCATCACACACAAAAGTTATATATTCAGTCCATGAATCCCACTGTGTCTTGTATGTCCAGAAAATGTTTTGGTCTGATGAATAAAAAAATGTGCAGTTTCTTTAATCTATGCACCACCACTGGCTGAATGCTGAAGTGTCCCAAGAAGGCAGCACACATTACAAATGTCAGGGTTTCCCTCGGACAGAACGCTGCCTTACCCCTCTGTAATAACTGAACAAAACCATGTGTTTGAAATCCTGGTCTCTCTTTCATTGATGAGAACTGCCGTGTACTTTTCCCCAGCTGACAATGCAACTCATGCCTCAGCTTCTCATTAAGAATTTGTCTTAAAAAGAAAGGGGGGAAAAGCAGGCTAATTAAGTACCAAAGCTCACTCACTGCCTTTTAGCTGAAGCTCACCAAACACCTACTAGCAGACATTTTCAGTTGCATTTTAAAACATATGGCCAGATATTCTGAATTTTTTTTATGTGTGACTTCTGCATCCTCTAATTTCAAAAAGCAACAACAAAACCCCAGAGTGTGAAAATAAGGAAGCTGAGAGCTTGCCTGCAATTCTTAACACATCTCCTGTCTTAAGAGGGTGTCCAAAGGGTGACAATGTCTAGTGACAAATGAGATACAGTGACAACAGGGGCTCTGGGTGTTTAACCAGAGATTTCTCAGGCAGTGACACTCTCCTCCTTTGCAGAAGGGACTCTTTTTGTGAAGGAGAATTGCTTGGTGAGAATGAGACAGTTCTTAGTTCCACAAATTGAAAATTAATCATCATAATGAAGTCTCAGAGCCAGTCCCATTCCTTGGCACATTCAATCACCTCTGGGATTACACAACCACGCTTCTGCAAGTGTGAGAATTTCTCCTTATTTTCTTCCTTTCCATCCATGAAGCCAGAATGGAATATAATTCCTCCCACCACATGAAGGATTTAAGCTTTGCCAATTTGAGCAATTTGATAAATTATCTTTAGCACAAATCCCATCTGTCACATGGAAGGCCAAGAGCTCCTCGCAGACCCATCAGAAGTAAAGATGAGTTAGGCCAAGAATATCCTGCAATGATGCTCAGTGATCTCTCAAGGATTAAAAAAAGAAAACACAAACTCACCATATTTCAGCTGTTTGACTTCAGAATTCTAACCTAAGCAACTCATTTACTCAGGTCTACCATAATAGGCAGGTAGGAAGAAAAAATAGTTCATATCATAGGAAAAAAAAGAACATAAAGTGAGGAATCCTTCTTCTAGGTGTTAATATAGCTTGGTATGACAGGCCAGGAAAGTTGCTGTGCAGTTAAGTGGAACCAAAATCTACTTTTACATGTCCAGAAGTGGTATAGCCACAGTTAGTATGGTCCGTAGGGTGATCACAGTTTAAAGAAGAAAAAAATAGAAAGGGAAAGAAAAGGCATCCAATACAAAAAGTGTCAACAAAATGGGCAGCATGAAGCTGCACTGGTATTTTATTTTTGTTGGAGGGCAAAGTTACAAGTTAAAAAAAAAGTCTTGTTCCTGACTCATTAGCACCGTATCTCTAAACTAGATGCTATTACTCTCTCTGTAACAAGACAACTTCCACAACCAACACTGTGTGTGAGCAGCAGCAGCACTCCTACTTACTCTGACCAGAGCAAAAGCAATCCCTGGGCTCCTCTGACTGCTCCCAACCAGGTATTTTTAAAGCCACAGTGTGAAGACACAGCACAAGGTGTTACTGCACTGCCTGTGAGAGAACACTGACAGCGGCAGGGAGAACAGCTCGTGTTTCCAGCTCACAGGAGATGATGACACGTGCTACTTACCTGCCAGCACCCATTCCCATGGACTGTTCAACCCCATTCCCACAAATCCAAGTGCTTAGATGGGTTTTGAGCATTAGCTTGGAGGGAAGTTTTACAAAGGAAGAAATTACCAGATAGTTCAAGATCAGTTTTCTCTTTGCAAAAGCACTGACACCATCTGCAGAAGCCTGACCCATTAATACACCTGGGTTACAGAGATTGTTTTCTAAGGCCCAGGAAAACTTCAGTTGCATCCTTCCCTCCTCAAATAGTCAGTCAGCAGCCAAGTATATTGAGCAGAGAAGTATGGGCAAAAAAAAGGCAAAAAGAAAAGTCAATTAAATCCAGGAAGCACTGCAGAGCACTCCTTAATTATCAGTATTATACAGCTGCATATAGAACAAGGGTTTTCTCTGCTGATTGAAGATTAGCCCAAACTCAGTAATAAAGGGGATTGGAGCCATTCTACCCTATCTGAGACCAGATCCTTTCCAAAAGTGACTTTTGACCCATTCCAGCACTAAACCCTCCTTTGTGGAGGAGGTCCAGCCCAACATTAAAGTACTTCCCCACCCTCCCTTCCAACTGGGTATTTTAGTGAATGAACACTGTGTTCTGGGATGCAATTTATTTAAAAACATTTATTTTAGGCAAAATTAAACAGACATTTGAGATTACATAGAAATACAGTTTCCAATTGGATCACGTAAAAATTAAAAATGCACTGTTGTGTTGATTTAAGTACTTTTGTATGTATTGACCAGGTATGTAAGATTTAACCATGCCATTTGCAGTCAACTATCATAAAAATCAGTAACGAAAAAGGTTTCTTAAAATGTGCAAATATTATCTTAGTGTTACCATTGATAATAAATGACCACTAAATAGATGCTTATTATGTAAAGCTTTTTAAAGTACAATAAAAATACAAATTCTATTTGTTAAAAAAGGCCATTGCTATGGCTACTAAACATCCTCATTATACAAATTCGAAAATACTATATGACAAACAAAATTATAAAGACTTTTCTTTATGAAACATATACTATTCTATTTGTTAGTGACTTCATATATTTTTATATATATTTCTCTATAATACTCTATATGAATGATGAGCACAGAAAAAGAGAGAGGAAGACCAATGTAATGTAGGATGTTAAGGCCCTGATTCAGCAAGGTACCTGAGGATGTGCCAAACCCAGCAAAGGAATAATCCATTCTTTTAGTGGACGCCAAAGGTACATGCACAAGTACTTTGTTGAACAAGGCATATAGATACACATGTGATAACAAATTTCAAAAATATGATTTTGGTATAAATGGGGACTGTTAAGGACAAAACCATACGTGTCACAAAAAAACCCAAAAACCAAACCTCTAATAAAAAGAAATCTAAAAGAAATCTGAAAATTTTGGGGGGTTTCCACATTTGTATATTTTGAGGGGAAAATACTAGAGGTTTGAAAGTTTCTAAACTAATGATAATAATTTTCTGAGATAGGTTTAAGATGGTGTTTTATTGCTTATGAGAAAGATGAATAAAGAGTATGCATAGACATGCCAGCATTCATCTCACCAGCAGCTGACAATTTTGGTGTGCAGGTATTTCTGTAGCATGAAAAACCAGTGGGTATGAAGGACTTACTAACTTACAGTGGATTCCTTGCAGAAAGCCTCAAAATTAAAGACATGGAACACTAAAGCAGAGAGTAAAAAAATAATACCCAACAGAGCCTGGGTGTAAACACTCAGGTGTTGAAAATAATTACAGAACTGAGCCCAGTGCCTGCTTATAAACAAAATTACACAAGTTCCTAAGTAAATGCAAGACCATTATCTTCCTTTTAAGTTATGGCTAACATGTAATGGATTCCAAGGTACATACTTTACACTTCACCTATAATATCAAAATAAAGGGCAGTTACTTTGTCCATTCTGGAATTTAGCAGTTCTTCTAGGCTCATTAAGCACTAATTAGCAGACTAACAACTTGTTGGTTTCTAAAACATGAATGAAGGACTAAAATCTGGATTGTATAAACCAATGATAACATATGTACAGCATAGTAACCACACACAGTAATGGAAAGCAATTGCACTGCATCCAGATGTACTTCTGAAGCATATAGTAATGGTTAGTATTTTATGCTTTTTCACTGCAAATTGAAATTTTTGTACTAGATATTAATAACTTTACCGCTTGAGTATTAAATAATGCCTTAAAAGCATAATTTCAAAACGCGGCCAGGTAAAGTATTATGTAAAAATCATGCCTGCACATTTGCAGAGAGAGAGAGAGAGAGAGAGAGAGAAGTATGTGTGACCTTTCTGAAGAACTTCTCCAAGCTAATAGTCATAAAGCATAGTAAACTTGGGCCAAAATGTGAGAGAAAGAAACACAACAGTGTAATTTAATTAATAATTCATAAACAAATACAACTTTTTACATTTGTACAGGGATAGACTGGAACTAAGTTGGATTTTTACAGAAGCAAGCCTCACAAGAGTTTACATGTTGAAAAAAGCAATTTTTGGCACATGGATAGTATCTGTGAGTACATGTTCAGAAATTAAAAAAAACCACTGTGGAGGAATTTCACATTGACTTTCTTGGCATCAGCACCTGCTGTCTAGTGGGTCAAGACAAAATACTGTGCCTTCAAGAGTTAATCCCATTTTGAACCCCTCCTGCAATGAAACAAGACATCATTAGTAAAAAGCCAAGTGAGCTCTGGAGGATTATGCTCTCTTTTAAAAAACATTTAAATTCAAGCATATCTTTAGCCAGACAAACTGCAACAATACTTCAGCCTGAATTCACAAACATTTACATTATTTAATCAGCTACTTTTTAATAAGTCTTAGTGGTTAACTTACAAAAGACATAGGCCATACAACAGCATAGCTGCATTATATACTTAAGTGAAGAAAATACTCTAGAATAACAATATTGAATATTCATGTAAGTAGGTTGACAGATAACCAAACCAGTTTGACTTGCACCATGTTGTTCCTGAGTAAAATTCAAGAGGATTTATAAGCAGGAAAGATTAGGGCTATATGAGCAGAGTTTACTATATTTATATTGAAAAATACAGGTAAGACATGGACATTGTTACTGACAGCAGGTGTCTCCTGCAGTCTGTGGTGCCTCAAGAGCAGCCCAACAAAAAGACGGCCCCACCTCAGAGGGCTGGTCTCAATTGCTCCCAGTACAGTTAAATTGACAGGGCTTTACTGCCTACTGCCATCTGAGCTTCATGAAAAAGGCAATTAAAATCATACTTGCTCTATTACAAATGAAAAAAACTGTGCATTTTAAAGGCACGTAACTCAGTAAAATAAAATACAGTGGTTTTTAGCAAGGACAATGAGTTGCTTTAAAAGTTCAGACCAAAATTTCTGGGTTTATTCACATTCACTTTACTAGTAGAAACAGAAAAATATTATAAGCTGGATGCTACCACCTCCTCTATGGAAAAGAAATTCATTCTATAAGTATTTTTTTTTGTACACTTTTATACAGGCTTGGCTTGCTAAAGGTACTTAGTTTGCACCAGTCCTAAAGTAACAACTGCACTTTTAATACAGGAAAAATGCTGTTATTTTCATTTCTCTTTTTGCTTTAAAAGAAGCTGCATAATTGTGTCTTGACCCTCAAAAGTCACCTTGGAGTCAAGAAAATTTCAGTCTGTTAGGTGAAAGTACTTTGAAGGTTTAAGCAGTTGGAAACAAGGCTCTGACTAGAAATACCATGAGAACATCAACTCCAGTGGCAGCTGTCACAGTGCTCAGTTCAGTGAGAGAATGCTGATTGTGTGCTGTGAAATCAATAAGAGCTCCTTTCATCAAGAAAATATCTTGTAAACAAAATAAATCTTTTCGTAAAACAATCTGTGTGGGGATTAGGCACACACTCAAGTCTCCCTCATACGCACAGCAGTACCTCAAGTCCATACCTTTTGGGTTAAGAAGATAAATCCCATGTCAAACCAGCTTAATTTCAAACAAATTCAAATCACAGACTAACATTTGAGAAGTGTATGAATATCTAATAACCCTGCCAGCTACTGCTATCAGGAGAGTAATGTGGAGAACCAGAACAAACCTCCTGGCAATAGTTACTAAATGGTCTGAGAATTTCCAAGTAAAAGCTGCGTTTTCCTAAAGGCAGATCCATACCATGAGATGCTGAGCCAGTAGCAGCACTGTGTGTAAACATTCCCCAACTGTGCTACCCAGTTTGATCTACCTGGGTGACACAGTGCGGCCAAGGCTCACTATTTAAGAGTTTTTCTTCTTTTTTTTTCTCTGTATTTTCCAAAGGTTTAACACTAAGAACATTCAATGCAGAAGATATTTTCAGCAAACGGTAGCTGGAAATTCCGAGTGAAACACATCCTGTTATAAACTGTGTTCGTTTACCCAAAGGGTACTATTACCTGATGTAACTTCAGTCAAAGGAGGACTGGTTACCCAGAAGGAGAATTCAGAGAATTAGCCCTACAGTCTGATCTGTTACATTTCAAACCCTGCAGTTATGGTGTGCCTAGGATGCTAAACTTTTCAAGTATCTGAAGTCTGCTTCCAGTTTTGAGCTTGTAAACAGATACAACAAGGGATTGTTGTTGGTGCTTCAACCTGAGGATGCTTGATGAGTTCCAACAGCACAATAACAACAGCAACTGGTTTGACATCCTGAGCCAGCCAGAGCCTTCACTGAACATCCATCCCATTCCTGTCCTCCCTGTTCTTATTTTTCTCCTATACATTCAAGCATGGTTTACTGGTATCTTAAGCAGCTTCACTTCCAATGCCCTTTTTTCAGCAAGCAAAGAGCAAATCAGCGTTTTGGAAGCACACTCATCTCACTGCTCTTATGTTGAGCATGTCGAGTTTCTTCCACACAAACCAATACTTTGTCACTTAGCACTCTGCCTGTGTTTGCTATGACTTAGGACTATTTCCACTTTCTTGAAGAACCATGGCCTCCTTGACCTTTTACTCTGCACTGCACTCCAGCCACTTCCCTCCACCTCTGCTTAGTCCTTCTCTTAAGCTGTGATATTTTGCATTTAAAACAATTATATTTCCACATATTTGCAATGTGATCAGTGCTAATCCATTAAGAGATTGCTGCTCTTTATGGATCATAATTATTGAAAAAGCTTCTTAACTTTATTACCGAAATGAACTACTGTCTGACCGAAAAGAAATCCGTGATCTGGTTGGCAGGTGCTGTTACCAGTTGCATTCCTGAGAGCAATGGCTCCTGCACATTCCTGTCTGTACCAGGGACATGGCACTTCCATGGTCACTTCTAAGCCATACCAAACCCCTGAGCATCAATGTCACATTCTGCACTCACATCAGGCTCAAACTTCCATGACAACCACAAGGCCAAAAAGCCCAACAGCATAGAGAGGACATCAAAGCAATCCCGATGGCTAGCTGGGCATTCCTTTCATTGAAGGAATGTAAAATGCAGATTTTTTCCTCTTGAGTATCTAAGTGGAGTACAAGAAGTGTGTAGGAGTATAAACAAAGAAAAGCTGCACTGCCTTAACCAATATTCCTAAAAAATTAATTGCAACCCTCAAAAGGGAAAAAAATAATCAGAATATCTCCATCCAGCAGACACCCTGGCAAAGTGATTGCAATTTCCAAAGATGAGGAAAGCACAGACTTCAGACCTCCCACAGCCATCAGTATTCCTAATCCCTCAGGTTCTGCAACATAACTTCAAATTCTTAGTTAATTTTTGGAATCTCCAAAACTATACTTTGGCAAATATATGACTAAAAAATAAAAGTCGAATCAGCTGCAGCCCAGCAAGCCATGGGAAGGCCTTAGGAGTAGATTCTCCTTTACAGGCAGAGCAGAACTGTTGTGGATGCCGGTAACAGCGCAGTAGTTCCACGCCGCAGTTCTCACAGCGGTGCAGAAGGCTGAGTGACACATGTGCTTTTAGGACTGCAGTTCAAATTTACACCTGAGCTGCACAGGGCTCTCCAGGGCTCTGGCTCCCAGGGGAAGCTGCTCTCTGATCATTACAGAACAGCACATGCCTGCTTTTGACTCTCAGCATCAACTGCTGTAATAATAATGAAATCAATTGCAATGACCCAGATTAAAAAATTACGATTTTTTTCTTTCCCTAATAAACTCGACTAATGTGTTAGGCAACTCTTTTTAATGACATATAGAGTCAGCTTCTTGGTAATCATTATGGGATATATATATATATACATATAAATAAAATGCATCACTAATTTTAATACACAGCACTTAAAATATTTTGCCTTCTGAAATTCAGACACTTCAGCTTCTAACAATGTGTGTTCTTAGCGTAACTCTGCCTGTTCATTAAAACCCATGTGTGCTATGGCTTCCTGTACTTTAAATGTTCAGGAAACAGAAACTCCTCATGCAGTCAAAAATATCTCTCTGATCTGCCGATTTTCAGGGAATGCTGAAAAAGGCCACCCCGTGGTACTGGCCAGGAGAAGGAACAAGAAGTGTGCTATGAAGTGTGCATTTATGTTGTGCCTTGTTTTTTCTCTGTTCATGTCCTCCTCAAGGAGCTTTTTCTACTTTAAAGGCATTTTAACAGAAGGACTGAGCAGTTTAGTTACCCTGCTAAGTAATGGTATAGTACTAAGGGATGTGACTGATACCTTAAAGAGAGGAGTAAAGCTTGTTTTCACTAGAAACAGCTCAGAAACAATCCCTCTTCCAAAACCAGCCTTTTTTTGGTGTCAAGGATAAAAGGATATGAGCTATTCTGGTTAAAATCAGTAAATAGTACAAGACAAAGAACTTTCACTTTATCAGGAGATAAATTTGCCAAAGTCAATCTTATGGCTCAGAAGTTAACTCACTCATCACTTCACAGTGACTTCACTCAATGAGCTTAAGTCAGCACAAACCCAGCGAAGCAATGACAAATTCCCATATCTCTGAGAAGATTATTTAGAGGGCTGAGCATAACTTATTTCAGATGGAAAGACGTCAAGCCTACTGACTGCTTCAGGGCATGCAGGGAGAATGACTCGTAGCTCCTGGAAGCTTTCTGATATTAACTACCTTGAGATTTTAATAAATTATAGCAGCTGCTGCTGGTATGATTCATGATCCAGGCAAACTTCTCCTCACTGCAAGATTTCTGGGAAAATAGATATTAATTTTATTAATGTCTGGATACAGTCAAAATAAAGATGAAAATATGTTTCAGCATAAGGGTGCAGGGAAACAGGAGGTTGGACCATCATCAGAGAGAGGCCGGAGCTGTAAAAGTCACATCTCGGCACACGTTTGAGTTTTAAGCTCTCCAAAAAGATCAACAGAGATTGGACTGAAAAATGGAATAGAAAGCTTAAGTGTGAAATTTGGATCCTCACTGAAGTTTAAAAATAAAAGTGTTCCCCTGGAGGCCAGGGAACTTTATCTGATCTTATTAAGTGCAGAATACAGGATGCAAAGGAAAAGCACCCACTACTCAAGAGTTTATTCTCCAGTGCCTCTTCTGTGCTGTCGTTCCTCTCCCACCTTGTTACAAATCACCTTGAAGCACATGGTGAGATCAGCACAGCTTTCCTGCACACGGGGTGTGTCTGCTGAGGCACCTCACATGGCCCACATGAGAAATGGGGTACGAGAGTCTGGACTGGGCTGCTCCAGCCAGGCTGGCACTGCCTGGCACCGGGGCAGCCTTGCTTGCCATCCTCACTGCAGGCTGAGCTGTGTACAATACCCTCCTGGAGTAAGTTTACACTTGGAACAATTTTATAGGTGTCTAAAAAACTTACCTTTATACATTTAATGGAATACATAATTACTGAAACTCAGGCTGTATTTCCATAATGCAAAAATGACAGATTCCTTCACTTTGCATTTCAGAGAGGGAGAGAGGCCCACATTTCTCTTCCCTGTTTCTTAATGTTGGATTTCCAGAGCATGCTACATGTTCTGTGCTCTCACCTTCCTCATAGGCTGTTTCTAACAACTTTTGCATCTAGCACAGCTGCTTCTGCTTGTTGAAAATTTTTAATCATTATGTCCAAATAAAGACTTGCTCACAAATGTGATTGTGCTAACACAATCTGTGTACTAAAGGTTTTACTTAAACTGTTTCACTAGTGACAACCTGATAATGACAACTGGAGATTTCATAAGTACACACAGAAAACAGACAGCAGCGAAAACAAAGGCTCAGTATTAGCACCTGGCAAGGCAGACGACAGAAAACTAAAGAAAATTACCATCAGCTGTCCCTAACTTAGAGATTGCAGGCCCTCAAAAATGAAAATGGCCCTGACTCAGAGTTGTGTCTATAAAACATAAATCTTAAAAGTTTGTATATATAAACACATACACATAAAAACAGAAACACAAGACAAACACATGCACATTTCAATTGTAAATGCTTTAAATACCATTATTAAAATATGATATACCAACCATCGCTGACGCTGTGCACCCGGGGAAGCACAAGAAGACAAAAGTGACATTAGGAAAAGCATGTTTCAATCTGTATTTTGCACCAACCACACAGTAAAATAACTGCACACAGTCTTTGTTCTGGCTAAAGTTAGAATTTGGAGATTTTTCATACCTTTTCAGCTTTACACTTGTTCTCATTTGTATCACACATGAGAAGTTTTGTGTCTATATAAAGGCCCACTAATGAATTTTCAGTGAATAGTTGATATGCTAGGGGGGAATGCCTTTCTTTGCAACAGGACACAGCAACTCCCTAAAGCTTGGAGGTTTTGCCATTGATTGGTCATCTCCTTTTTGTAGATCAAGAGAGTACAAACAATGATGGGAGATTGCATTTCATGACTTCAAACATCTTTGATAAAGACATTTACTACTCCATTCTCTGATGTTTTATCAGATGACAGCACTTTGTAGTGTTACAGGCTAACAATTTCAAATATTGTCAAAACATGACCTGTAATAGGAACTCTTAATATGTGACATTTAAATATTGACATACCATTATTAATGGTAACCACAGTTGCTACAATTTATTTTTTCCTAAAACAATGGGAATGTTGGTAATATATCAATGTGAGGTGCTGTAAGATTTGGGGTTTGTGTTCAAGGGCTTGGTAACAACATTATAGCATTTACAAAACACAAGTATTTGTTGGAATTGCAAAGAAGACAGTTTTGGCTTTTAGCTGCTCTTTGAATATGGGGGACCAAGAAGCTAAATTTCTTACTTCACTGTGAGTACAGTCTGTCAGTGAAACCATCCTAAACTGACATGGAAAAGAAAATTTACTCAGGAAAATTAAATGGTATTTAAATCTTGTTTAAGCCATTTTAAAAAGCCTCTGCTGCTCTCTAGGCAGGAGAAAGGAACAGAAGGAGCCTGAGACCAAATGCTCTTGGACTTTGTGGGCTCCTAAGAGCCAAGGGGGCTGGAAACCCTGGGAATGCATTCTGCTGAGGAGCCGGATCCTAGAAGTTCAAATTTCCATTATTTTCAGCTGTTTCTTTTGCTGGCAGGCTGCTTAAAAAATAATAGAGATAAGCAAGCTGGCAAGGAAATACAAATTTTGAAAGTCTGACTGCAGAGCGTGATTTGTTCCAAAACTTGAGGACTTTGTCCCAGAATTGTTTCAAAATTGGGTCAATAATGAATGGATACTGTTGAATGTTTCAGAATCAACAAATATTTTCTGATAAAAACACATCAGTTCAGAATTCTTGAATCAATTCTCAAAAGTTTAATGGCCCCAGGGTGCCATACAGCTGTTTTTAGAGGCAGCAGATAACTGCCATGGTCCTGTAAGCACCAAAGTCTGCCCGGTGCTGCAAGAAACCAAAGTGATGCCACTGAGGGAAAGAGGAGGCTACACTGGGATGGTGGGAATTGCTGGAACTGAACAGTAACAAGACCAGGGGATCTGGAGGGCTCTTAGCTCAGCTCTCTTTTTCATCTCTCTCAGTTCCTTCCCAGGGAATGGTTCTCAAACCATTTTGGTTACACTGCTGAGAAACCCTACATTAGTGTAGCTGACTGTAACTGGTACCAGGTAGGGCTCTTGAGGCAAATCCAAACTCCAGCTCAAAGCCCAGGAGATAAACTTACAAAAGGAAAAGTCAGAAATAGGGGATTTTCTATGCATTAGTGTGTGCATTGTGGAACGCATTTTGAGAATACAGCAAGCATGTATTGCAGGAATAGGCACACAGGCATCAAAAACTGTGTAAGTCAGTAGTTACCTGCATCTCATCTAGTTTGGACTGAATGTCTGGAGGGAAATCTCCTGCTCCACAGCTAAAAGGGTCAAAAGGTTCTGCTCCAAAAAGGTCTCTCTCTGGAACAAGAGAAAAGTGAGTCACTGGGAGAACAGTTATGGGCTATGACAACAGCGCTCTGAAAAAGCCACCTTACATCTCCTTCTGAGCTGAGCAACAGCACCACCACTCATTACCCACAGCTGTTAACATCCCAATTAGAAAGCCAAGTCTTCGTCAGTTTTCCAAAGTTTAATAGTAAAATATTTTTCCAAGAACATCACCAAACTTCTGTTTAAGCCCCTCTTTAGCTTCCTTTAATGCTTGTGCCTTCTAGAGATCCGAAGGGAAGTTGTTGTCATTTGAGAGGGCATCATCTACTGACATGTGCTCTGGAGTCTGTGTGGATAAGGAGTTTCAAAAACGGAGAGGAAACAATTGGACATGAGTTGCCAAATTTCATCTCTACATTATGTCAACAACATATTACCAACCAAAGAACCTTCGTGTCCCCTGTCTGCCACTGCTCAGGTTAAGGACGTTTTTGTGAGACAAGCAACTACTCTTACTCAGGGAAGGCAAGGCCTTCACTTGATACAGTTTCTCAATGAGCAACTGGTAGTAATTAAAACTAAATATTGTCAGGGCTTTAAAACCTTGGATAAGATCACATCAAGAAAGAAAAAAATGAAAAACAAAACAAAACCAAAACAGGACCATGAATTGTCACTTACTCTAAAATTCCACTAAATTTGGGTGCATAAATAGAATGATTGCAAATTTCCCTCTTGCAATACCAAAAGTTTATCACTTTTTCTTAACTGCAGTTTGCATTCTAGTTGTCAAAGAGAGGTGGTGTTTCTTTTTTTTTTTTGTCTGGGCAAGAAGACACACCTCCAATACAATTGGGTTCTTTTTTCATGTTAGACCAGTGTAGTTCTTCATACCTGCCTGCTCAAATATTGTCTTGTTTTTTCAGGTTTTGGGTGTTTTTTCCTCTTTGTTAGTAATAGATTTTTCTTTCCTATGTGTAAAAGTTCCACCTCTCTACCCTTTTTCCTACCCACATTGGATTAAACTAAAGCAGTTACAATAATAATTCTGCTAACCCAACCCAACCCTACCCCATTGATTCCAGAATTTACAGAACAAAGTTGCTACAGCCTTGTCATAAGGGGAGAGAAAACTGGAACCATTAGGCCATATCCTCTCTCCTAACTTTCATGGCCGTCTAGCAAGAAACAGACAGCAATAGCAAGCGTTCTACCTGCCTCAAAACAATTTTAGTTTTAGAGCATGACAGCAAGGGGGGCAATAGTAACTCTGAAGTGATTGGACAATTAAGCACAGCATTCTCCCTTAACACCCAAGGTCTGGGTGACAACTGGCTGCTTGATCCAACCCCCCCGTTGCAGTGTTCCCAGTCACATTATCAGTGGTGCAGCACGTGCCTGCAGCTGCACAGATGGCTTTATCTGGGCATCCTTACAGGCAGAATTCTAGACCTGTGTTCTTTAGGCTCTTCAGCATTTATTGTGCACATCAGTCTCGCAGGCCTTTGACCTTATCAATGAGGTGTTATCAGGCTGCACATCAGGCATTATAAATAATTGGCAACTACCATCATTTGCTCCCACAATAAAGTACAGAAATTCCCATAATAGAGTACAGAAACTTGAGCAGGAACTTGATTGATTACATCTTTCAAAAACTGTGTCTAAACAGCTACAAACTGTCACATGGGACCAGGAGATGGCCCAGATCAGAGAGCCTTATTCCAAGAGTCCACTTGAGCCAAGAAGAAATCCAGTCTTTCCTGGCAAAGGCAGACCACCTGCGTGCAAAAGAGACTTTAACTCGGATAATCAAATGTAAAAATTAGGTTCTCCTCATCCTTTGCCTCTTTCACAGCCAAAATGGGTCTGCTCCAGTATAACCAGTGTCCTGAAATGCTCTGATGCTCCCAGCAAATAACCTTCAGATGTGTAGCAGCTTTGACTTGCAATCTAACCTCTACTGGGCAGAAAAGTGATTCTACTTCATAACCCTCAACAGTCTATTTGTCCATTATGTAGGTCCATTTTCTTTCTTTTTACCTTTAAAAGGAGCTGACAGTTTTCTCTGTAGTCAGACAATTGAAAGCAGTTTCAATACCACAGCTTAGCAAACATTCTGTGAATGTATTTAGGAAAAAAAAAGCGAAGGACAAAACTCCTGCACTTAGTAGTACTCAATTATGACTTATCACTATTTTTAAAAGGAAGTATTTTGTACAATATTATGAATATTATCTCATTCATGCCTTATTATTGGGCTTTTATTAATGAAAGCACTTTTGAGCTCATTAGCAGAACAGAAGTTTTAACTCCTTTAATGTGTGAAAGATTTCTGAATTTATATTGTATACAAGGCAGAATTTAAAATCAACCAGAGTGTTACTTATTCCAAGTGACAGAGCCTAATCAACCCTGCACAGAATCAAATTCAAAATAAAGAAGTATTATTTAGCTGGGTTTCTGTGAAAAGCTCTTACCTGGGGAGCTACCTCTATCATAACTTGTTATCCATTTCAGTAAACCAGCTCAACAAGTCCACAAAACAACTGCTTTTCTGCATTTAAAGTTTGAGTGTTATATGAGAGACTGCACTGCTAAGAGTCAGGCAGGGACAAAGTTCCATGGAATATTTTCAATAGCACTGTCAGTATTTGTCTTTGGAACCAAAGCTGAAGAACATGTGTAAAAATGGAGAAATATGAAGATTTCATCCCTGCAGAGCTGCACTATTGCATGGGATACCCATAAGCTTATCTGCCAGAGCTCACTCCACTCATGATGGAGGGAAGGCTCCTTTTTAGCAGAGATGGGATAAATTGAAAATTTTTTATTTCAGGCCAGAGTATTTGCATGAAAATTAGCTATAACAAGAATATGTTGCCTGGCACACACCAAAATTACTGTGGCATAGACAGGCATTTCTTTCTCCAATAAACAGCAACCAGGAAGCCTTTGAAAATGATCCTTTCAAATGGTGCAAATAATTTCCTTTCCTTTATTCCTTCCTTTCTGGATAGAAATAAACTCACGTCCTGCAAAATCGACCCACAAATTCAAAAGCCATGAAATGTTGATGTTTTAGATCCTCAGCTCAAACCACAGGATAACATGAACAAGTAATAAATTCTGGGACCTATCTGACATTCAGGAGAACAAACACATAGTACTGGAGAATAGCAACTCGCAGGCTATGATAAATTCAAAATTAGCAATTACTAAGCAACAATACAAATATTTGGCTTTTCTGCTGCACTTCACATCCCAATCTTTACCTAGCTATCATCCAGCCACACAGCTATGCTGATATACACTTTCCCCAGATGGACTGGAGCAGCTGTGATGACAAAAATGAATCACACTGAGAGACAAGCACCCAAAGAAATATTTGGAATAAACTGAGACAGGGAAATCCAGAAGGCCTTTCCTTTAGCTGCAGGGTACTCCATATTTTTTTCTTTTGAAATTATTACAGCTATGATTCTGACAAACTACTCTAAAACATCTGCAGAAAAAGAGCACCTTGGAGCGGATTTCTACATCTGCCAGTTGTGACCTTCAATTGTCCATGATGCATTTGTGTAAAATAAATATTGAACAACTCAATAGAGAATAATCCTCTCGAGTTCTTTTCTGAGATACAAAAATAATGCCGTGCCAACAAGAAACATGTTAATTCCTCCTTTAATGAAATAAAATTAATAATTAATTCTGCCCATTCAGATAACTTACAAGAACATTTATAACACCTTACTCCACGAGGAAGAAGCAGTATGCAATCTCTGGCATTTTATTTTTGGTTGCATTACACTTTTGCAATTATTACCTAAAGAGTCAGCATGCATTTGTCCAATCTGCAACTTCCTGTACAAAACCTATGCCATTTTCTCCTTTAAAATAGGTAAACCACATCTATTTGCTCTTGCTGATAGCACCAGTAGTGAGCAGTCATTTACTGAGAAGCCCTATTGGAACACTGCCAAATGTGAACTCAAAATCTCAAGAATCAATTCCTTTTTTAAAGCTTAAATGCCTGGGAAATAGCTGTCTTTCAAAAAAAAGGTCACTGTTGCTCTTCTCTAGTATGAAAAGTCTGGGTATCTTAAACTACATGCTGTGAGCTCGGCAAAGCCAGAGGTACCATTTATAACCCCACTTTTTTTTTTCTGCGGAATTACCACAGGAAGAACTGGTAAGCAAAATTCTAACTCTCTATGGGAAGCAGAATTGTCATCCTGGTGCCCGTTATTACCTGTGGAACTCTTGGCCTTGGAGGAATGTAAAGTGCTGGGTATTGTCACAGGTTTCCTACAAGTGTCCATGCCTTTCCTGGGCATTGCTTTTTTTGGCTGATTTGTCAAACTGGCCAGTGGATGAGTAAGATGAACTTTGGCTTTTAAAAGCACATTTTGCCTGAGCAGCACAAGTGCCCTCCCTGGGTAACAGGCAGATGAGCCCCACTTTGGCAACAGGAATAAACGAGGTGACACTAACAAACAAATGGCACACCCTTAACTTTCTCCTTCTTTGCTACTGAATGTGATAAAGGTGAAAGTTACAAAAGTAGAAAATCCCACAAAATCACCCCGTAATTTCATCAAAACAACCTTGCTTGAGTGCAGTGACAAAGGAAGTAGAGATAGGAACATGAAAAGATGATCTTAGAAAGCAGAGACTCCAAACATTGGCTCCTCTTGGTTGCCAGCCCTCTGCCTGGTATTGGAGAAGGAAATGCCAGCTTGGTGGTGCTGGCAGGAGAGACACCATGCAAAGCAATGCATTATTGCACATTGTTATAGTGATGTGACATTGCACAGCCTGAATGAGGTTCTTATGGGAGCTGAACTTTCTCATCTGAGACAGTAAAGCCCTTCTTTGATTATAAAATATTCCTCTTGTTTCAATGACAGTCTGAAATATGTCAAAAAGCATTAATACCTGATGAACACAATAATTTTCAGCATAGAAAAAGTATAAGGGCCATGATGGGCTTTGTAACCTCTCCCTGAAGTGGCATCTCTGAATTGCATCATCTCAATTGAAGGCAAATCAATGAAGTGCAGAAGCAGCAACTACTTTAAACAATACATATCACTGTTAATAAATAAGCTTTCTTTCATATTACAAAACCCACTGCCTAAACAATTGCAAATCCCATACAGCTGGAATTTTCAAGATCCCTCAAGACTGAGTGCTGACTCACAAAAGATTTCTTATCACAATTTCAATGGAACTGAGGTAGGACAGTTGCTGAAAAAATAACTTGAATTGAATTATAGGTCAAGATAAGTTGCCCTTCTTGAAACTGGATATGCACATTTAGATCTATTTTGTGGCATTTCCTGTAGTTTCAGAGAAGCAGTCTTTCAATTATTTATTACAAAGCCATAAAATTCTCTTAATAGAGGAGTTCTGTTCTAATATTCTATAAGAATATTCTAACATTCTTTTAAACTATATGAAAATAGTTAATAGTAACTATACTTGATAAAAGTCAAATTCTATTAGTATACCTACTGAGAATCCCACAGAAATTCATTAATTATTTTAAAATATTCTCTTTAAAAAGAACAGAGTTCTTTATTGAATTAACAGCCTTAACATCTACTTTCTCTTAGAAGGTGACAGATGTTCTGAGCAATGGAACCAAACAGTGCATCAGATATGGGCTTGGGAAGGGAAGACATTCACTGGGTGAAGTTTTAAAATGCATTTTTGTTTTCGTGCACAGCTCCCATTCATAGCTGAAAATTCTATAGCCTCGAGATATGCCCCAAAACAGGCACAATCTCTTCAAATGTGTTCCATACGGTGGCAGGGAGCAACATTAATGTTCCTTATCCACTCTAAAATAGGCATCTGCAACAGAAGATACAAGCACAGACCAGTATTTCTACAACCTCTCACATCACTTGCACATGCTCCACTCTCCTCTCCCTCAAGGGATTTCCAAAGTTTTCAAAAGACTTTCTGGACTCCTAAAAGAATCTAGGGAACCCTACCCTAGATGCTTTCATGCCTTTGCAAAATAAAATTGGTGTTGTTAATAACCCTTTGAAGACCTTTTTAGGAGTGGTTAACAGATCTGGAGAGGTTCATCAACTAAAAAAACCAAAGCTGTGCACGATATGAAAAGTAGCATTGAAAGCAGAATTCCGAGACAGTCTCCTTCTTGAGGGGTTTCTTCATCTTTCCCTTGTACATCACTATCACCATACTTACTCCACCTGCTGCCTTCCCCAGAAATGCAGGCTTCAGGTGCTAGAACTGTGGCTGGACAAGGAAAGAACTGACAGGAGGTAAAAGTATTCCTTGAAGTACAGAAAAGAGACTGTGAAAGAAAAGCCAAGTTAAAATCCCCACCCCAACTCCATCCAAGTGTATATGTCATAGTTTCACAGCAAGTTTTTTTATAATGCAACTTGGCAGCAACATCAAGGACTTTGGGAAGATGGTATAGAGATGAAACGGCATTACTGAACGTGATTTACAAAAACGGTATTTGGCTTTTCATGCAAAACGTACGTAAAGCTTTAAAGATGCTTTATTAAAAAAATAATGTAAGCAAAAAGTAGGTCAGTTGTTACAAAACTTACTGATCTCTGTAGATCTACTGGGTACTGGAGGAGGCTGTGTGCCATTGCGAGTAGGTGTTGATGACTGAGGGGATATGGGAGAAAAGGGAACCATATCAAAGATGTCAGTGGAGGGTGATTTAGGTGTCACACTGCCTGCCTACAATAAGGACAATAAATATTAGGGCAAGGTTTCACATGAAAAAGATCACAATACTGAATTCTTCAGCATGCAGATAAGAGTCACATTTTCAAGAAACGTTAAAAACAACCATCAGCATGCAAACCCCAGCTCCTGACACCAAGCAAATGGCATTTGCAGTACAGACTCTGACACATGCTAACACTCCCCAGTACAAAAGCAGTATGGTAATTTTTCCATTTTCAGTTGAAAATGTATCACAGTTACACCTGACAAAGCTGTGACAAGCAGTTCTCTCTTGCAAACATACGAGCACAGACAGCTTCACGAGACCCAGTGGAGGTAATACGGCAACAACAACGTGCTCTGCTCTGGAGAGCACAGAACCAAGTTAAAAGATACAATCCCAATATTTTCTGTTTACTAATTCTTCTTTACATGATCTCTTATTTGGCAGCCTAGAGAAACTGGTATGATCAAAGCTTTAAGTAATAACCTAGATGTGATATACTGAATATTAATATCCAAAATAAACCTGTCATCCTCAAAGGTGGAACTGAAGAGATTTCATTCAAAAGGCCCAGCAATTTGGAAGGGTTCAAAAAAAATAGTGGGCAAGCAAGAAACCCCAAACCCACTAATTACTATAGTTCCACAGCCATATTTGTGTTTGAATGGTTCATTCCTCCTGCCATCAGTCCACTACTTCAGGGCACAAGCGAGGCACAGTCAAGTCAAAACACACTGAACACTAAAGGTAGAGGATGAAATAGATTAAAGCTGAGACTGACAAGCTGAAGGCAAAACTAGTTTGCATCTTTGTGTTATTGCTGAGACAATGCAGAAACCCCCACACTCTGTGCATTAGAAAGGCCAGCCAGGCGCAGCGAAAGCCTGCAGCTTTTAACAAGTTTCCGTTTGCCCGAACTATCCACGTGGAAATTTTGAAGCACAAGTTAAACCAGTCACATTGGATCCTTTTATTCAGAATACACAAATATGACAACCTGGCAAGCAGGTAGTCTTTAGCACTGCTTATCCATGAGAGTTCCATGGATAAACCCTTATTTTGGAATGCTGCTTCCTTCAGTGCCTGTGCAGCTGCCCTGTGACAGCTCATGTCACAGGTTTCCAAGCCAAGTCTGCAGGTAGCCCTGAACTACCTCTGTTTCTCTCTGGAGGTTCTCTGCAGTGGCTTCTGAGAAGCAATATTAATCCACAGCCTTCCTCCAAATGCACTGCTTAAAGAGGAAAAAACATTGGGCTCTCAAGTCCTACGTTTCCTATTTCTTGGAGGTTCTGTGATTCTGAGATTTGTAGGAGGTTTGAATTTGTATTTTAAATTTGGATTCATATTTTAAAACTGGATTAAGAGAGATCTATAGCTGTTCAATATCTAAAAGAATCTGGGATATTTCTTTCCAGATATACAGAAGCACAGGGGGAAAAAAGAAAAATCTACATTTAACATGCTGCTTTTATTTTTTTGCCTTTTAAAAAAAAATAAAATTCTCTCAGTCATTGCTATTCCCAAGCATGACCATGAGTGAATTAACTTCATAAAAGAACCAGTTTTTAAGATTGTAACACATCCAGAACTTTTACTGTCCTGCTAACAGGAGTTACCATTGGAATTTCCAAGATTATGTGTTGTGAAAAGATTTCAGTGCAGAGTTCAGATACAATAGGCTCCTGTTAGTGTCCATGGACCCACTCAAAGCAGGACAATGGATATGCTGGACACAAAATAAACACGTAAAGAAGCACATTCCTTCCTTCATCCAAACCTTCCTCTGATTGTGGACAGGCTTTTGCCGCCATCAGGAAGATGGGATCAGGTTTAGGGCATAAAGAAATGCTTATATCAACCTACATGTCCATCAACATCCATGGATAATCCTAGAATGTCTTGCAGATTCTAAGTGCTAATGGAGAATCTTATTATTTGCTAAATATTTATGGCTACCTAGAAGACACAGAAACAGCACTTACATTCAGTTATAAATGTGCCTTTTAGGCAAAAAAAGCAAACCCAAACTTTAGACTCATTTCCCAATTATATTCCATTTTGTTGAAGCCACTTAGTGGCCATTTTGATTCTACTGATAAAGTTTAATTGAAACTATAAGTGAATTAAGAAATGTGTATTTTGAATATATATGAGCACAAGAAGCATTTTTATTTAGTGAACACATGCAGAAAGCCACGATGGTCGCCAAATAAAGCCAAATATTACTTGGAAATGGAAGAAAAGTTGAGAGTATACGCACATTAATATGAAAAAGCAGGCAATACGCCCATTTCATCTTTGAGAATAATTTTCAACCTTCATTTTGCACAGTTTTTACAAAGTATACTAGAAGTTGTTGCTGATTGCTTTTCTATTAGTTCATGGTGGGGGTGGGGAGAAGCCCTTGAAGTTAGACCTTTAGAATTGTTTTGAATCACTATTCTTCATTAAAAAAAAATTACCAAAAGATTGACAGATAACACAGAGATCATTAATTAATGGACTAATTTAAACATGTTGGAAAAATAAGAATTTATGGTTTGGGGATGGAAGAGAAAAAGCTCTGTAGAAATACGAGTAAATCTTCACTAATTCATTATTTTAAGAGCACCCCTAGAGAACCTAAGATTCATCCGCCCTGCCCTTTAGCCACTGTACAAAATGCACATTTTTAATACAAGTTAATACACAACAGAGAACAAAAGAAAGCCAAAAACAAAACTGAAAAAGCTTTTGCACAGCAAAATTACACGAGGTCTTGGGCAGCTGTATTCACTGGCAGGCTTTGGAAGACCACTTTTGGAAGGTGGTGGTATTAACAATCCAGGTGGTAGTCTAGAGTCAGGAGAACTCCTAGGAGTAAGTGTAATGGAAGAGATATCTAAACAAGGAGGTGAATCCTCATTGTTACACCAGAAAAAAGTAGAGGGTCTTTGAAACATATGTTCATCATTATCACACTTTATGTGCAGCAGCTGAAAAGGAATCACAGAAAGAGAAAACATTCTGAGGAACAGAACGTGGTAACATCAGGGAAAGAAGAAAAAAAAAAACACATTTCATATTTCAAAAAAGCTTGTCAGCAACTTCCTGTTCAGCGCTATAGTTACAAGATACAGAACATGAAAATATTTCAAAACAAAATGTAAGAATATGCCACATTAAGAGGTAACCCAGTACCAAGTGGAACAAAGAGAACTTGCTCCTTGATCATTACATGAAACAAACTGAAGTCAAGCATCTTTCCAATAGTGTGTGTGGGTGTGAGATACTAAGAAATGTCTAAATCTGACAAGGGATCAGCAATCTCTCACTTGTAAATTAGCAGGTAGGCACAGGCCTGGGCAGAGGAGTTACTGTGCTGGTTAATGCACAGCTCAGAATTTTCTCCAACTATTTGAGGAAAACCCTACTATTTACCACCAATGCTGAAAGAACAGCTCATTATTGAACTAAAATCTTTAGAGGACAGATTCATCTTTGGATCCTCACAGAAGGGATTGCACACTTGTGCAGAAAGTTCTTCTTGGCCACAGCCAAGAGTTCCACACGGAGAACGCAGGAATTGCATCTGGGCTGGAGGTGTCTTGCCTAAAACCCTGTGACTGCCCAGGCTGAGGCACTGGCAGATGAGTGCAGCAAAAAATTTGAAGTCTGCTCTTGCTGTCTTCGTAATGTTTGTTACACAATGGATATGTCATGATTATTTCATTAGAAGTTTACATAACTCAGCAGAGCAGGATTCAATCAATAATTTTAAACAATTTTTTTCAGCGTTATGTAGAAAACAAAACATTTCAAATCCTTTTAAAATGAGTCTCAGCTTCTTTCTTCACTTTCTTTACAGATTAACCAGGCTAAGGGTACAAGTGACCAAATGTAGCAAAAATGCCATACTTGAGAATACCAAAACAACCCACAAAATTCCCTACTCAAAACTGGCAATTCAGCATTAAAGAAGAAAAAAAAGGCTTTTATCCCAACATCAAAAATTTCCATGCTGGAATTGTGAAATGGAGGGTTTGGAAGGGTAATCAATAAAAAAGAAATCAAAAAACCTGCAGAACAGAATTTTGATTATTATTTCAAGAGTATCACCAGACTACAGGTAGAAGAGTTGCAGTGCTACTGTGCATTACTGCCATGGAATCCTTGCTGCTAAACACAACTACGGGAAAAAACAGCCCTCATAATAATAAATGCTCAAAGAGACTAAATACAGTGTAATGAAAAAAGCCAAATACTCCCCTGAAATGCAAAACAGCAAAGGATAAGTAGTTTGCATAAGAAGGCATGGATGTCATATGAAAAATCACACAGAGACCAGAAAAATGCACACAGGGCACCAAGCAGCAAAGCTATGGGGATGGTGAACATCTATCAAATCCAGGCAATGAGAAAATTCAATACAAAACAAAATACAGAATATACACCCTGGTGTCATCTGAGCCCCGAACGTGGAGCAGTCACAAGTGTCATCAGTGACCCTCTGAGGACACTTCACACCATGTTGGGGTGGCAAGCTCCCTTTGACAGTTGTGGGAACGCACCTGCTCTGGAAATGAATTTTCCCTAGGAATTCATTTGCAGAGCAGCATAGAACCCATCAGGTGCTGGGACCGGTGCTGGAAGTGCTGCTCTGCATCTCATTCCACGGCCCAGAAAGACCTGCAAGGCTTTTGGGCTTTCTGCTCACAGCCCTCTGGACCCAGGCACCCCCAAACATCACAGGGGCAGCAGGGAAGTGTATTCAGCAATGGAAAACAGGGACTATCACCAGATGCACAAAGTGCAGGGGGAGAAAGGAAGAGAACCTTAGTCTAAAGAATACAACCTGAAAAGGGTTTAGCTTCTGAGATGTAATACTCTTACACCAAATTATATAGGAAGAAAATATAGTAAAAATAATGAAATTGTCATTTTTTTATGGCATTTGTGTTTTGTCTGAGGTTCCCCCTGCGTAACACTTGTAGTAATAGTGGCATTGATACAATGTTTCAATTTGAGCATCATTTCATTAACACAAGAAAACAACAAGAAATGCTAATGAAGTTATCATACTAGTTCAGTGGACTTGGTCTCTTTCATAGTTAGATGTAACTATGTGCCAGCAAAGGATTTATTTTTGACTCATTCTATGGAGAATGATGCTGAAGATGCACTATTGGACTGCATTGTACTAGAAAATGTAATGTGATTGAGATTTTGTTAATCAGGAAATCACTTCAAAATTGTTTGTTTTTACAATATGTCTCTAGACACTGATTGCAATCTCTGTGTCATACCCACATAAAGTGTGAATTAGAATAAATTAGAAAATGTTTTTGTTCCTTAGAACATTGAAACTGGTAATATTCAGAACACCACAATGGGAACTGCAGTGATGTTCCAGGGAATGGTGAGTGACCCTGAATTGAAAATTATGCATTTAGTTAAGAACCTGCTCATTTCCTGAGATTTGGGACTACTAAGAACACAATAATCCATAATTTACTAATTCATAAAACACTGTATAAGCACTAGCAGTTTCATTAATGAACTGCTACATCTTCATTTAGTACTGTTTCAGCGACATGAAATATGCTATTGGCAATTTCAAATCCATTCTCTTTAACATCACAAATGTAACAGAATTTTATACCCTCACGAAGAACTGCTCAAACGACTGAACACGCAATATTATAAATCTAAAAGAGCTCATGATAGACAAAGAAAAAACGTGTGCATTTTCCCACCTGGCAATCTTGGTGGATTCAAGGAATCAAGTGATATGCATAAACACATTCCAAAATGTTTTTTGAAATCTGCATACAGTTCCAACATCTATCTTAGCATTTTCCCGTGAGTGTGGTAAAGCTTTCCAAAGAGGGTAACTGGTGCAGATGGTCTATGCTTCTAGGTCACAACGTAAAACTTGGAGAAAAGGTCTAATCAATCAGTATCTTTAATGCTCCACTTAAAAATGGAGTGGTTCTGCACCAGCTCCATGTAGGAGCATGTATTCCATACTGCGTCTTTGGTAATGTTTATGGTGCATGGAAGAACATTGCTCCTTCTGGGGCTGCTTCTCCTACATTTCAGTGTTCTCAGGGAGCCCTGGCAGCTTTGGGCAACACTGGTAATGGAAACAGCAGTAAATAACACATGACGTGAACCACTCTGCAGGGCTGCACTGAGCTCTGGAGGCTGCTTTTACACACAGCAGCATCCAAAGCCTTCCTGTGATACAAACTGGAGCAGTGTCCCCACAGGCAAACAATGAGATGAAAATCCAACGGTCCTCACATAATCAAGACCAAATGCAAGAAAGACCAGCGAATAAAGCGTTGCCAAGCCACTAAAACAGATGAAAAGTAAACAACAGATACACAAGGAACAGAGACTTTAGCAGTGCATGCAAAGGAGTGAGACAAAGGAAACATCCCATGCCAACATTTCCCATGGCACATGGAAGCACAGCTCGAAAGGCAAACTAAGGAAACTCTTAGTCTGGGATTGCATGTCCTCGACAGAGCTACTCAGGACACAAAAAAACCTGATAGTTCCTGTTGCATAACACTTCTGCATTGGCAAACACAGTCATTTGAGGGACTAACTTTTCAAAGCTCTGGGAAGATTACTCAAAACCATCGACCCAAACGCAGAAAAAATGATCACTAAGCAGTTTATTATTTACTGAATGTGCTGAGCAAACATAAATCTAATTAGTTACAATATCCTGAGAGAAAAAGTGTGAAGATTGATGATTTGATGTTCAACTTTCACAATACATTTTATGCAAAAGTATTTCATTATACAATCTAGTTTTCTCTCTTTCATTTCCAACTATGATCTCATTGCCTTAATGGCTTCTTTTATAGGTTCAGAAAGAAATTTTATTTTTCCCATAGAGTTTATGAACTGACAGAAAAAGCACCTAAATTAAATTGATGTTGATTTGGCCACATGACTAGATTTAGAGCAGCTCCAGAAAAATTGTCATAGTGATACTAATAACCAAGCGAGAAGAGAATTCTGATGGCAGTTGTATCCCTCAAAAGCAGAACTTGATTGCTGTCAATGCTTTCTACCCATTTACACACTGCAAAAATGCAAAGGGTACGTAATTGCATTATTCACATGTATTTTGCACCCATTTCAGTCTGTCAGTATTATTTTAAAATATATCCTCAAATAAACTTCGTTGGCCTGCAAAAAAAACTGCAATACAAGCAAGAATCATCAGAAAAGCAGTTTCAGACTGAATTTCCCTTTGTATTTCCCAAAAAAGAGTTTAATTTCCGCTACTTATAAACTGGAGAGAGAAAAGTCATCCCTAAATTTTTAAATTATTACTGCTTACAATTTTCATATGCAAGTTTTTTTTTCTTCTTTTAATAGCGCAACTGGGGACTCACAATAAATACCCTAACACTCCAATTCATTATTATTACTTAAAATATTTTAATTAAAACAATTAGTAACATATTTCAGCTGGAAAAATATTCTCTCTTATGAAATTATCAACTCAAAAATATTTTTGATTCTGTGCTTAAAATGAAGCTTCAAGCTTACAATTCACTGCTTACATTTTCTTCTCTTAGTTAGACCATGGATGGATTTTTGGATAAGTCACCAATTTGTACACATTTTGATGTGAAGGATCAGCAAATTAATGTGTTTTAGTATTATGTTTTGCAAAGAAAGTGTTCAACACTCCTACCCAAGAATTCCACATGTGAACACAGGGCCAACTCCTCTTAGAGAAGTAAATCTATCAGCAAAGCCACATATTGCAGTCCAGCCTGGCACACTTCATTTTGTCTACAGCTTGAGAAACTATAGACAAAATGTTTTGAAAACATTTTAAAATTTTAAATTTTTAGAAGAAAAAGAGGATCTGAATTATAAGTCTTGATAGTATTACATTTGATCCTGAGCAAGTGGCTTTACTTCATATTTAGCTACAAGCCTATTTTCAATGACAACAGGAAGTTAGAAAAGTTTATTTTAAATGACAGCCTGGATATATCTACTTAGAACTGAAACATGTTGAGACTAGTTTGTTTTTTTTAAAATGTGCAGTGAACCAGATGTGCAAAACCATACACATATTCATCCATCTATAGTTTAAAGATGCTCTCACATTCTATTTTCTTTTAATACTGAAGTGAGAACAGGAAATGCGATCTGCTCCTGCTTGTGGGAAAATGATCTGGGAATCAGAAGATTGAGCTGTCAGAAAAAGTTTTTTAAAAAAACCACAACCCCAAACCACACAAACAACCAACAGGGTCAAGGGGCAGTGATATAATATAAAAACACCGGCTGCACTTCACATTTCCCAGAGCGTTTTCTCCCTTCTTCATTTCATTAAAAACTAACGGGAAGACTAATGTGTCAAGAATGATTAAAGACACAAAAATCAATGCACCTCAGAAGGGAAAAGCAGGAATAAAGAAATGATAGACTGGCACTGCATACAAATGATACCTGTAATGAAAGGCTTCCCAGTTACTGACAGGTGGGAAAGGCATTCCGTCCTGGTTCAGTATTTTAACAAGTAAGGCATGACAGTGACATCATGCACTGTCTGTGACAGCATTGTGTCACACTACAGGTGCAATAAAGTCTGAAAGCCCCTCAATCTCTTCTCCTGAGGATGGAAAACACCCACCCCCCCACTGTCAGCCTGACTATGCCTTAGATCCCACGGCTTCCTGACCCCTTCCACGGGGCTGGGCAATGAGGGAGGAGAGGATTCAGCACAGAGTGTGATGTCAATGTTTCCATGGCCATGGTTTGCATTGCCAGCACAGGCCCTTGCAGCATCCCCTGCTCTGTTAAGGAGATCCTGGTTTAACTCCAGGGCTGCAGCAGAGCTACCTCAGCTGCTGATTGCAAGGGCTGCTGTGGCCATGCATTGATCACTGCAGCAAGAGCTCAGGCAGCAACCTGTAGGACAGGAAAGCCACTTCAGCACATCTGCAACCATTGAGAGAGCACAGACAGCATGCAAACACCCAAACACAAAAAGGAAACCACAAGAGATGAAAATCCAAGGTACTGTTTGAGCACAAACAGAAGCAACTTTTAACCATCTGTAGTTGGCTCCTGAAACTGCACATTTCTTTACAAACTGTTGTGATGCCAGTTAAAGGCATGTGTTCTTTTATCCCTTTAGGTGTCAAGAATCAGTTCAAACTGGATGAAATTTCCATTGACCACTGAACAATCCCTTTCCTAGCCCTCAGCATGCAGAATAGCTGGACTGCCAGATAAGGAGTTCCAGCCGTAAAAGATTAACAAAATATAAATAAATCAAAATGTTTATTATGTCTAATACAAGCTTCAGAAGGCTGTTGTATGGCACAGGCATCTCTGTATAATTCAACAGTGAAAACTGCAAGAAAACTTAAAACTTATAGTTTAATAAATCTGTTCTAAATCAAAGAATGATTATCTTATGTTCACAGCACGTAATACCAAGACTATCTGCATGGAAGGAAGCTTTCCCCTCATCCACCCAGAAGTGCTTAGAAAGGGGTTCAGGTGAGGCATTATTCCCCATGTTGGATATTCAGCTTCATTTAAGCTATTTTATTTCAGAAAAAGCTATCGGCAGATTTGAAAAGTTTACTCTGACAAAATGATCACAATATAGATGTTACTTTAATTCTGGAGACAGAGCAGCAGCAGTGCAGATATTTTTAGTTTAAATTCAGAAAAAATCTCTAATTATTTTGTTTAAAACTAAAGTGACCTTTTTCATTACAGAAATTATGTGGAAATAGGGGGAAAAAATTGGCACCACTTCTTTCTTCTAATAGGTATTGAGACTTTGCAGAATCATACTTGAAATTATAGTTGATTTGAATGAAAAGTATGTAAAATTAATTGCAAACTATAACAGGGAATTACAAATTCTTTGTAATTTTGTTCCTTCATACATATTTGTTGCTCACACAGTAAAAAAGGAGATAGGTGTCATCACATTCACTGCCATTCCAGGCACATTGACTGATAATCCTTTTAACAGACTCAAACTGCCCTAAAAATATTTATGCTTCCTTTTCTCTCCCTTGACGTCACTTGACAACCTCACCAGTCCATTCCTTCATTCCTTCTCAACCTAACAGTTGCATTAATGTGGAGTTATTCTTAGAGCAGCACACTTGAGAGCTCTGGTTTACCATCTCCACAAGAACTGGTTTAGAAAGCACCTGACTGAAAGATGTCTTCTGGTAAAGTGCCAAAGGTGATAGTGCTTCGTGGGCCTGGAGCTGACAAAGACATTTTCCTAAAAATGTGCTTGGATTTGGTTGGTTGGTTGGTTTTGTTTTGTTTTAATTTTTGGCTGCACAACTGATGGAAGAATCCTGTAAAAGGCAAGGAGCTTAATCCAAACTCCTGCTTGAAGCAGGAGCCAGTTAGCTGAGGCTGCTGAGAACCATGCTCGAAGAAGGTTCAGCATCTCCAAGAGTACAGAGAGCTCCAACCTCTGGGCATTCTGTTCCAACCCTCAGCCATTTGTAGAAATCTCTTTCGTGTAATAATGGATGCAGATGTTGAACAGGCTCTTAGGTGGCTCTTACTGCAAATCTAATAATTTATGACAGAAAATCATTGTGACAGGGGGTTTCATTTTAAAGACTAAGGAGTAAATAAAACAATAAAATTAAAGTGCAAATTAATAGCTGACAATGATTATTGAAATGAATTAATTAATATCAGTAATTATCAATATTCTATAGTTTTGGTGCAGCACAAGTGCTACTTAAGCAGTATGCTTATTCATTGTATCAGTAGTAATTAACAATAAAACACCATCTAGGGAGAGAATTTACAAGTGGCTGGCAAATTAACAAATTTAGATCTTAAGTCTTTAATAAAGAATGCGACATCATTGTCTTAAAAGACACAATCCACAAACTGCGGGATATTTTTGGGGTATTATTAATAGTTTTCTTTAAATTTTTTTGTTTCATAAAATTACAAAGTTCTTTAATTTAAATGGAAGAAAAGCATCAATTGCAATGGATTTAAGAGCCTGTTTATTTGCATTCCAATATTCATTTGGTTATTATATTCATAAATAAAAACAAACTGCCATCCCAATTGAGGAAAATAAAAGATTCAATAATTGACTAACCTGATATTAAATCTAGCATTAAAATTGATTAGCTATCACTGAATGCTTCACAAGCAAGAAGACATTCATAATTTAAAACATTCACTGTGGTAGTTACACAGTATTTATAATTTATGGTGCTCTCTCTCCTCTAAGTAGATTTCAGTAAAATGAAATGGCAGTTCCTCATGGGAGCAACCATCTAATCAACATAAAGAGAGTGTTCAGACACTAGTGAGAAACTGTCAGCACCACTGTAAACACACTTTTACGTTGCCCACAATTCTGAACATCCATTTAAGGGGAAATGGTGAACATTCAGGGCAGGAACAAGGTGGTCCAAAATGCACAGCTAAAAAGCAGTTCCTCTTTTTCCAAGATTTTGCCAAACATACATCAAGAAATTTGATTTATTTTCACAGCTGCCTAAAGCTGTACAGATGGAACACATTTGTAAGAAGAGGGGAGTGAGTGGGACCAGTCTGCAGGGCAACCTGCATTTCTGGAGGTCCTGCCCAGATGTAAGGAACTGCCAGCCAGCAATTTAAACAGACTTCTGTGCTCACCACCTACAGGAACTGCAGAGGATTTGGAATTTCCAGCAAGGAACCCACACTTGCTCCTCTTTCCCTACCACCCAACATCAGTTCCCAAGCCCTAAAGACTCCTTGTCAGTCACAGGTGACCATGTGCTTGTGACAAAGTTGTGAGGAGCTCCCAAGCAGCATTTAGGAACCCAATCCTTTCAGTGCAGAGTGGTTTCTCCCCCTCAGCTGGCACAGTCAGATCTCTCCTTGAGCGAAGATTTACTGTCCCTAGGCAGCAACAAATAGGTATGACAAGGGGGTTAAGGAATCACAGTTGGAGAGGCTGCAATTTGCACTTCTGCTGGCTTGTCACAGTCTCACTGTTAGTTCAACATTGTGCTTCAACAGACTTCTTATGTGATCACTGCATGTTAGTGGCAATCTCTGGAGCAGCAGGGATGCTCATGATGATCATAAAGTGATTATAAATACAGAGTGACTTCAGAGAGAAGAGTTATGTTATGTACTTACTGGAGATGCGTGTACTTGTGTTATTCTTAACTGGTTTTCCAAATCTTGAACTTTATTTTTCAGTTCTGCATTTTCAGTTTCTAATTCTTGAATCTACAAAGCAAGTGGTTATTCAACAGCTATTGGCATAGTTATGGATTTCAAAAACAGCATCCACTGAACATAAGTTTCATCAGAGATCTGGTGATTCGGAATCAAGGTTTAACTCATTATCTGACTACAAAAAAATAATTAAATTTCAGTATCCTCCATATTTCAACCTTGCTTTTTAATGTCCTTGCAAGACAGCAAAACGTAAAATACTTTTTAACACTATTTTTTCAGGTGTTTTTTTTTTAACCTTAGCAATCTGAGAATAATGCTGGAAATTATGCTCTCATAAAAAGCAGATAATACAAATACAGCAGCATGTACTTTTATCTCTTAAAAAGAAAAACATAGTTCAGAACTTACTCTTTTCTGTAAACCTGCAATTTGTTTCCTTGTTTCAACATCTTTTCCTCCGGATTCCAGAAATTTCCTGTAAGCTAAGTCAAATGCTTGACCAATTGTTAAAGTTATCTCTTCCGCCTTTACATAAAACATAAGACTGAAATTAGTATATTGGGAATATTTGCTGCAGCTCCTTTCATTTCAGAGGATCACAAAAGACTTTACACCATGTATCACATCCAAAGGCTTTCCCCATCCACCATGAAGCCAACACTACAAAGGAGCATGACAAATACTCTTCAGCAAAACACCCTGACAAAACAATATGAAAGCAACACAAAAATACTTTGGATAAAAAGGGAGACTGGACAGTATAAATTATGTCTTCAGTTTCCACAAGCACAGATACCATGCTGCACAATGGCTTTTCCCGATGATTTCTGAAGCAAATACAGCCTATTCAGTCATTAAATAAATTCCTTTAGATTTAATGAAATAATGTTTTGACCCCTATTGATTTTAAATCTGTATTTCAAGCATTTATTTTTGCAAGTACTATAAAATCTCACCCAGGATACTGCAGATAAGTATTTATGCACACTATTTCCAACTACGTTAATCCAGAAAAATCCATAAAAAAAAAAATCCCCAGAAATTGCATTTGCATGTGGAAAATAGAATAATTTACTAGTTCTGTGCTGATTCACATCCTATGTTGTGTTTATACAGTCAATGCAGAATATCTATTTCAAAAATGATGGGTATAAAATAAGCCTACAGGAAGCTGATGGAGGACACCAAGGTTTCAGTAAAAAGTGATGCCAAAGCAGGACCAATAAAAGGTGAACATATGGATACACCACTTGCTTAGAACTTTAGTAGAGAAAGTACATACAGTAAGTAACAACTGTTCTGTCTCAGACACCAGAGTGTGTCAGTGCTTGGGACAATGAGTTGTCTGGAAGTGTTCTGTGGTGTTAAACTTGACAGATGTGGCAGGGAAAAGAGTGGACAAAAAAGGGAGAACCTTGCTGTGATCAAATAATAATAAAAAAAACCCACCAGCAAGAAAAAAACCAAACCAAAAAAACCACCCCAAACCAAACAACGCGCAAAACCCCCCAACACTAAAAACCAAGACAGACACACCAGCAGCAGAGCCTGCAAGGGTATCTCAGCCCCAGAGTTGCAGTAATCTCTGCAAACAGCTGTGCAAACATCTCAAGCCTGGTGGGATGGAGCCTGTTCTCTAAGAGTATTGCAGATGCTTCCCCCAGGATATCGAGCTGGGCAATAAGAGAAATTATCCCAGCAAACCACCTCAGATCCCTGAATAAAGACGCTCTTCCTTAATTCAATGCATCTAAGTCATCAGACACCACATTGGCATGAGAAATGGTGTCCCAATGAGAAGGCAGCTGCGTGTCTTCAATTAACCATTCCCACTCCACTTCAAGGCAGACCCATCAGCAGCAGCAGAGTGACCTCGAGCCCTGCAGAGCGCCCTGGGTACTTACACACTTCTCGCTGTCAAACACATAGCACAGATGCTTATTTGATTCTGAGTCTTTGCATATGAAAGTGAATATTCTCTTGTCAGTTTTGTCATCAGCACAAAAGGATATCCTGTGGAGCTGACAGTTGTGCTGGACCTCCTGCAAAAAACAGAAAGGTAATATTTAAGAAATTACTACACTCGCTTAGGATGAAGACGCACAAAGAAAAGCTCTGGATTTCCTCATGAGAGCAGGCAAGCTGCAGTAACATTTTTGAATGTCTCTTATGGTACATGAGAGCACCCAAAAATGGACTTAGAGTATAACAGAACTTAGCAAACTCATCTCCTAAAAAACGTTCCTGTTTTTATTGAACGTAAACAGGAAGTTTTTATTTGGACAGCATTTATCTGGAAGTGCTTATTTGGACAGTAATTTCTGTCCTAGAAAATTGATTTTACTGTTGCTTTGCATCCCTCTGCAATTTATTTAAGGCCTGATTATGTAAAATAATCTGTTCTTTTTCCAGGTGCACAACATCTTTACATTTCATCATCTCCCAAGTTTTGTTAAAATGGATTTACTGAAATGAGTCCTTACTTTGCTACATTAAATATAGAAAACAGAAATAAAATTGCTTTGCTAACCAATAAAGAGAAAAAAATCAGACATACAAATAATTGTTTACTTGAGGTGCCACATAAGCAGCTTTTAAGCATTATTATTTGTTTATTTTTGCTACTATATTTCATTTTCCATTAAAAAGCAAGTTCCAGCTATTTGAAAAGTTGCAAGGCAATGCTCTTCAACTGAGAGAGCTTGACAAGACTGAAATAAACTATCTCAACTATTTTTTTTTGTTGTTTTTCTTCATCAAGTCTCTTCTTGGTATTTTATTTGGCTTATTACATGGGAAAGAAGTATTTGCTTTAAAGGAAAATATGTCGTTTAGATGTCAACTATTATCTATTAAAAAAAGAAAGTCTCTGCAGCACTGGGGTTCCCAGCTTGCTGTAAGCCCATAAATAAGGCCATGCCCTCTCTGCACACAACCACATCCAAAAAATGCACCCTATGGGCAGTCTTTTCCCCTTGCCCCAGCTGAGTTCATTTTCTCAGTCTTTACAGCTGTTCTTCTGAGTATTTTATTTCTCCCATCCCATGTCCCAGATCTCTCTCCTACTGCAGCTCTTTAACACACAGAAACAAAACCATGTGCTCGCCCTGGCACTATGAGGTTTACAGATCCATATAACTCAGGACAGAGTTATATATATATAAGGACAGAACCACTTTTATATAATCTTTTTCTTGAGTGCCAAGTATAGAATCAGGTACTGATATATGAGCTGGCCTCTTTTTCCTACTGCAATTAATAGTCACTATTATATTGGTGACTATAAACCAATATTCTTCTGTAACATACAGAAGTGCTTTGTTTCAAAAACACATTGAAAAAAAGACTTTAATTAGTGCTGGTAACATGAAATTGAATTTCCTAAAGCATTTATAAACTGTGCAAAAAGAAGGAAAACTTGATTCAAATTTACATGCAGCTACAAGAAACTGTGGGGGAGATAAAAAGACTCCTCACAGTTGATTATTACTTGAGTTGCAATAACAACATAGCTAAGAGATTAGAATGTTCCTACTCCCCCAGGAACATATATCCCACAGCTCTCTGTTAATCTCTGCAGGAAGGCTAAGATCTTTTGGCATTTCAAACTGTTATTTTAAAACAGTTTTTGCCAGGATATGGGGTTTAGCACCCCCGTCTGCCCTATGGCACAAGGAAGATGCAAAATCTCCAATTAAAGTTGAAATGGATATTTCTTGTCCCCTCTCCTTGTGTAGGAACTGTTGAGTTCTGGTTGTGTCAAGAGGCTGAAGCAAAAATGGGCTGCAAGCAGTCTGAGCTTTGAACTACAGCTACCATTTCAGAAAAGTGCCGCTGCCTGAATGCAGCAATTACTCCACAGTTAAGAAGCAGAAACAAAAGGTTCTTCCAAATTCAATATTCAACATTTGCACGGAAAGGTCTTTATCAGACGCAGTGTTCACATTTATTTAGCACATTGTTTTTGTCTTCCTCAAAGTTTAAAAGCCCTGCTGTGAAAGGATAAAAAAATTGAATACCACATTAGCTATAGTGTGCCTTCAGGACTATCATGTACCTTCCTGGGAAGACGTCACCCATGTGCCTTAACAAAACACGGTATTTTAGAAGATTTTTTCCCTCAACAGAATGGCTTTTATTATAATACTTTAAAAAATATAAAACAATAAAAACATTAAAAACAGTGAAATGGATATTTACTAGTTTAGCATGAAAAAACCCACTGAAGTGTCTTACCTTTGTTTTTGGATCTAGAATTTTTACACCATAGATTGAAATTTGTAACTCAACTTTGGGTGTCTTCTGGCCTTCAGACTTCTTGATATGTCTTGCAAACTGAAATATGAAAAACACAACAGTAATCACATTAATAGTAAATTTATTTGTTTTTATTAATTCTCATTTTCACTCAACTCCCTCCACCTGAAGTTGTTTTCTTCCTTCTTCAAAAAGCTTCCCATAAACAACACCATTCATTCCCAGAGTCTCAGCTGGGCACAGCATTTCCAACTGTACACTACAGAATGTTCCTAAAATTTATAATAAGTATTTTAAAATTACTTAGCATGTTCTCCTGTAACTTTTATCTGCTTTTTATGCACTTAATTGAAGCTTTTGCATGAGATTTCTATGGGAGCAGAAGAAACATGAACACTTTCAGTTTAGCAGCAGTCTGGTTGTTGAGCAGGAACACTGGTGTGTTTCCCACACCCCCCTATTTCTACACGCACTGCCATACTCGTGCACGGAGGGTACTTCCAGATGTTCCTTTAAGGCATCAGCTGTTTTAAACAGGGTCAGTTTGAAAGCACTACAGTTGTCAATACCTAAGAAGTACTCCATCTATTTCATTCTCAGAATTTATCTGCCAGCAGCCCACTGGATGATGGCTAGACAGCATTTATATGACTGGGTTGGGTAATGTGTCCTATTCAATATATTTTCCATACTTCTCCATCTCCTTTTCTAGCTGTTACACTTAACCTTTCTCGCTTCCTCTCACAAACACTGCCTATAAAATCAGCACAGTATCTCAGATTTGCTCCTGCATGACAGTTAAGAAGTGCCCTAAATTTGGGTAATTTCTTAGCAAATATATGCAATTGCTCAGTTACCAGAGCAAAATGTTGCCCTTTTTCTCTGGAGTCTTTGACAGCCATGAATGGTATTTTAAGTGCATAAATAAGGGTGATGATCCGCTAAAGGCCAGGAGCTGAAGTCTCTGCTTCAGACCTCTGTCTGAGCACATTACCCTCAACATTCCCATTCAAGAACAGATTGGGTGCCTAATTCCCCGTCAGTACAAATACACTGTGTCAGAAGTCAGTGTGGACAATGGCTTTTAGTGCCATCGAGAGTCTAGGATGTGACCAAGGGCACTGTCCTATCACACCTGGAAGACACAAGCCTGAACTGCCTTGTGATTGTGAAGTGCTTGGCTGTAGCCAACTGACACCTCTCCCACAAATCCTTAAAAACTCTGGTTATAATTAATTATTCATTTAAATGATAGTTCAGGGTTTGGATTTTTGCTGTGATGCTTTTCCAACTGGTACTTGGAAAATCTTCCCATAACACACCTGCTTTACATAGCATGACTGTCAATCTCTTTTTTTTTTTTTCATTTTGCTTACAGTCAGCTTCATTCATGGCAAATTATTAACCAGTTTGGTGAACCACCCTAAAAGCACAAAAGGAACCTGTTTTTGCCTTCCTCCCAATTTCAATCCTCATTTTGAAAGCATACTCATTGGACATTTAATAGCTAAACATTAATTTATAATTAATCCTATTAAGTTCACACAGTAACAAGACTTTCCCTTGATACTTCACTACTGATGAATGCATCCCAAGAGCTGATAAGTATCACACACTTGGTAAAACAAACAGCACCCTCCCAATCCAAAAAACCCAAACAACTATCCCCATCTAAACCACTCTATGCCATTGACAAAACCAACTCTTAAATCTAAATACCCATTTTGCACTTTAACCTCTAGAATTGCTACAGGCACTGGCAAAATATTTGATAAAGGTTTGTACAGAATGACTTACTAGTGAAAACCAACTAGCTGAAAGTCAAGAAAATATAATTTCTAGTTCTGCCTCTTCAGCATCATATATATACCTCTTGTAACACATTCTTTTCTCATCCTCCTATTTAACTTCAAGACCATGTCTTGCACATATAAAATTTTAATACACAGTAATGCCTGTATTTTTACTGTTGTGTCATTCCATATGAATTCTTTAAATTTCTTAAAGACACTTTATAGAAAATAAAACTTTAAAATCATAATTGCTGGTTTACAACATTTTAGCCAACAAGATTTCTTGACTTTAAAGGACAATTCAAATTTACTACAGAGAAAAAATATTTTTTCTTTAATAAAAATCACTAATTAAACACCACAAAATCTGTCCTAAATTTTATACTGCAAATTTAACCTATTTAAGTCTGTACTAGGAAGATGATAGGCCAGTTATTGCTTTATCAGCACAGATTTTTTTTTTCCAAGATGAATATAAAACTTAAACTGTCTTTAGATAATTTTCAGATCATACATTTATTCATTACCTGCACCCCACCAGCTTTCCTCTCTAAGTTGTAATTTCCTGATGGCCCTTCATTGGATGGGACTTTGAGGACACATGTGATCCCTTTTCTCAGTACTCTGCACCTTGCCAGCTTAAATGGAATGACCACAAGGTCCACAGATCATCAGGACAGTCTGGACATCTCAATTTCCAACGTACTTGGCAGTGCCCAGAAAGACACCCATGGAACAGATAACCCTGGGGCACACCTCAATTGAAACAGCCTGGAACTTGAGCTAATCCTACCTTTGGAAATGTCCCCTTGCAAACAAGCCATGCACAAGTATTTCTGTGCAGTGGTGAAGAGAAAGCACAAACAATATTTGATTTCACTGAGTTAAACTCATGCTATATATTGAGAATGATGATGGAATGCCTGATTTCCAATGGCAATCATCTGAGAGTCTCAACAGCTACAACATGAAAAAACTGTAGTTTTTAAAGAAAAGAGGTTTTCAGGGAAAAGGTTTTAAAGTAAGTGATGTGAACAACTTGCACAAGTTTTAGAACAGATGGCCAAAGCTTGCTCCAAGTAGTCAAGAAGACTTACAACACTGAGGAAGTTCCAGAAGGCAGTTCTGTGCCAATTCTAAAAAAAGGGTAAACAAACTGACCCTACCATGTCTCCACTCTCAAAAAACATAAATCCAGTTCAGGAACTAGAAAATTCAAGTGAGATGAAATTAATTATGATCAATATTTTTCAAAAAATGCAGCTTAACCAAGCAGAGAAAGCATCTGCATTTTGTATGTCATTATATTTAAGAAGTGAAGCAATAGAAAGAAAGTATGAGTTAAGTTAGTTACATTAGTCTCCAGATGCAGTTATAAACAGGAAATTGTCATTGGGAAGATATGTTTCTAATGTATTCCAGCAGGGTTTATTTCTTAAGCATGACATTATTGAACAATGACCAGGAGAAAAATAATTACTGATAAAATCTGCAGGCAGAAAAAATAAGAGGGGAAAAAAAGGGGAGCAAAAGAACTAATGATCTGAAATCTAAAAATCATTATAGAGGCAGCTTGCAGACCACAAAGGCTTAGGAAGGGGCAAAATAGCAGAGAGAACCCTCATCAACCAGAACACCACAGACTGGTATCCAAACAGAGCCCGTTGTTTTCCTACAGGCAACCCTGCAAATCCCTCATGTGGCAACAAATTTTGGTTCCTGGGAGACTACCCAGTGAGGATGGAGTTAATGAAGTCTTGATATCATGGTAGGCCTGCCACTCACTGAGGACCTTCTTGCGAAACTAAAACTGGGAAGATATTTCAAAGAGATCCTTCAGATGACAACAGTGGCCACACTGCACCAGCTGCGTGTGACAAAACACTCAAATTTTATCGTCTGAGGGTTTTAAATGCAGAAGGATGTTGACAAAATGGAGAAAATAAAATCACAGGATATATACCAAAGTTAGCAGAGAGCTAGAAAACCCACTTTAAGAAACTCCATCAAATCAAAAACAAGCCAATAGTAAAAGAAACCAACCACAAAACAACCCCTTCAATACAGACATCCAGACAAATGAGCTTTTTAATCAAAGGTTTAGTGGGATACAGTGACTGAACAGCACTCAAAGATTAATTCAGAAAATCTGTGGCAGTTCCTTTCTTAGCGTTTTTCCTGTCCACTGTCCTGTGCAATACAGATAACACAGAGATACTGATCAGCAATTTCTTTTATATCTGACATTCTCCAGAATGCCACATTCAGCCACCTCCCAAACTTGAGTCATGTATCAGGAAATTTTCTTTCCTCTTTTCTGTATTTCTACTCACTCCTTCTACCTAAGGAGGACCCCAAGGCACCTCTGGACCTGGCAGATGCACAACCGTTATTTTTTCCTATCAGCACAGATTTGAAACAAAGTAATATTTGTATCTCACACAGTTACATGATTATTTAAGAGGATAAAAATCTGTAGCCTCCTATTGGCATCAAAATGGAAAATAATATAAAATTATAATGAATCACAGCATGGCTTGGGAAGAGACACGATGGGCCAAATTCTTAAGCTGTTAGTTTATACATATAATGTTCTCAGGCACGAAGCCCAGTTTTGGTCCAGCTCAGTGGGATGGACTAGTTTGTGTTAACTGCTTCAGAATTGACATTGTATTTTCATGGCATCTTTTAGGGAAAGCAACAGATACAAATAAACCTATTCTCTAGGGTTTAACTTCGCTTTAAAAATAAAAAAAAGAAAAAGCACTCATATATTTTGTAATTTATTACAGTAGCAGGGAAAATTGGATAATCTAAGAGTCTTATTAAAATTAAATTTGATGTGTTTATGCATCAAGTCTTAGCAAACCATAACCAGCAAAAATACAATGAGAAAAAAATATCATATTTTCAGAATAGCCAGGAACTCGAGCTAAAGAAATAATTGTTATGACAAATTATATTTATATATCTGTAAGTCAGTTCAAGCCATACAATCAAAACTATGTTCTTGTCTTTAATATTTACACCTCCCTGAACAATTCAAGATTTAATTAAAAATACTTGAGACATCAAAAGGGAGATGCTTCTGTGATTTGGGTGCTAATCTTCATCCCAGGGAACAGAGGTTCAACTTCTCCATTTAATGCAGGCTCCCAGTGAGACATCAGACATTGAGCTTCACACAGACACCTTACAAGACCCCTGTTTTAGGGCAGGGTCATTGGATAAGCTGGGAAACAGCTTTGTAACCTGGCTTGGAGAAGATGCTTGTCCTCTTTTTTTTTTTCACTACAACATTCACTATAAGGAAAGATGCCTGGAAAAAACCCAACAGGCCCTATTTTTTGCAATGTCTAAACGTTATCTTATCCGTCATGTTATGGTCCAAACTCTCATGGACATTTGATGTGGGCATAATGAAATTATGGCCTCATAAGATCAGATGTCAAGAGGAGGAAAAGGGTGAAAAGGCTACTATGCAGAATTCAATCTCTCAATAATCATCTGGGTAGAAGTGTATTTCTATGCAATATGCTGCAGTTTATTTTTCAAACACACACTGGACTGAAAGGAAGGCTACCTCTCTACTACCCACAGTTTAGAAGACAATAATTTTTTCCATCTCTCACTTCCTGAAAGATTTTTTGTGGTTTGTTTTATTTGGGGGTGGGCTGCTTTGTTGTTGTTGCTGTTTTGAGGTCTTTCGGTTGTTTTGTTTGGTGGCATGGAATTTTGGGAGTATGTTGGGGTTTTTTGGTGGTGGGTTTTTGATCTTTTTTTCCTGTTTGGTTGGTTTTGGTTGATTTTTTTCTTTTTTGGAATGGGGGGCAGGGTTTCATTTTAGTTTTTTTGAAAGGCAGGGTAAACAGGTATTTTCTTATTTAGCTCTTCTCATCTGACTTGCTTTGGCCTTCAGATGTTCTTGACTGGTCCTGAACCACAAATTCTGCTTTCTGCAGACTTCAAAGAAGCAGTTATAGCTGTAGGGCTTGGCTGGAAATCTCTTTATTCCAATATTAAAAGCTTCTCTTTACTCCACCCTCCTCTGTACTTTCAACAACAAATGAAACAACTTTAACATGGAAGGGAGCTCGGGACAATACCCACTGATGGTCCTTTGAGGGCAGCAGCAGGACAGCATCTCTGCCTGTGTGCAAGTGTGTGAATGAGCACTGTTCACTTGGTGTATCCTTAAGGGCCGAGGACATGATGAAAAACATTTCAAGTGGTTTTAAAGTGATTCATTCTATTTGCATTTTGTGTGGTCATCTCCACTTACAGCAGAAAAGTGGAAATAGAAAAGATAATGAATTGAAAGCTGGGTAAGTGAACAGCCTTAAGTTTGGCCCTCACAAAAACAACCCTTGGAAGATTGCGGAAGGCACAGCCCAAAACTCAGGTGTTCACTTGGGGTTTCTCCTTAGCGCTCCTCCATGCAGCTTTCTTACCACTGCTCTGGTTATGCTGCTCCTTCCATCTGGTATGCTGCTCTTTCTACCTGTTCCCACCTCTGGCAACCCTTCAAACACTTTACAACAAGGATCAAATTCATTCCCACAGTCTGATCTAGAAGTTATAACTTTCATTAATCAAGGACAGTAATCATTTCACTTGATAAAATAAAGTGTGATTTGACAACTGGTAGACATTTGAGTACTGTAGGCATGTTTGGATGCAGCATCTGGGTGCCATGTCCTTTAGTTTTTGTTTCATTCTAGAAATAAGTCTGACTAGAAAACTTGAAGGAAAACATGCTTTGTAATAAATTATGGTAATAGTTCATCTTATCTTACATATAAATACACACATTTTAAAACATTAGTGTCCAACTCTCTTCTTTCTCCTGCAGTACAGCTCCAAGCACTTGGAAAACACAAGAGGAAATCCCACCTAGATAAAACCACTGGAGAATCCTCTAGGAAAATGAAACGTAGTTGCTTGAGAAAAAATTCTCTTCTAATTGCAACTGCCCCAGAAAAATTGTCAAGAAAATATAGAAGTAGAATTTGGGACAAAAGTACAATGAAGTATCAAAAAAAGTTCGTCCAATATATTTTATGTTTCTGTAGAACATCAGCTCCATCTGCTGGGAAAAACCAGTTTGTCAATGGCAGCTGCAGTTTCTGTGCTTGGCAACCCAATCTTTGTGCTGAGTTAAGGGCTTTTGATTTAAAGAAGTAAACAGTTGTATATCAAATCTTCACTCTGACACAGTTTGATGACATGAGGGCTTAAGAAAAATGCTTTCTGGTGGCTATATTTCATGGCCTGTATATCACTGTAAGCAAGTGACTTCAAAAGGTTATTAGAGCAATGCATGTCACTTGTAAAAATAGCTCTAAACATTAAGAAAGTGTCAGTTGTTTTTCTGCTAGCTATTAATTTTAATTAGAAACAAATTATGATTAATAACATTGCAATTAAAAGCAAATCCAGATAATTAAAAAAATATAAATATGGCATCACAAGCTACATGTCTTCTAAAAACTCTTCTACCCTCTAAACCACTTTATATGTCTTCAATATTTCTTTCAATATAAGACATTAGTTTTTCAAGCTGTTTTAATTGCTTAAAAATTTTCAATTAGCATTTTCTAAAAACAAGCTACAGATGTGTGCTTAATAATAAAATCCAGTATCTCTAGGCTTCTATTCAAAGAAAACAGATGTACAATGTAAGTCAGTCTTCAAATGAGTATTCAATTAATTGGGGATTGTTTCAAACATAAAAGCCTTTTTATTGCTCTCCGAATTCTGTTCCAAGATTTTTCAAGTCCTTCCGAAAGTCATCTTTATTTACTTTGCAAGTCCTCTAATAAACTTGTGATTATGTAAAATCACATGCAATACTTGACATGTAAGCTCCAAAATCCCAGACTTGAAGAAAGTAGTGTAATTCTGGCAGCAACTATTTGGACTTTCATCTCCAAGGTGGTTTACTTAGGGAATAAGTGTAGAAAGTTAGAGCAGGTATCTATATACTCCAGTGACACCACAACATTTCGGGCTCTGCCCACACTTCTGAGAGCAGTTATTTGAAATCCTTTTAGGATATGCTTTCAGAGGAAACAATTTCAATGTGTGAAATCATAGAATTCAACACACCCAAAATCTCCAGTGACCAGTGGGAGCCCAGGCCAACCTGGGGTTCCACCAGTGAGACAGAAACACTCAGCATTTGGTTTATTTAGGAGTCCAATAAAACACCATTAAAACAAAAGCAGTAGAATATCACTGTGACAGATTTTTGCACAGAACTAACTTTGCTGAGGGTATTGGAATTTTATGAAGACAAACTACACAAGGTGCACACAAACCCACACATTTTGTTTCCACTGGTAGAATGCTGCAATGCTTAAAAAAGGATCAAACTTAGCCTAAAACACTTGAAAACAACTAGGCAATAACGACCCTGACTGACTGCAGCACAACAAGTCTTTTTGGCACAAAACACTCTAAGAATCGACTATAGCATCTTTAAAGGCAGCCATACTGTTTTGGTTGAGTGAAAACAAGAGCAAAGAATGTGTTTCAATACCTTAGCGTGATTACTGATCCGTCTTGTAAAGGGAAAGCTGAGTATTAAAAGCTGAGCTACACGAGTAGTTTCATGTTTCCTTTCTGCATTTTTTTATTATGGTAATAACACAATCAATTTTTTCAGTATTGACTCCCCACGTTTTATGCCCATTTCCAAGGAACTTGTTTAAACAAATAATGAAAAGCCTGCAAAAAAGTTATGGAAAATGCAATAGTAGGGAGAAAGATTTCTCCATCTAAGTCAACTAAAGGGCCAATAGCTCAAAGCAGCTAAGCATGAAGCAGTGCAGTTCCACAGGAACAAGGCAGAAGAGTGGAGCAGCACAATCAGCATTCCCTACCCCAGCCCACAGTGTCTGATGAGCTCTGAGCTCACCAGCTCTCACTCAGCAGTCAAGTCAAAGCCACATTAATGAAAACAATCCTCAACAAGTCATTGCACTCAGATATTTTTAGTTGTCCACCGAGTCCCTTGGTGCCCAAGCGCATGTAACCAAGAAGAAATTGTACAAGTCTTTTCTCAGCCGTAAGTGCGGATGGTAGCTGAAACAAATTCTTGCTACTTCAGTTTGTATTAATGAAGCCCTGAAGAGGCCCAAAGAACAAGCATTACCCATTGAAATACATTAACTTTATACATATTTATGTATATTGCATAATCTATAAGACAAGTAAATATTGTACACAGCAGAACACCTGACCACACAGACATAATAGGGAAGCATGTACACACTGAAGAGATTAGTAAAAGCAACTGCTTCTAGAGCCAATGAACTCACCAGAAAACTTGCAAAGTGTCTTAGTTGTGAAAAGAGTTGAGTACATTCTATTTATGTTTCATTAAAAATCCTTACCTTTAATTTTCTGACAGCATCTCTTACAACTTCTGTGCCTTTGGGCTGCTCCACCTCTGTACTGCCAAGAAACTGAAAAGATTGTAATTTGTGAGCAGTAAGCTATGCATTTAAAGGCCTAATCAACTCAAGTAACCTTATTTTCCAATTATTTCCAAACAGCACTTTGGAAAGGCAATTGTTTCTGTAGTTGATAAATAAAAAATATTCACACAACTATTTCTAATCAAGAAAAATAACAAGAATTAAATTCTAAACTAATATTAGCATTATCAAAATTGACTTTAAAAACCATCCTATTAAAATCTGTAAATTAGAGGTTAAAATACCTTTTTCCACAGGGAAATTACCACTTTGGTAATAACTCTTTTTAGAAAATAATGAATAAATGCATAAAAAATACAGTTGGAAGACACTTCCTGTGAATCAACATGAGCCAATAGTTTGGACTATACTACTAAAATGTTCATACAAGATGTAAGATAAATTAAAAGAACTGATTTTCCTCTCAGAGCTGGTTTGTATAGTAATTCCATAGATTTATAGCAGCTAGGCTCCAGTTTATGTAAAACAAGAGTCATATTCAAGTAGTTTCTATTACAGTTCATATTTTTACCACATAAGATTTTAATGAAAACCAAACATGTATCTTTTCATATATAAAGCATAATATTGCAAAGGGACCTTATTTCTTTATTTGTACACTGAAAAGCTTTTATGTTCTGTATAGTCATTCTTGCCTTCTGCTGCACTGTTACAAAAGGTATGAAAATCCTGCCTGAAATACATCTGTGCAATACACTAATTGATTTTAAATTGCCCAGTTTTCACACTGAAGTACAGTTAAGCTACACCATGTACATGTATATGCTAAAATTAGGCTAGGAAAAAACCAACCTGCCTTTTTTCCCAAAATACAGTTTTTTGTGTACCATGACACACAGATTTGTGCACAATTTTTAAGTACTAGCTGTTTCAAAAGGAATTGAAATTTGCCAAGATACGGACAACTAAAGCAGAGTAACTCTGAGTTTTTTAGTTCTATTAAACCTTCCAAATATGTTTACTGTAGTCAGTGTGCTCAAGGTACTCCTGCAAAGAAACTGTGCAGCTCCACCAATAATGAAGCCTCATTTGACATTTGCTACTGACTGAAATATGATGTGCCACCTTGAATACAACAGTGTGTAAATCAAAACACCACACACATCTGCTGTCAATATTCTCTACCATTACACTTCTCCAGCCAGGAGACCAAGGGTTTGGAATACCAAAGCAGAAGGCTCTCCTATTGATTTGTGTTTCACAAAACACCTCTGATTACTTTAGACCGAGGGCGTGATCTTGCCTGGAAAGGTGATAGCTGCACAAAATGCATGTAGAGAAGGAAGAATGATTCTTGGAGATTATGGATACTGCACGTGGCAGAGACAGAAAGTGAGTGAGTATATGTGAGCAAAACCACCCCAGACCAGTGGGTAAGGTCAGGTGAGAGTCTAAGAGGAAGGCTGAAACACCAGTATTACCAGATATCTGCCCAAAAGTATATTTATATCCACCACACCTGGCAGAACACACGAGGCAGAAGTATAATTGCTGTAAGTTTGAGAGCAGGTCAAGGTACTTGATACACAGAGCATGAATCCTGCATAAACACAGGAAACAACAGCTGCAGGCGGGGACAAGGCTCAATGAGCAGAGCACTGGTCACTGCAGCCCACAGAGAAGCTGCGAGCTGAGACAGAGGCTTCATCCATGGCTGTTTCCTAACGCTTGTGTTGTTTTCAGACTGGCAGTACTGGTGTCAGTGTAAGCAGCCCAGTACTGCTCACACAGATCTAGGGCCAGGCCTCAGGTGGAACTGGGTCATGCACACAAAGAGATGCCCCAGGTTATGCTGCCTCACCTGCAGAGGCACCTACCTCTCCAGAAGGGAACAGGGCTGCTCTACATTTTTTATTTACTTAATTCCATCCAGATCACTGAACTCTGATATAGCTAAGAAAGAAATAGAGTCATTTCCCCCATAACTCCCCTCCCAACTCTCTCCTCTATTTCACAGCCCAAGAAGGATGAAGGTCTCTTTGGTCTGCTGCTGGGATTTACTGAATACAGCAATCTTTCCACGAACAGTATCTTCCACAAATACAGTTTTCCCAGGGGCTTGTACCTCATGCTAGTTCACGTTACTGCCTCAGAAAATGTAAGCATCAAATTAAACTTCTGCCACAGCTGGGGAATCTGATAAATGTCACTGAGTTTTAAAGCTTATAGTAATGTTCCCCAAACCAGAAATTACCATTTATGATTATGGCGAGGAGGGAAAAGTAGAATTCTAAACAGAAAGATAAACTGCTGAAAGCAGTTTAAAAGACGCTGACAAAACCTGAAGAAAAACTCATTGTGTTTGCTCAGTAAGTTACGAAAAAAACCAAACAACCAAGGCTCAGAGAATGTAGAAACACCAGGAGCCTTATATCAGCAATTATGGAACATAACCCACCAGAACTCCTTAAGTTATTCACTCTCTTCCAGATGAGTGTTGGTTTTGACATTAAGCATCACCACTGAAATTTCTATTGCTCTCATCAGTTTTGAACTGGATGTGGAACTCAAGCTTGTGCATAATAAACTATTAAGCATAGGAAAATACAGTAAGACACATTTAATCCAGATACACAAAGAAGATTTGTAGCTTAAGTGCTAATACCAAGCAAAAATAACAAGGCCATACTAAGGATTACACTGTTTGTTTCTATTTCTCTTTTAATTGCAATTGTACTTTTTTTAAATTCAGGTGTGTTCACATTGCTTACACATTTCATGCAGACACATTTCATGCTCGACCTCCCCTCCTTTATTTCTTAGTAAGAGTAATAAAAAGAAAACCAGAAATTAAGGGGAGATATTCAGAATATTTGTATTAATTGGACTGTTCTATTTGGGGAAAGATATAGACAGAATTTCAGATGAAGACAGGTTATTTTCTCATTGTAACAAAAGAATGACTGTGCAATAAAGGTTCAACAAACAGCTACTGTTTTAACTAGAAGCTTTTTATTGCTTGCTTTTCCATCTGCTTGGTACCTTTTCCATGTAATCTATCATCATTTTTTGTTTAATATTAGGTACCAATTACTGTGGTGTGACTCATGATAGTTAAGTTAAGCACACAGATGTATTTGCAAAGCTGGGACTTCAGCTGCCAAGGTCACTGTGATGTTTTACAATCCCTGACACAGCGGACACGCTGCCACTGGCATTTCTGAGGGAAGCCACTAACAACTAACTCACCACCCTCATGAAGTGGGAAGGTGGCCATTTCATTAAGGTCTTTTCCGCAAATTTTTCTCACCAAATCTCACATAAACACAGAGAACAAATATCTGCTATATCACGAATTTGGTCCAGCTGTGGCATGAATAATGCAGGTATTCATCATGGAAGGGTTTCTGCAACAAAAATGTCAAAGCAAAAGGGGTAAATACGAAAGTTCCCTTTTCAAGCCCAAGCTCCCTTACAGAGCAATACTGATCCAGAGTTTTAGACGGGAACTTGGGAAGTCAGTGTTTGTTTTGAGCATTTGAGGTTTCCTTCTGCAACCTGACTCATGCAGAACAACCAGCAGATGAAACCTAAGTGGTGCCTGAGAGTCAAGGTAACGCAACTCCTACAGTTCACTACAGAAGAGAGAAACAGAAAATAACAGTTTCCCTTTAGATCATCCACTATTGATCTTAAATGCAAACTAATAAATGCATTAAATGCCTAAGTGTTCTTTACATAAGTAATGTGTTCAAATACATAATACAGCTGAAAAATGTTTACATATGACTGCTACATTTATTTACTGTCTCCAACTAGTAAAAAGATTATTCGTGAGGTTGGTGTACTCCATGCATAATAAGCCAATTCAAGCAGACATGATACATAATTTAGGCATGCTGCTAGACTCAAATATTTGTGTTGTTTAGTATTAAGAATAAGCTCATCATGATCGTACTGAATTTTTGTTGGATTCTTTAAGAAGTTGGAAGAAGATGACTTTTAATATTTTGTATAACATAACGCAAGCTAAAGCAAATTTCTTTACCACACATTCTTCACTGCAGTCTGCCATTCTTCCAAACATATTCCCTACAAAACTGATGAAAGGTTATTTTTCTAATATATTACTAATTCTCATTTCACTTGCAGCTGTCAGTAAACGGAAATAACTTCTATGAGGCCAACAGATCTTATCAGTCAGAACCATTTAAGTGTTCCTTTAATGTACAGTGATGTTTGCCATTAAGAAAGCGAGCTGTTGGCCAGCCATATACAAGACAAACACCTCAGATCAAACTGTTTATAATTTAATATTAGCAGACAACCACATGTGTTCTCTCCACATGCAAAGATTTGCAAGATAATGCAGCTGCAAAGAATTAACAGACACTATTTCAACATATTAAATCAACAGAGGTTTTATCACTGACAGCAACTGAGAGAAAATTCAGCCATGTAATGGCCAGGAGGGCTGTCTTACACAACAGCTATCACACAGACCCTTTGTGGGGTGTATCTTTCAGAAGGTAGGTCAAAGTTCCCCATACATTAACATGAACAAGATATTTTTTTGGTCCAATTCCATTGTGCAATTATTAAAACTGCTTTTAGAGTTGTACTTTGGCTGGAGAAACAACTAAAATAATCTTTTACTTTGCTAGCTCAATTAAAAGTCTATTCAAACATAAGACAATTTCAGGCATCCAGAATCCTTTACAGTTCTGACAAGTCTGCTGCTGTTCTGATGTGCCCAACAGGTCTTAATAAGGCCAGGTGAATTAAGTTTAGCAGTTCACTTTTCTCCCTTGACACTAGCAGGAAACTCTCCAGTAATTCTTCCCCTGGCACCTTAGATTTTGACCCTCAATGTTTTACTGGTTTTATATGCAAAGCATATGCAGGTACTTTTCTTTAAAGCTTAAGGGGGAGAAAAAACCAAACCAAAATCTCTATCCATGCTTAGGAAAAGTTAGCTTTACTAGACTAAAAAAAATTAATAAAATTGACTCTTGATTAAGAAATAGTTTTAGGCACACTTCTGAATATTTAATGTAGACTTCCACTGTTCCAGTAGGGAGCAGTGTAGGATATTTTAATAATAAAACAACATCTGTTTTCCTTTGTCATCACATTTCAATCTTAAAAAAACCCCAGTCTTTTACAGTGCCACATTTCTTTTTCACTCTGAAATTCCTGAACATTAAAGGTTCTCTTTCATGCAGACTTAAATGCAATTATATGAAAACAGTACTTAGCAAACTCATACAATAAAGGAAGGAAAAAAAGCAATGCAAAATTACTGGATACCTACTGCCAGCATTTGACAAGTTAGCTCCTTCTACCTCCTCCATTCTACAGGGATGCTGATTTACTGATGAAAGGAAGACAAATGTATCCACAAGGTGATAACACCAGAACAACGGTGTATAAAACAGAATGAAAGAGAAGTGGGATCAGTTTTGAACAAATGTCTAAGCTGTTAACCACCCCCTAAGCCCAGGCAGAGGTTTTGCTCAGCCTTGCACATGTGAGCATTCTCCATCACTCAAATGGCAGAAAGACAGCATGGACCATATAGAACAAACACCACTTTGGATTTTGGGTTCGTTCTCTTTCCCCACCCCACAGTCCAGTTCCTCACCTGCAGCAGCTTCCTTGGTTCTCTAAAAATAAGTGGTTTTGCCAGAGCACATAAATGTTTGGATTTTTCCCTTTTGGGGAGCACTTTCCTACTGCCACCTTAAGAACAACTCCCAGGCATGATTGCCCCTCAAACAAATGAGAGCAGAAATCCAACTCACCACTTGGATCTGAGCAAAGTGGCACAGACATCAGCACATTCCCTGAATATCCCCTGCTTGTCTGACATCTAATGTTCTGCACAAATGGTGGCCCTGACACACGAAAAAAATTCCAGGCATTTTTTGAGGGAGTGTTCAAGTACTACTGGCAAAAAAGGAAGCTGAATGCACAATTAAAAACATTTTTTTAAAAAGGAAGGGTCATCTAATGGAAATCAAATATTACCAAGTATCTCATCCATCAATACAAAATATTTACAGTAATTAAGATATGAAGAAAGAAAAATCTATTTAATAAACTATTGAAATGTTTGAGGAGAAATAAGAGAGCATTAGAGAAAGGATTGTAAAATAATTAGGTTCAAAAGACCCCGTTGGTTTAGTTTGTACTTTCTTCTATTCTCTACAAGTGCAGTAATTAAGAGCTCTCCACCACTGCATTGACAAGCAGTCATTTCAGTCATTCAGTCTGGATCTATTAACAAATAATAAAGAACATTATTTGATAATTAAGGCTTAACATATCTTTGAACAGCTGACAGACAGAGACAATAGACATTGCCCTGGAGTAGCACACCTTACCTGGATATGTGGCTCCTGCCCAAATGTCTGGAAACAGGAATACCTAGGAATATTCTAGCAAAGCTACCTGAGAAATTGAGGACATGTGGCAGCCCTAATCCTACCTACATCTGTCTTCTAACCCATGTTCAGATATGGTAAGAAGACAAATTATACAGCTGCTGACTGGAAGAAATCTGATGGGTGGTCCAAGTCAGCTGAATCCAGGTTGGTGTAACCTTAAGGCCAAAGAATAAAATAGTTACACCATGTCACATTCTTCCTCAAGTCCCACTGCAGCCAGAAGGGAAAACGGCACAGAAAAAGGAAAAAAAAAAAAAAAAAAAAAAATAGGAATATACCTTTAGGTGTTACCAAAACCAGCTTGTTTGTAAAGCAGAACTTCAGAAGACTTTAGAACACACTTGGCAAATGATCAAAACTTAAATCTGCTCCAGACAGATCAGTGTGGTCACATGCTAAGGGGGCTATTAGCAAGGATAAACTCAAAAATCGAATCAGATTGCAACACAGCTATCAAAGCTGTGCTCTGCATTAAACCATCTAATTCTAAAGATAAAATAATGCTAATACAGCTAGGACCAACACAAGGGAGATAAGAGCAGGCTGCAATACAGAAAGAGAGTAGGAAGGTAACACATGTATCTTCTCCAGACTGACACTAAAGAACACACAAGACAAAACATCCAGCATTTCTTCAGTCCATCCATCTCCCCAGCACTTCAGAAGCACATCCCTAACTGAAGCATGCCCTAAAGAGCTGTCACACTGAGCCTGAAGATTAGAGAGGAGCTGGGGTGGTGATGGGGGTGTGCCCTGACCTCCCATTGCACACACCACCACCACCACCACCCTGCAGCTACCCAGCCCACAGGCAAGGGCTGAGAGCAGCACGGCCACCCCAGACTGACTCCACCTCAGGCACTGCTGAGGAGAGAACGTTTCTCTGGCTCTGCTCCACACACTTCTTAGCTGGAGCTGACCGTTCACTCCTGCTCCCAGTGAGGAGGCAGCAGCAGGAGGGCAATAGGGATCTGTCTTAGGGATATTCCAGCTTGGAGCAAAAAATACCAGCAAGATCAAGTCACTTTTAGAAAATTCATTAAAAACTTCGGTGTATGGGAAAAGGGCTTAAAAAGAGAACATTTTGCCAGTGCACAAACAGCAGTGATGCTAATACTAGTAGTATATCATGCTGAAGGCCTGTTTTCCTTTTAATCCCAGGTGCACTTCCCATAGCTGATAAATAAAATCAAGGATAACATTTGGCATGCAATAAACAAGGGCAGAAGACAATGGCAGTGAGAGCCAATTTACCACTGGAAAACATAATTTCTCATCATATATTTCCTGGCTGTGGCTGGGTCACACAGGTTCTTTTGACAGCATTCTTTCCTTATGTGTGTTGCAATGTTCTTTAGCCTTCACATGCAAGAACGCTGTGCTCAGAGGTTGGACAAAATGAAGGAGTAAATTAAAGAATGACACATTTCCGAAATTTATCCACTGTGCTTAAATCTGGACATACTCTGTGTTTCCAGTTTGGGCTTTTTCATATGTGAACAGATTTATTTTTTTTGGCAGGAAAAATTGTCAGATCCTTTTATGGCAGCAGGAGATGTTCTGTGAGTAACTCAAAGGCACCATCCTCAAGTTATTACAGCTCTTTTGCTTTAATCCACACACTATTGACACTTAACACCAGTGGCATCAAATCACTGTCTTTTGTTACTCTGCCACTACTCATCAACTCTGCAGAGCCTCCTGTGGCACATCTGGATACTGCCTGAAAGTTTCAGGATAACCAACCCGAGAAAACCCATCAAATGAGCATATTATTGACTAATGGGATCTGGCCTGACCCTATATGTGGCCTGAATTGCTTCTGACCTGTGTAGAAAGTGACTGAGCCATCCCACTCAAGATGCTCAATAACATCCTTGCTGGCTCCTCCAGCCCTCTGTTACTCTCATATTAGTTTAGATTCCATTTAGTTTGTGATCTCCAAGAATTAAGAACTGGCAGCTCTAAACTGACTGTTCAGTCTTAAAATATAGCATATCTTTAAATTCTGTAAGAATTTTCATTGCTGAACCAATATTCAGTGAAGGCATGCACAAGAACTATTCTGTATCAAGGTAGGACAAACAGACCTAATTATCAAACCTGACACTTCCTTTAATAGGGATATTCAAACATGAAAAGCCTCTGATGCTCACTGAAGACACATCTCACTGTTTGAATGCCTCAAGTTAGAAAATTTATATTCCTTGCTGGATTGTTTCCAGTAAAAAAATATTTAATTTACCTTCACTGAAGAAAGCCACCTAAAAACAATTCACATTCACTATTTTAAATATCAAATTTTCAGCTTCAGAAGTAAGTAATAACAGAGTGGACAAATTTTTCAGCTTTACAAGTCCATAATTAGACAGACTTATTTCTTCACCACAGCAATTGGGTTTAACTCAAGCATCATTTCTTCATGAAAATTATAAAGTCAAACTAGGCCCTTAAAGGTACTAAAACACTATTTTTCACTAAGCCCCGGATATTTTCAAATATCTTAATGTAAGAAATTTGATATCATTTGCTGCTTTTTTCTTTTTGTTTCCATGAACCAGATGCCAATGCAGTGATTTAATTTACCATAAATATGAGACAAAATTGCAACAACTCCTACGTTTTTTGTACAGATGTGAAATGTAGTGTTAGAAGCTTCAAAACACAGAGGCCCCTTTGCTTTACTTCCCTCTCAACCTCTGCAGATGTCAGCCAGCAACACCGGCCATTCAGTAGGATCTTCTTTGGCACTCCCTTAAGGAAAGGACAGATTTCCATGTCCACTGACCCCTCAAAAACACACACACCTCTCCAGTGAAATGCTACAACGAAAGGAACACCAAGATGAAGATCCCAGGTGCTGGTATGCTCACAGCAAGTTGAATGCCCAGCATAAGTCACCCAAAGCTGCTGTCCTAGTTTGACTATTTGGACCTGCTGAGTAACACCTGGTTTCACAACCCCACGGTTCCTTTAAATGCAGCACCTACTGGCCGGCTCTGTATTAGCATTCTGGAATTATCTCACTTTTTTTACAACTTATAGCAAGCTAAAGCTTGAACTCTGTTAAGCTCACTGTGTCCTGTTGACTTTTTTTTCCCCTGTTACAAACACTGGGCCTATCAAACAAACCTGCCCCAAGAAGACTGAAAACTAAACTGAGACAACAAAAAGCCCTCATGAAAAAACCAAGATTTGCTGTCAAGTACTTGATAACAAAAGCTATCTTAATTCAGAAAACTGGCAAAATCACTCTTCTCTACCAATAAGGTGAAGCTTTCTAAAACTGGGAGTATTTTGATGCACTCAGAACTTCTGGGGCGCACCTCTGAGCCAGGGGAGCAAACAGGCCATGACACCACTCAGAGCGGCTGCTCCTTCCAAGAGATGTTTCCCAGATGAGTTCATTGTTAGGAAGGGCTCTGAGCACAGGCTTCAGATTCTTTCTTTCATAACAACATATACAAGACCAGCCAGGAGTTTCCATGTGCCAGTTCAAGGTGGGATTGTGCAATTCTGAGCATTTAGATTGTAGCAGCTGAAGCTGGACACAAAATTCTTACAGCCTTTCTCTGCTCAATGTAAATAAATTCTACAAGTTCTGGAAGAGATTGTGATGGATTTATACACACACCTATATAGCGCATACATATATTAATAAATACATATTAAAAAGTATCGAAGTTATTCTTTTGTACTGGAAAACACTAACAATATCTTATAAATGCAGAGATGAAATTCCACAGACTTTTCCCATTTTGGGGTTAGTTTATTTTGATCTAATTTCTACCTCCTTTGTCCTTGACTAACATAATACTGAACTTGTACTGTCACACTTTTGCCATGGCAACATGCAATGACATTGTAAACAGAGAAACAGGAATTCCCTGTGGGACAAAAACCAGAAGCCACAGTTAGGAACAAAATCCTCATTCCAACACAAATAGCCTCAGTAATAGGAACAAATAACTATTGTCCATGACTCAGTTTATTAAAGACCTTTTCCAGTTTAATGTGAAATAAGAAATTGCCTATTTTAAGGACACTGCATTGCTTCTGAATCAGGACTTTTAATACTGAGAGGCTTACTGCACCATAATTAGAATAAATGACTCCTGATTTAATTCTTGATTCAGAGAATCGATGTGCTGTCAAACAGAGGACAAGCAGCACACCAGAAAAGAGCTATTCTGAAGAAAGAGCCATGAGTGTGTGAAGCTAGTGCTTTAGCATCTTGGAAATACAACATAAATTTTGGTAGGCTTTTCAAGGAACCCAAATGCTGAACATACTCTCAATTTTTTTTTTTTTTTTTGAAGCTATCATTTCCAGAGAAGATCATCTGCTCTTTAAATTCTAGTGTTATAACTACTTTGTGTGTAGCAAATAATTTATACATACATTCTCTGGGCAAGATAATAGACACCACGAGACAGACACAGGTGCTGAGGAGTACTAAAGAACAGGAACATGAATTGTGAAACACCTTTGTTGTTGTTTTCTTTGGTTGGTTGTTTGAGTTTTTTTTTTTCATAAACTGTAGGTTTCCTATACTGAGAACTACTTAATTTGTAAAGAAAGAATAAGCCTCATGTTTTATTAGTAAAGTAACTTCAGTGGAAAAATATGCTGAGTCAGTATGTAAAGTGTAATCCATAATCATATGGATAATCTACAAGAATATGCTAAGTTAAATCCTATATTCACAGAAATTAATACCAGCATTTTGATAAAAGTGGACAAGAAAATGTTTGTGTTCAACCAGAAAGGATTTTTTTTTCTTTGCTCCTAGAAACTACTTCCTAAGTTCCATCTACTTCTTTAAATGTATTGGTAATTTTATACAAATGACACACACAGATGTCTTTCTGAGTTGGTATATTCACAGAATACCCTCAGAAAATTTCAGAGAATATTTGACTGGGATAGCCAAGTCAAAATCAAATTAGTTACTTGTGGAAGGAACTAATTCTGCAGAGATAGAAGGTCCATGCAGCAGATAAAACCACGGGGGACAAAGCAGAGCAGTAGCCATGCCCTTAAAACTGCATCATATTTGAAGTTCTGACAAAATGCCTTTAAACGGGTATCTTGGAATAAAAGCAAAAGGACAGGGCAATCTGCACTGGTTCTGGGTGCTTTGATTATTTGGACTGAAAAGGGGCAACAGCAACAAGACAGCTGGGAGGCAAACTGAAAAAGCAAATGAAGAGCAGAGGCTGGAGAGGAAATGGCACTTCAACCACAGCAGCTCGACAGCGTTTCCATCTACTACGGGGTCATGACCACAGCACAAGATAAGCTGTTCAAGGATTTGTGGAAATTGCATTCAAGATTTTTATGGGAAAACACAAACATGGAAATCTTTCAAAGGCTAGGAACGTACCCTTAACATACCTCTGCCGCGTTGTCTGTGAATGTCCTGCTGCACAGAACTCAAACCCTACTCTGAATCTCTCCTCCTTGATTCCATCCCAGATTCTGGAAGCAAGTACTACTCAGGCAATGGGCCTCAACAAGAAAAGCATTTCTTACATTGATTTAGCTGTACTGGATCTTCCACTTTTCCTCCAGGGAACTGGAAGTATCTTTTCTGTGATGATTTCTGTTTTATGAGCCTGTCTATATTCTCTCTTGTTAATCTGTTTTTAGAAGTACTCTCTTTTTTACACATAATCTCTCATGAAAGACAGCTATAAAACAGATGTGATCACCATAATTCAACACCTGGCCTTCAGGCACTTGAAGAACATCAAAATCTGGCTAGGCTGAGTCATTTATTTTAAAATAATATTTGGAACAGAAAGAACTGTCTCTTTATGTTATCATTTAACAAATGTGCAGAGCACTACTTAAAAACACAGCAAATACTCTTCCTGCTGAATGGCTCAAATTAGAAAACTGAATTTTCTTATTAGATTGATTATTTTAGCAAAATGCAAAAATATTTCATAGCAACTATTTCAACCTGAGAGCATCAGATATGAAATGAAACCACCATTATCATGACCTTAGATCTACTAGCAGATGAGATGGACATCTTGGATGAACTCTTTAAGAGAACATAACTGAGATGGAAAGTAATCTGTACATTATTTTACAATGGCAAATGATCCAACAAAAATATTGGCTTTCACTTCTTACTTCATAAAAAATACTATGTATTTCAATCAAAGACCTCCATCTGGTGCTGAAGTGGTAAAATTAATCTAGTCTAGATCATTATAGTGCTACTCATATCATTAGGTGAACATAGAATCAGAAAACTGCATTTTAAAATCCTTCATATAAAGATTTGGAGTCTTCCCTAAATAGCAATCTAATCCTTTTCACTAAGAGAGCAGGTATTGAGAAGACATTTAATCTTCAGCTCAAGGCATAAAAGCAGAGTTCAAAATTTGGGGTCTGATTTTAGAACAGAGATTTGGGGCAGATATGTGGAAAACCTTCAGTATTACCTCAGTTCCTTATCTTTAAGCTGAGGATAATAAGTCACCCATTTCTTATCGGCATTATCATTTAATTATCCCAACTGAGAAGAAAGCTCATGAGAGAAGTCCAAGGTCTTCTGTTGCCTACTTATTCTGAGCTTTGATCTGACTATTTGCATCAGAGTAGCACCTACAGCCTCTCTCTCATTATTCTAGAGTCTGTGCAAACATCAAAAAGATAGCCCTTAGCTTCAGAGAATTTATGATCTAATGAACTGTGATAAATTGCAGTAACCCCTTAGAAATGCACAGCACTATTTCAGTTAGTACCTTTGAGTGTTACTGATGAAAATCAATATCAAACATCGACCCTATTCTTCCTCGTACACATCAAACAGTGAACACTAATACAAATAAAAAGCTATGACCAGTACAAAATTAACAGTGCTCTGTTACACAGCACACACTCAGAGTGCTTCTGCAGATTTTGAAGATGAAAAAAAACCATGTGAAGAGGTCCAACTTTCCCATCTGCTTCTCTTCAAAATGCAAAACTCAGCCCCCAAACCCGTACCTAGTTTTAAAGCTTTTAAGATTAATTTGAACATTAAATATGCACATGCAATTTTGGGAAATGCTTTTTCATTTTGAGAATGTATTTGCCTTTAAGAGTTTCAGGTCCTCAATACCTCAAAGTGCAAGCTGGGATATGGACCCTAAATTCTGACTTAAGAAGACCTACTCATTCCTGATTTGAATCAATTTTTCCACAATAAACCTGTATTTATGAGTAAACAAGATTTCCCTTCCACCTAATCTTTTAGCTCCAATTAACATGATTTGTTGAGTTATTTACCTGTCCTCCTAGTTTCTCCCTACTCAGAAGTATTAGGAGCTACAGCAATAGTACAATATAGGGTTTAGGGACCTTTCTAGTTCATGCTTCAAGTTATCTGTTCCTTCAAATGCAACCCTTGGTTCCACACATTTCAAAGATTTGATGGACATCCTTTCTACATTTTCCTTCTTTTCACTAATACTACAGCAACAAATTGAAAAACAACTTGTGAAACAATAGGAACTGCCCAGTTTTTATTTTCCTTAAAGATTCAGAATGAAGAGACTATTAGTTATGCAAATACAGGAGAAAAAAAAAAGAAGATTGAGGCCAATGTAACCCATCACTCCCTTTTAGTGGCAAATAATAATTCCTAGTGAAAATGCAAAACATTTCAAAAAAGCTTTACAAATTACTCAATGCAAACATTTCTCCTTTGCTATGTTCCAAACCAGAAATTATTAGTTACTCTATTAAGTTACACCTAATATTCTCATGTTCAAAGTTCAAAATGCTTTTTAAAACAGGCCAAGACTGATTTGACACTTTCTGAGCCAGAGTAACCTGAAGGAGGCATTTCTGAGAGAAATATTCATTGCAGTCCAGGATCCACAGCTGACTAGTGTACATTACTATTTTATTAAAGTTAATAAAGTCAGAGACTGCAGCTGGTGGTTTGTCTGATGGTTTATTGAGGATGATTCCTCATGGAGATCAGCATATGTGAAACTTTTTCTGAATAGTAAACAGGATGGCTGTTGGACAGATTCCTGTAGTCTTATTTTTGTTTTTAAAATTGCATCTCCTTGTAGAAGTTTCTGTTAAAAATCTTGTGCCATTCTCTTACTTTCCATAAACCAGTTCTGTTTCTAGTTTATAGAAAGACTGAGAATAAATACAGGAGATAAGAAGGACTAATTCATCTGCAGGCCTGACTTAATTTAAAGCAAACCAATCTATAAAAAGGCGTGGGCCACCACAAGTACAATAATCCAGATGTTTGAATCCTACGGCCTGTTAATTCCAGTGTCAGACATGCAACTCACTTGATTCTTGACAGTGCAGAGGCTGAAAGGCCTTCTTACAGAAACCTCACATTGCCACAGCTGACAGCTCTCATGGAAATAGAGCTGCAGAGGGAATCCCGGGGGACATGCTAATGAGGCTAATTGGCAGTTTCAAGCAGACTTAAGGAGAGGCAAGGGAATAAATACAAGCAACAGAGAGGGAACAGAGAGGGATGTGGAGGGTTGAGTAAATCTTTGTTGACCCTAAAGTCTTTGCACGCTCTTTTTTTGCTTTGTTAATTCTGACTGCACAGACCTCTGAGTTTTATTCAGTTGTCTTGAACAGGCAGATCACTCACTGCTCCTTAGTGAGTACCTGCTCTTATCCAGGGTTGAGGAACTCATGACTGAGTATCACAGTAAAGTGAAGATTAATACTCAAATAGTAACTTAGTCTTTCTCTGAAGAATAAGAAAATGACATTGTAAAAGCTGCTACAAAGCTTCTAATCATTTTGAGACTTTTGTCTCAACAATCTCATTGCTCACCTCTTTTGAGAGAACACCAGGGAAGGCCACTGATGCAACTTTTCAAAACATACTTTTAAACTTGTCGTTAACGTGGTATCCTTAGAAATACTCCTCAGATGCTATGTTCAATACTAAATCATAGAACCACTTCAACCTGAAAAGGGCCTCTAAGATCATTGCCTGCCACTGTTAGCCCAGCACTGCCATGTTCACTGCTAAACCATGTCCCTAATTGCCATATCCACAAGTTTTTTGAACACTTTCAGGGCTGGTGATTCCACCACCTCCCTGGACAGCCTGTTCCAATGCCTGACCACCATTTCAGTGAAGAAAGTTTCCCTAAGATCCAACCTAAATGTCCCCTGGCACAACCTGAGGCCAATTCCCCTTGTCCTGTCACTTGTTACCTTAGAGAAGACACCAACCCCCACCTGTCTACAACCTCTTTTCAGATATGTGTAGACAGCATTAAGGTCTTCCCTCAACCTCCTTTTCTCCAGGCTAAACAGCTGGGGAGCATCTGGGGATCCTTCAGCAGCTCCTCATAGGTCTTGTGCTCTAAATGCCACATTAGGAAGAAGTGCTGTTGAGAGTTGCTATTACTACTAAAGAAAAGCTTCCACTTGCCTTTTCTATAAGAAGAAATACATGCTTCTACTTTCAGAATGTGTTGGATTAACACTTGAACACATGGCTGTTCTTCATTCCGGCAAACAGCTCTTCTACACCAGGAATCATAACTTAGAAGAATAAAAATCATAATCGACACAAAGAATAATTTATACAATAAAAAGAATCAAAAGAATGTACCTGGCACAGGTAGGGTCTCAGGTACCATGTTGTTCACCAATGTATTCTGGTAATCCTACCATCCACACAAGTCCTCCATGCCAGAGAAATCAATACCACAGAATTCCCTGCTGTGGATCTTCAAACTTAACCAAAACAACACACATACACAGGAAATCAAATCTTGTACTAAAAGGTTGCAAAAAGCTTTGAGCCAGAAAGAAGTTTACCATACATATATAAACTATGTGCCCCATAATCCAGAAGTCATATAAATTCCAGGGGTTTCACATTCCAGCCCTTCTGCAACTGATTCCAAGATGAAATAGAGCAACAATAACCCATGCCTGAAGTAAAACAAAACAGAAGGCTTAAAATTACACCTAGGCCTGGTTCTTCGCTGTATATAAACAAAGTGAGAAACCTGGCAACTACCCGTGCTCCAGAAACTTTAGAATCCTAATTCCTAATGCTGAGCACAGCCCTCTACCACCAAGAGACCAGCAACATTCAGCAACTCTCTGTACAGGCACCCCAACAGGGAAACTCTTCAGGCCCTGCAGGGTAAGTTAAGCCCTGGTAGTTGTATCGTTTCCCTTAAGCTGCATTCACACTTGGAAGCTTAAACTAAGCCTGACTTCAGTGTGAAAGAGGACTAGACCAACTGCTATGGTAGTTGAAGCCTCTTAGTAAGACACCAACATCACCTTTCCTCCTAAAGCCATGGGCCAGGCACCAAACAGTTCGACTGTATAATTCCCAAAAGCATTCCTGCATGCCTGAACAGCTGATGGAGCAACCAGCTACAGCTGGCACAGATACAAAAGGGAAGGTGTGGAAGGGGCACACGGGACAGGCAACACAGGAGGAATACAGATTTATTTTCCAGGCATGCAGGGATGAATTTGGAAAAGCCAAACCTCAGCTCGGGTTGAAAATGGTAAGGAATGTGACAGGGAAGGTGATGGTCAGGAAAAATGGAGCTGCACTTGTTCAGCCTGAAGGTGATGAGTCTGATGTACACGTGTGCATGTGTGTGGAAGGCTGAGAGTCACAAGCTACAGAAAATTACAACTAGAAACAAGGGGGAAAAAAAGTCAGAATGATAGAGAGTATGTCCTGGAACTGGCTGCTGAGAGGCTATGAATCTCTGCCTTTAATGGCATTTAAAGCTCAATTGTTTAAGCCTCTATTTTGTACCACCTGGCCCTGAAATCATTTTTCAGATGGGAATCAACTGGACCTTCTCCAGAGGTCCCTTCCAACCTATTTTACACTAGATTCTTCCATTTCAATTCCCAAAGCAAATCCTAATACAAATGCAGCAGAGCCAAGGGACAACTCCAACATTCAAGGGGATGCATAGGGCATTCCCTCTTCCTAAAATTGAGGGTGTTTCAAAGTCCAACAATGAACTAAATCTTTTGCAGTTTCGTATTTTCAATCCAGATTATAGTTGTTATATATTATATCAATGTGCAGAATAACTGGTTCTAGAGTTTTCCACCAAACAAATTATCTAAAGCTTTTAAGTTGTTTATAAATAATTTTTCTTTGATGACAAATGTGAAAATTAGACTGTTCAAAGTCTGAGATGATGGAAAAGACTGTAATTAAGCAGCTAAATAAATGGATGTGATGGCAATTTATGTGAGAGAGACAAACTGGTTGGACACAAAGGAAACCTAAAACTTGCTCTAGGGAATACTCTAGGGCTGTTCTAGGTTACACATCAGCTTCAATGCAGACAAGGGGGGCTGTCTCCATCCTCCTTCGTTACGTTTTTAAGATCTCAATGCATTACAGAGCGAGGGACTCCAATTGCTTCTCAGATCCTATGCTGAATGCCATTAATTGGGATGAACTGGTTTTGATTCCTGTCAAGAAACTCTGGCTTCCATAACAGTTGTGTTGGGAACATTTCATAGTTGTAACCGAAGTTACGTTACACAGTACTCAGAAGTTTCAAGGAAAATGGAGCTTATGAGAAGCCCAAAGGATGACAAGCAGAACCTTAAACAAGATGAGAGTCCTGGAGAACAGATGAAGAGTTACTGTTTCGTCCTTCAGCTGGAATTTTTAAAGTATTGGCAAACATGACGACTGTTTTTTAGCTCAGTTCCCCAATTAAATTAACTCTTGCTATTTTTTTTAACTAGAACCTACCAAAAATATTTCACTGAAACACATATGCCCTATTGGTTCCTTTTTCTGAAAAAGGAAAGAAATGAAACATTATCCATTATACTAATCTGCCTTGCATTATTATACACAAACGGACTTTAAGGAACAAACACTGGAATTGCTCATAAATTTGATTCATTTCTTGAAGGAGATCCTCTTCTGGAGAGTAAGAATGATCCAACAAAGTCTGTTGAGAGTACTCGTTGCAGACTTTAAATATTTTATATTGCGTTTACATGTTTATTCATCTTTGGTATAATGAGCCCCACTTTTAATGACTGTAATTTATCAGAAATAACTAAGAAGTTCAAATTTGCATTCCCTTGTAAAATTACAATTTTCTGCTTTCCTATCTCATTTGGGTATTTTCACAGTACTAATTTTTCCTGTGCTTAAACACTAAATTAATTATGATCACATACAAGTCATTTTGGTACTCTAATGAAATTTAATTGGTATTAAGTTATTATTTCTAATTATAATAAATTTATAGGAGGAAAATTAATTATTTCTCATAATGCCCTCTTGTATTGCAGTAGTTTCTAGTTTTCAACATTTTGTGGTCTGTTTCAAATATGTTGCTATATCTAACTTCACCACATATCTTAAATATACTTTTCAATAGTGTGCCTTGTATCTCTGCTGACTTGGGAAAGCTACATAGAATCTGCCATTTGATATTTTTTCATTACTTTTAATGACACAATCATGAGCATTCTGCTGAATGCTGACTGGATAGAAAATGAGAATTGCTATAGCAATAGCAAAAACAATTCTAGCAAAACTGCAGTTTATGCCACAAAAATGTGGCTTTGATAATACTGTACACTAATTATAACAAAATGCAGATATTCAAAAGATAGAACTGCACCTGGAGCCCTGCTACAATAATTACATCATTTGACCCATGAACCTTGTCCAAAATGCCTGCTCCAGAAGAATATTATTTGGTATTCCTCGATGATAAAAAATACATGGAATAAGAAATCACATATCACTGAAAATCTAAATAAACTGTTTATTGTCCTACAGTGACTAATAGTTTTAGGTACTGCCAAGGGAGGTCTTTTATTACAAACTCACAGAATCATTTGGGTTTGAAAAGACCTCCAAGATCATAAAGTGTAACCATTACTAATTCCTTCTTTGCATTGTTCATTTAACTTTGAACTCTCAAATTGAAACTACCACATCAAGAATCAAATATGCACCTGACAATATAAAAGTTTGAAAGTGAGCGTGAAGCAAGCCTTAGGTCAGTGGCTGTGTGAGCACTAGGGAGCCGTGACATGTCTTGGTAAAAACATCCCCCCAAGGGTTTAAGGTGCCATCACTTGTCCTGGAAAAGAGCAGCCCTTCTGCAAGGTCAGAGCCACTGCCCGCCCCTGCCTTACCAGCAGCCAACAGAAACACCAGGCTGCCAAAGCAGAACCTCTCAGCTGCAACATGGAAAGCTGTGCATGAGGAGGTTTGATATAAGCCAATAAACAAGCAAGTGACTCTAAAGGGGATTACAGACACAATTACTGCAGAGACATAGCAAACATCGCTGCTTGGGGCAGTGGCAGCTTCTGATTGGCAGAAAGGCACCACTCAGGTGGTTATGTGGTGACAACAACCTGTGCTTTTTAAAGGCTGCAGTCTTATTCCATTATAAAGTCACACTGCAATCACTTTTGTTTTGCAGAAAGGAAACTGGCCTCAAATCAAGAGAATTAATTTAAGGGCAAAAGAAAACTTTTGTCCTTACAGTACGGAAAATAACACAAACGTCTCTTCTTAATTAAGGAACAGTACAGAAAAAATTGACACAGAAGAGAAGTTTGCAGTTGCCTTAGAAGTTTATATCCTAGTGGTATTAGAACTGTCATGCCACTGCATCAAAATGGGTCCATATTTGATATTGTTATATAAAAATTCTATATTATTTTTCTGGGGAAAAAAAATTGTGTGACCAATATGGTTTTATTTGGAGTGACAAAGTTAAGAACAATATAGGATCACGAACTGTTGGCAAAATTCTGGCTTCAGTAAACCAAGGTTTCATATCCACAGCATGCTGAAGTATGGGGAGTCTTATTATCAGTGCCTTCTGGTAGACCAAGACACCAGTAAGATAAGGAAAAAAAAAAAAGAACCCAAGAAAAAACACTAAACAGACACAAAATTGACAGTATCAGAACAAAAGCAAACAAAACAAAGCCAAAGAGGGCAAATAAACACCCCTGTCCCGTCCCCCCACCCCCCTCCCCCAAACAGAAAACCCCAAAGCCCAAATCAAACCATGAAACTAGCAAACTTCAAAATAGCCAAGTACTATGAGGAGTGGGTATGTTGGAAAAGAGAGAGGGATTCAAGATGCTTTTATATTTAAGGACTTCCTTAGGAGACTCATAGCTCCTGGATTTTACTTCCAGAAGAAACAAATCTGCTCGTGTTTTCTTGCAAAGAGGATTATGGCCATAAATCATCCTGAGGGTGTATGTTCTAAGAGATAACAAGACATTGCTAATTCTCTGGTAAAAAGTCCTCTCCAACTGGTAGAAAAAAAGGACAGTTGTCAATATTGCAGGGTTCTGTTAATTTCCAGTTAACTTTGCTAGGATTTTTTTTTTTTTAATAAGATAACAGCCAACTCATGAACTGTGTTTTATCAACAAGCTGTCTTAGGAATCAACAAAATCTCATCTTTCCCAGTAAGCTCTCTGTGTTCTGATCATCTCAGAAGATTAGTGTCAGAGAAACTATTTTTGTGTCTTATAAAGAACAGAAATCACCTTTTCACCCACAGTAATCTGCATCCAAAAAACTATGGAGTATAACACAGCTCACTTGCTCATGGAAAAATAACATCTCTGGTATTACTATCCATCAAACTGATGTGATTTCCTGAACATGTCATTCTTCACTCACATGATTACTTTTTGAAATAAATCAGATCAAGTGTTGTCTTTTCTTCCCAACAGATATGGAAGACACACAAACTGAATGTTAGAGAACTGGAAGTGGAACAATAAGAACATTTGGGGGAAAATCAATGAGTCTTGTTCAATATTTGTGTTACGAAGGTTTTCTGAAGCTTTTAATCATCATTTCACAACATAGGTACAAGTTACGAAATCAATGAGACATTGTGCTTAAAAACCAAAATGCTGGTTTTTATATAAGGTACTGATAGATACATACTTCCCTCTTAAAGTGAAAAACAACTACAAAACTTAATGAGAATGATACTTAAGAACTGAGGTGGAAATATCATCTAGATTTATTAATGTTATACCTGCATAGGCCAGTTAACTTCATGAAAGCTGTTCAAATTTATTCCAGATGTCAATAAAAAAACAGGGTAGGGAATCCCATAGCCTTTACACTCCAGTTACAGAGCAGAGTAATTTTTTGCTTGCTTTGAATCAAATAACTGATAGTTCTAAATAATAATTTTCTACTGTGAACCAAACGAAAAAATGGGTTAACTTGCCTAAAAAAAAACCCCAACCAAAACCCAACATATGTGGTATTAAAATTGCAGTTTCCTGCAAGTGTTCTGACAGACCTTAGAGGCCACCAGCACAAAGGTTGAGGAGGCCCTGGAATAAACAACAAACAGGAGGAGAACTGGAGAGCACACTTAGGCACATATCAGCCTAAATAAGTGGAAAGACATTTTGAACCAAGGATCTTCCTAACCAGGCTGAGAACAGACTTCCTTCAGATAAGAATTCTCCATCCTTTTCTTCTGCTCCTGAAGTTGCTAATGCTGTTGTTTCTACAGTTACCAACATCTTATCACCATTTTCTTTATTCTAATTCTTTTTCTGCATAGCTGCACTGACACCTACTCATGAGATATGCTCTTAAGCAAGACAATTAAACATGAAAGATGAGGGAGGTTTCTTTTTTTTCTCTCGAAGACCAGAAATGAACAGACATTGTTCAGTGCTTTGAAGAAACTCATGGCTTCAGCTTGCTTTTGAAACCGATGGCACAGTCACCACAGCAAGTAATCCTCCCTCTCAAAAAGTGTAATATAAAGCCAAGGTGTCTGGCAAGGCTATTCAGTTAAATGGTAATACTTCCTTTGGACAAGAATTCAGTCTGAGACACACAGAATAAAAACGAGTTCAAAACCTGACAACTGTGAGAATGAGACTCCACTTTCCACCACAAACACTTGCTCACTGTGTGGCAATGCTAAGCAAAAGAAAATTGCAAACACAAAAGCAGGGAACACTCATGTAGAAACCTGAGTCCTGGCCTGTGAAACAAATATTTTCAATATATATTGAAATACATATAAGAAATATAAATTTCTGATATTAAGAATTTCACATGGATTTTTATTAAGATTATTTTAAGAAAGGTTTTTATATTAAGTAATACCCATCGTAAGAGAACCTCATAGAGAACAGCCCACAATAGAATTTACTGAATTATACTCTCAGTTCGAGCAAGTAATTGCAGATTACTCGTTTTACTCTGAGTTATGCTGATGGCTGCATATTCCCTTCTCCTTTTAGCAAACTATTTTCTAAGCTGGTATTTAGGTAAGTATTTAGGAACCTTTAGGTTCTAAGGTACTTAGGTAAGATGCATTTCCTGTCAACAGACATCAATAGACAAATTGAAGCATTACTTCCCACTGTAATTGGGGTAAGAAAATAAAAGTAAGGCTTCTGGCTTTACTGTGCAAAAATGACATTATTATTCTACCACATGTCCTGAGTATTTGACACTTCAATATATCCAGCAGATAGGACTGTTACTCGTTGCCTTTGATATTGTTCAAAAGAAGTTTGTGCCATTAATTTTAATAGTACTTTAAGCATGCAGCCTCATGTTAAATTCCTTTGCACTCAAAATCTCCATCCACTAAAAAACCCAGCATCAAGAAGAGGAGGAACACTAGTTTGCTTTCTAGCAAACCATCATTCAGAACAAGAATCAACTGGCCATCAAAAACAGAACATTTTCACCTGCAAAACAGACATTTACTAAGTTTGTCTTCATTATTTCATCTGGCAAATCTGTCTCTGCAGTTTTCAAGTTAAAAACAACATAGAACATGCTGCATTCTAATGGTATGAGGAGAAAATAACTTCATAGTTTCTTACCTTTGCATTATAGGGAATATAATGCTTTGATAAGGCTTCAGGAGTGTGCATCCATGTTTTGTCTACAGAAAAGCAAAATAAAAGAAGCACTGAATAGGTTATTCAATTGTTAACTTAACTATAATAAACATCTCTGTGGAAAAGATCAACAATCCTCCTCTTACTCAAAAAACTGTCAGAAGTAGTTACTGGGGCTGGAGGGGAACATCTCACACCTTCCCAAACACTTAGATGAAAGAACCTGCTTCTTTCTCTTGGGCACACTTCCTATTTTAACCAACTTGATTTTCCGTAAGAACTACAATTCCTCCTCCCAAAGGTATTAATTGGTCTAAGGCTTTTTTGCTGTTACTGCCTCCAATCAGTATTTTCTGCATCCTGCTGCTTAAAGCACCGACTGCATCTTGTGCTTCTAATGATGGGTTTTTGATGAATTATGTGCTTTTTCTGATGCATTATCAAGACATTAAAGTGACAAACAAAAAATTATCCAAGTTGTAACTGACAGAAGAAAGCCCTAATCCTTATAAAACAAAAAGGATGCACACCACATTCATAAGTTTTAGATCTGATTTATAAGTTCAGATCATCTGTAATTTTTCCCATACATATGCTAAAAAAATTTGCATATTCTCCTTTAACTTTCACATTACAATACTGTGTTGTTCTCTTACTTTTTCTGCTGCATGGTGACATGATTCTGTAATTATTTGTCAAATACATCTTCCCCTCTTATTTTAATGGCCTTTTTGAATGTTCTATACAATTTAAGGTGGAATTCCAAAAGCTAAGACAAAGTTGCTTTTTATTACAGTCTTAAAAATAATTTTTCAAAGTTTTCTCATTTGAGACTGCTTAAGAAAACAAAAATATCCCAAAATACTGATTTGCATTACCACACATTTGGGAGAATCTGTCACTCCAATTAGTATTCTATACAACATACATTGAACATTTAGTAGTATTTTCTAACTTGACATTATCCTGTTTTCAATTATCATGAATTAAAGTCACAAATCTGGAACTTTATTGAGTTAAGTAACAGAATAACAGCTTAAAGCAAGATTCTACCCTTGAATATTCACAATTTCCTTTGCCTTTATGGGGAGCTGCGTTAGAGTAATTACTAACTTTTTTGTTAGCTACACATAAGAACAATAAAATCACGTTCACTTCAAACTGTTGAAGAGCAAAAGCTGTGACACTGATTGACACTAAAGCAATAATTAAATATTTTATAATATGCAGAAGCAAGAAAACCATTAAGCAAGATATTCACCAGTCACCACTGTAACAGGCTCAGAACCGCAAAGCTGGGAGAATTTTTTTTCTCCCTAAGCAAATTTCATTCTAGATGGCAGTAATGTTCAGTTCCATTACTGAAGAGTGATATTATCACTTCTTAATTAAGGAAGAATGATTTGCCCATTCAGCAGCACCCAGGAGGAGGATTAAAGTGGCTCTTCCTTTCAACTGTGTCTTGTGATTGGACAGCCAGAACCAAGAACTCAGTTCCCAGAATGCTTTAACACCTGAAACCTGATCTCTACTTTTACATAGTGTCAAAGGGTGATGTTATTTTGCCCAAAAGTGCAAAATAACCATTGCTGTGAATTTGTGAGTTAGGCCTGGTAGAATAAAGCCTGTCAGCCCAGGAGATAACCCGAGGCCCAGGCAAGCAGCTGGTCGCTGGGCTCGCTGGCAAGGCAAGGCACAGGGCACTTGCGGCACTCAGGACAGGAGTGCTCACTGCCCTGATGCCTTTTCTTGGGACTACCTAAAACAGAGGTTGGATAAAATTAAGAGAATAAAAAGCAGTTATATTTATTGAAGGGCCTTCAGGTACATTCAGGGCAGTCACAACCCACTGAAGCGGCTACACCCAAAATGGACAACCGGTCATGGGTTTTTCATGCTTTATAAGTTTGGTTCATTTGCATATTGGGTGTTAATCTTCCAATTACAGCTTCAGGTAATGAAGTAATTTACTCCAAGTTTGCTCCCCCCACTTCACTGTTGTTTACATATCTCAGGGCCTGAGACAGTGAGGTTTTCTTGAGTTTCAGGCCTAGAGAGGAATTGTTTCGTCTAAAATGGGAGAAAAGTAGCTTAGCACTGTATATGGAGACTAGAGTTCTACACTAAATAATTACAGGATTACAGATACATGAAAAATATAGAAGCTAAAGGCATCAGCCCCACCCTGTTCACTGAAGCACAGTGAACACCAGCACAGGACCAATGCCAACTCCTCCAGGTGCATTCACATTGCTAATACCAATGGATAATTTACCTATTTCCTGCACATCAGGTGTTTGCTAGCTTCAGTAGGGTTACTGCTGTATTTCTACATTTATAAAGGAAAATTGAGTAAAAATAGAGCACTGAACCTTTTAAGGTAATTACAATAGTTCTCCACTCATTTTATGTGTAGTACCAGCACAAACACCAGTGACAGGGTGACAGAGCTGTAACTGCTAAAGCAATTTTAAAAGCAGAAAAATAGACAGGTACCATCAAAACTAACTATTCCTTGCAGATATTTCCTCCTCCCTCCTACCCATCAGGGCAAATTCAAATCAGAAAAACATGTTATTTAGTTTGGGAGTCAAGTGTGAAATGCTGCTCTTAATTCAGCATCAGGTAATCTTTTCAATATTATTATCACGTACAAAGCTTTACTTAAAATGTTTCTGTGAAATCATCAAGTTGCCTACCAGCCTCCAACAGTAATATTACAGAGATTCCAGCAAGGAATAACACTGCTAGGCAAGTGTTGTCATAACTGTTGGTACCCCTAATTGGGAGGGAGATCAGGAAATATGGATGGGCACTCTCAGCTCAAAATGAAATCAGTAACTTAGCAGGGTACCGAAAGACACCTGATTCCAGGAGTCTTGTGTTATGGGTTAAAATACACCAACATTCAGATGTAGATCCACACACACTGTGACACAGGTACTGAAGATTTCCACTGAAGTGGAAGTCCATTTCTTAAAGGCCAAGTAATAATTACAGAGTGGTGGCACTTTGGAAAGAACTCTTAATGCTAAATTAAATCAATACAAGGCAAAACTCAGGCTGATAGCAAAGACGTGCAACAAATCGTGCAAGCTATTATGGGGTGGTTGGTTATCAACATCTCCTTCTGAATTGTGAGATCTGATTTTGGATTTACACCACCCTCAGCAGCTGTTTGAAATACTGCTTAGAATTAATTTGATTTCACAGCAGATAAGAAAGACAAAATTTCAGACATTTTGCATACAGTAAACCAGAAAAACATGAAAAAAGAAAACCTATAAAACAAGTATTCGTCAAATATCTGATGTAGATATGGCTTGTGGTTTGCATGATCCCTCACCTAATTTAATTTTTAAAGAGTTTTCACAGCTTAGAGCTTAATTATTCATTCTGAAGCAACAAGCAAAATATGAAACCCTACAATAAAAATTAAAGTTCATATTATTATTTTATTAGTTACACAGCAGCAAGAGTTCTAGACACTTCACAGCTAAATAAAACAGTAGGTCCTAAAGAAAAGACTGAAAGCCCAGATAAAACCAAACCTGACATCCACATGCATCTGATGTTAACAGTAACAGAAAGTGAAAAGAGACTCATGCTATTACACTGGGTGCAAACAACAGTTCTTTTAGATCTTGTCTGAAGTTCTTAATCTAGGTTGCCTTTGAGTTTACATTAAAGTTTAAATAAGTGCTCAGTTGTTTTTTGAGAATAATGAGGTTTTGAGAATTATGAGTTTGAACCATTCATAGTCCAATAAAACCTATGTTTAACTGAGGTATGAGAAATTCGAAGAAGTCTGAGAATGTGGTGGTTTTGCCACCCACACTGGCACTGCATGGAACAAGAGGTGGGGAAAAAGGGTCACCACTCTGATTTCAAGGGCACAGGGTAAATCACAGCCCTGAATAACCAGGATTGGCAATCCTGTGTGGAGCCTCTCCACAACACCTCAGCATGTGCATGGCGTGCTCAGTGTGTGGCACAGGCAGCAAGAGCCCCTGGAGTAGCAGCACAGCAGCCTATCCCATTTTTAAGGGAATTTGACTTGGGTGAGAGCTTTGCAGGTTTGTTACCTGCCAGCACACACCAGTCTGCTATGGGAAAACTGCATCAAATCAACACTGCAAGACCAAAGGGTCTGACAGACCGAATCGCAAGGGTGGAGGCAGGAGCTGGGCACTTCCATGGGCAGAGGATTAATGCTGCTCAGAACTGAGACTTCTCTCCTTTCTAACTCCGCTGAACCATACCAGCCCCTCATCATTAAAAAAGGGAGGTTCCTTTACAATCTGCATTTCCCAGCAGCTGCTGGGTCCCACACAGCCGGGGTCTCTGTGTGTGAGCCACTGCAGAGCCCTCAGTGGCACCGGGGTAGGGGGACGTGCTGACAAATCACACACTGCAGGCAACAGACTCGGGGACTTCATCGAGTACCCAGAATGACTGTGCTGCACTTAGGAGAGGATGACAGTAGGTTCGATAACAGCACAGCTGACCGTTTCTCTACCAGAAAGGAAAGCTATAGCAGTGCCAAGAAATTGTTCTCCCTTTGAGATCAATTTCTCTGCATATTACTGCCCAAAGAGGTTGTAGAATGGCATATTCACAGTGCAGCTTTAGTTAACTGCCTCCCTAAACCCCACTGTCATTATTAATTCATTAACATTAAGTAACATTAATTAATTAATGTTTCTAAAGTGTTTATCACAGCATGAGACCTAGTGGCCATTCATTTAGTATGATGAACAGAGAAAGACTCTGATTTTAACTTTTTCTTTTCAGTGCCACAGTGAAAAGACACTAATTTTTAAAAGGTAGAAACTAAAGCTTTTATCCTTCACTGGATCAAAATCCTTTCACACCAATGGATGTTTTTATTGCTAACAGAAGAAATCTTGGAACTGTCTGTTCTTCCTGTTTCACAAAACTTGGTATGAAAAAAACATTTTATGTGACAAACAGCCTAATAAGAGTCTCCTGAAGAAGATATCATCCCAAGAGATCTGTGCTACATCTTGGTATCACTGCCTTGGGAACAAACAGCTTACTTGCTTCCGTGTATGTACACAAGTACCTCACTCTTTCATTATTCCTAGATTATCTATTTTTCTGTAAAGAAAGAAAACCTTCACAACAGGATGTGCAAGAACTGTCACCCTGTTAAATAATTTCCTTTATTTTGAGCTGCAGCAGAAACAGGCAGGTTCTCACAAAGCCTCCCTTGTGCTGGTCAGACAGCAAGGTAGATTCTGTCTTCTTCACCACTGCAGGCAACACATGAACTGATAGGCTGAGGCCTGAGACTTAATGCTTGGCACTACAGTTTTCGTCAGAATGCAATTCCTAAATTTTATTAACAAACAAATCTACCCATATTATTGCATTGTTCAGCTGCAGCATTTGTTCCAGCCACCTTCTAGAGAAATGACTAAGTCTGGGTGCCCAACAGCAGTAATTTATTAAAGTTGTAAACAGTTACTATGACTAAGCAATTAAAATTATGAATCAGAGCCTTCCCTAGAAACATATAGAGAAAAACATCAATCAATACACAGCTCAAAAATAGTTACTTTTGTTATTTCTTTTTCTTTTTTTTCCCCAAACGTAAGATATTCTTTGGATGCATATTTATTCTTTGCCAAGAAAGGAGCTGTATCTCCCTAGAACAGAATGAGCTTGGCAGAATGCTTTGCCTGTGTCCTTCTCTCATAATATTTAGGACCTTGTAAACGGTTTTAAACAGCTGATTGCTATAATTGCAAAATGGTATGATAGAATGCTGGGTTGGCATAGTTACAAAATGAAAACAAACCAAGGATTTGCGTTTCCTTCAACAGTAACGTTCACTGCATAGCCTACACCTTTTATACTCTGTGTATTTAAGATATGAACACTAAGATGTATGCTTTGACAATAAAGGGAAATAGGATGAAAGTGTTAGTTAAACTGACCAGTGATTAGCAAATCTTTGCTTTTGCACTTTTGATTTGTTGATGTTAAGAACTTTTAACAAGTTCAGCTTCCTAAACCAAAGGGGAAAACACCCAAGAAAAAGACATCTGAACTATTTAGCCCATACCTCATATGTTTTCTAGCCACAGAAGGAGCTACACTGTCTTTGATAAAAGCTTCTAGTTGAAGTCAAAAAAGAGATCACTGGCACGGAATAATTTATTTTAAGTGATCACATTTTTGCAAGTTTTCACTAAGATGTATGTAGAGATCAAACCTCCAACTCCATCTTTCACTTGTGTAGTCTTTTTACAGAAAAAGAGTTCAGTGAACTATTCCAGTATCACTATAAATAAATTTAGAGGAGTATCAATTAAAGTTGTAAAAAATGGTTAAAAAGCAAGCTTTTGAAGAATTTCTTACTGTTAAAAAAATTATGTAGATTGGTCAAAACAAAAGAAGAGGAGCATAAATGACATTCTCAATGCAACTAAAATAGAATTTTAATTTTCTGAGTCCGGAACACTGAAATAATGTGATATAAAAGTTTAAGTGGAACTTTCTTTAAAACTCAAACTGGAAGGAGAAGAAAGGAGTTTGAGCAACCAATGAGAGCAACTAAAATATGCATATCTATAACTTCCTCTAGTTTATGTACCTAAGGTACATCCTTTTATGTACCAAAAGGATTTGATTTCAGAAAATAGTGCTTTCCTGAGTGATCTATTTTGGAAGTTCTGTGTAATTTTCCAACAGCTTTATAAGACAAATTCTTATGAAACCAAGTAACCATTGTGATTCCTATCAAGGTTTGGTTGGTACACCCTTAATTTATTTCTCACAGGATAAGATATTTTGCCTTTAACTAGGTACTCATCCAGTTATCTCACAGTGTCCCTGTGTAACTCAAGCATTTAGGCTGTAGCTGTGTCAAGTTTAATAGGGCAGAAGCCAAAAAGCTTCAGACTCCTTCCATGCTGTTCCCACTGTAAAGCCAGTATTTGTGCCAATGGTTCAGCAGCACACATGGCTTCTGGAAAGGAGCTCCTTAGGTTTTCAAGAAATAACAAATAGTTATTGTTGTAAATATCATCGTTAACCTGCCTAGGATATTCTTTACAGCAGGCAAGAGATAAGATTAGTTCTGCAATAGCTTTTTGAAGATAACGCAGATAAAATAAGCAACAGGAAATTATCCTCCTATTCTCATGGTACTAGAAAGAAAACAAAATGAGGCTTAGCTGCACAGACCCAAGAATGCTTCAGAGAAGGTTTCCAAAGCACACTTCTCATTTGTATGCCTCCTCTGAAGACATACTGTAACCTTTTTTCCCCCTAAACAATTAGAGCAGTCCCTTCTGCTTTCAGAATGTGAATATACTACCATAAATATGTGTCCAGTGGCATAAAATATTTGCAAACACACACGAACTGTCAGACTGAGCACTTCCCTGCCCCACCAGGAGAAGAGCATTGGGTCCTTGCCAAAGGAAGGTGGAAACCCTGCAGGTGTCCTTGCTGATGCATATGAATGGGTGTTGCCACAGCCTAAGGAGAACAATAGTACAAACAGTACTTCAAAAACCAGAGTCAGAAATCAATCCAGAAAAGGGACTTGGCCACTGAATATTGGTTTTCCACATGACCCCACATTCAGAAAGACAAGGAACAGTAATTGGAATACATATGACCTCTTGGTGGAGGTATTATAAAACTATTAACTAATTTTTGTGTCAAGACCAGTTGAATACAGAAATACTTGTTATACCAAAAAAGCACCCTCTTTTCCTCCCACACTTCACTCCTGAAAAACATTTTATTCAAAAAATCCTACAAACATCAAGCAGCAGCTTTTTTGCGGTTGGGGACAGAGGAGGAAATGTAGACCTAGTTTTGGTTTGTTGGGTTGGCTTTTTTTTCCTCTCTCCCCTGGAAGGTGAATGCTTTTAGGAAACAACAAAGTGCAACCACAAGAATATCTGAAGACCATGGTGGGGGAGCCTGTGGCTACTCACATGCCTTTAAAACTATGTGAACTACGTAAACTCCTCTTTCTGTTTTTTAGCATTATTCTCAATGTGAAAGCCCAGCACACAATAGGCCATTTGTTTAAATCACTGATGTGAAATAGCCTCTGACAGAAGGAAGGTATTTACTTTAAGACTACACTTATCCCCATTACTCTTTTGGGGCTCCACCTATTGTCTGCTCATTAAGAGAAAAAACATAAAACATTTGTCATCTCTGGAATACAGCATATGTTTATAATAAAAACAAAGATCATATTATAGTCAGTCTATTCACATAAAAGAGCATCCTATAACCTTTGACTGTAGCTTTTTATATGTCAGCCCCTGTCCATTAAATGTATCTGTCTACACTTTCATAAACAAAACCCATAAAAAGCCATTGCACAGAAACCTTATTGCTGAAACATATGATTGAAAACAGGCCATTACTTCGACATATTCTATTTAGCATTATAAAGACCATCTACATCTCAGGAGGTGGTAATTGGCAGCAATTATCCACCTTATTAACTGCTATCATACGGAAAAAAAATTCAGAACATTTAGATTCCCACATACATTGAACTCGTGTCCTAAGAAAACTAAGGCTGACATTCTTTATGGGATGAAGGAGGACCATTGGGGTGCAATGAAGAAAAAACTAAATTCAACTGTTACGTCCTCCACACCCTCACCCATTTCAAACATTGTAATTCAGTAGACATAGATATCTACATTTTTAGCACTATTTTGTGTCACTCAAACAGTTTTAATCTTTTGCTCATAAAGGGTTTCAATTCCAGTCATTCCATATTTCAATTAGTCTCTGTCTGGAAAGAAAAGTCTTTCACATTTCTGATGAGGCAAAAGCCAGGGAATACTAGGGGTTTTTTTGCTTACATATATGCACCAGTTCTTACACTAGCATCTTTTAATGGAAGGATGCAGGATCAGTAAAATGTGCCAAACTCATTATGCAAGGCAACTCCATTCACTAAAAATAAGCAAAACAAAACCCCCATAGTTAATGTTTTCTATTTTGTTTATGCAAATAAATCACATCACAAAATCAAGTCTAAATTAAGAACAAGTAATTCAGTTTAGATACAAATATACTAAGAATGAGGAAAAAATTACATAACATATAGCATTTAGAGAGATCTCTTACAGAAGAATTATATTCATATCCCTAAGCTACTTAAAAGAGTGACTGAATTTATCAAGATGCAAATATATTTCAAATTGAACAGACTTCGAACTGCACTACAGGCTTTTTGCACCACAGCATTGCAAATTGAGCCTGCTACCACATGTGACTTTAAAGGAAGAACTGAAAATGAAAAGTAAAGAGGAGCCTTCGAAACCCCTTCCCCAAAACTGGATCACATACAAAAGCAAACTTCCAATAGTGTGAGATACATAAACATTTTCGCAATGTTTGTCATAACAACTAAACAACAAGAACATACATGAACATAAATTGTTTGTCAATTTGTTTCTGTGGGAGAAGGAAAGAGATCCTTAAAAAAAGTGATTATCTTTTCAATGTAATTTACTGCATTCATTGATCAATGAATGGAAAAGAGGATGTTTGTTTTTGTACAGTTTGTAGAGTCACATCGTATTTCTGCATCTGAGAATTTTCTCCATAACACACCTATTTGTTAGTCCAACCAAACTGTACTGACATCAAGAGAGGCTATGTTGCTTTGAATGGGCTTTTTTTCCATATTAAAATATGCAACTTAAAACAACAAGTGCTGTTTAAACCTAAAATGAACCTTTTTGTCAATATTAGTTCCTAAAGTTTATTTCCCTGTTATACAAGCTCATGGGTAACAGAAGAGAACAGATATTACAACCTGGACTGATGAAAAATTCCATTTATTTATCACTACCAGTATACATACTTTCTGAAACAAGCTGGATTTGCTTAAACTTCACATTTTCTTATATTTTTCATTACCATCATTAGAATGAAAGATGAGCAGCTTGATTTTTTTCAATTTGAGATTTAAGCATATCAATTAAGCCTTTAACTAAAATGACTACCAGACAAGTAAAAATCTTTCCAACTGAAATACAAGCAAACTCTCCAGGTTAGTTCTGGTTTGTATGAAAACTTGGGCAGGCAGACAGGCAATGGCTGTACCACTTTTTTAAGGCCAGAGCACTCAGCACACCTTGTCAGCTGAAGTGGCTATTTCATGCCCAAACCATGACCCTCAAAAATAGACTTACACTGAGTACTGGCTCCAGATATGATGCCTGCAGTGAAAAATTGTGCTGCAAAATGAAGTACTGGTAATGCTGAAAGTGGAGGTCTGTGCTCTCAAGAGCACTGCACTGATTTATGACAAAACTGCTGTTCCCGTAACAGATTCTCTCAATAAACACTCACGCCACACAAGTTATCTATGGGAAACTTATGCCTGTAAAGGATCAGGATTAATTTTAAAAAGAGCTCACTTTCTGTCTTAGCAACTCATATTTCATTGCAATTCTTTTGTAAAATCACAGGTTGCTATCCAGTCTCCAACAGAAGAAAATGGGAAAAAAGGAGAAAGCTTGCTTTTTAGTGCTTCTTTTCTTACTTTGTCTACCAATGTCTGTAAATTAAATAATTTCCTGAACATTTAGAAGCAAAGTTTTGTTGCTTGAATCAGGTGATGGCATGAGAACAGAGCTCATCAGCAAGAACAGCACAGTACCAGCCATTCTAGCCCCCAGATTGCACAGCTCAGAAAGGCAGGAGCTACGGCACGAGCAACTACCTTCTCTACATGCATTCTGTCAAAGGACTCATAGAGACTGAAGTCTGGGGGGAAAAAATCAAATGCAATAAAGGAAGTTCAGCAATTGAACCTGTTTGGACCTGTTTTTAAATGCAGTTATTACACATGCACACTGATAGAGCCAAGTTCTTCTGAACTTCAATTTGCATTAAAAATATCTAATTTTCAATTATTCTTGACAACCGCTTAACTGAAACTTGTTTTTTTCCTAGGTATGAGAACGGAAATGTCACAAGTGTTACTATGAGTAAAATAAACACATGACAGCATTGAATTCCTCTGTCTCATCAGGTTCTGAATCATCATTAGAAATCTACACTAACTGCATTTCATTGTGCCTGACAGCTTTTATATGATACTCTTTTTCTTGTTGGGGTAAAGAGAACAGCACACAAAATTAACTGAACAACAAAGCAAATGTCTTCAAATACAATGGAATTCCAAAAATTTAGGTAAGGACTTAGTAAGAATTTAGCAAGAATTTTCTTATGAAGAAATGAAAACAGAGAAATTAATTGAGACCCCTCAAATGATCCCAGGAAATGAGGATACAACTGCACAACCCGATGATAAAGACAAGATGCAGAAACTCCCAAGGGCAATAAGAAATAGTGACAGAGCCTTTTAGCACTCTGGGTCCAGGTCAAAACTGTGAGAAAATGTCCAGTAAAACACAACTTGTCTGTTTCTGAAACATGGCTGAGCTTCCAAGATTATCAGAAATCATTAGAAAAAAAAAAGGAAAAAAAAAATATGGTCTCCTAGACAAAACAGTCTACAATCCCCAAGTTTCTTTCTGAGTTGTGATAAATCAATCCACAATTAAACAATAATGAAATTGTTTCTCAGATGATCTGGAAGAAACTATGGAACACTATCAAGCACCTGAAAGGTACAGATCTGTTGACAGAGGTGTTACAAATACCTACACAAGGAAATACATCAGTGCTTAAGAAGAGCACAGGCTATGGGTTTAAGCTTATTTCCTCCTGCTATCGGGGTATTAAAAAATCTTTCATTCTATTTTGCAGTTTTTGTGAGTAAGTGTATCTTCCTTTTGTGGTCATGTGCTGACATTCTGGACTACTTCTCTTCCCTTGATTCATCTGGCTTTAACAAACAAATGTACTAGACACACAAAGATGCTGTCATTTTGTGTTGGCCTAAGGTGAACAGATTCCTTTTATTTCCAGCTTTGATATTGATACCAAAGCACAAATTCTTGCTACATAAACAAAATGCTTGCACTTAGTCCAACTGAGGTTACACCTACTTAATCATGCAAGGGCTGCGCCTCAGTGTGTGCCACACTTAAGGACCTTTAGAAGAAAACGTGAAAAATAAAGAAATAAAACCTACTGAGTATTTCCTACCTTACAAACAAATGGGGGAAATAGCAACAAAGCTGTCAGTAAAAAAAGCTGCATCCCTAATGCTCTTTCTAAAGACTTATGTTTAATGATAAACAGACCATGAAAAGAGACTCAGCAAGCCAGAGGAGCAACATATATAACCCTGAATATTTAGTGGTTTGATATTCTTTTGGAAAGCATGCCATTTCAGATTGCTACAAATGCAGAATAGCTTCTTACAGCTAAAAAATATCCTGCTGCATGAAATATTTCAAGTATATTAAACACAGTTTGCAAAAATAGCTTCTTCAAGAATAAGAATCCAATGAATATATAAAAAGAAAAGTCACTGACTCTTAGAACTTGTAAAACCCTCTAGCACATCCTTTGGTGTGTGCAGGCAAAAAAAAAGAAAACTGTGCATTTTATGTATACATATTTATATGTGTCAGTGTGCACACACATCCTGCAATAAAAAAAATCTGAAATTCAACTTCAGCCTTAGAATGCAGCAAGCTCTGTAACCACCAATCAGGAATGCTTTGCTCTGTACATGTTCTAGAAGTCTGCTCATTTCTACCTAGATAATTCACTGCAATGATTAAGTTGTCCCTTGTATAATTCTTAATGTTCTGAAGAAATTTAACAGGGCAGTTATATCTCCATGTAATATAAGCTAAATTACTTACCCTTCTTCCTGCTAAAAGCACGATTCATGTTGAAAAATCTACCCAGTCAATGATGCTTCTGGGTTTGGTTTTTCCTCCCCCCTTTAACCTGCAGAACAACACACACAAGGAAACAGAAAATTCCATGATTATAGTTGAAGTTCTATTTATCTTCATATTAAAGACACTGTAAATGATCTTAAGAATTCTGAAATAATTCTGAGAAAGCGGGGACATGCTTTGCTGAAGAAGAAATTTCAGCATTGAGAAGATCTGTGTTCAAAACATCCAGTGGTGCTTCATACAGAAAGACATTTTAAGGTTCCTTTAAGCTCTTCTCACTAAGATTTCAGAGGCACAGAGCAGGTGGCATTATACATATACACGAAGACAAATACCACATACAAATAGGTTGGAAAGAAAGCTTGAAAATGAATGCTGACTAAAAGACTCCATAAAAACACTCAGTTCACATTTGCAGTGCCCTGTTTTCTGTCATTTAGGCTGTCAGATTATTTCAAGCTAGGCTTTTGTCTTCACATGGGCTTGACACCAGGGGGAAAAAAATTACAATATATAGATTCTTCTTCACCCAGGGACTCAATACTGAAAAAATTGCCTTCTATCAGTGCTACTACCTCCTTGCTCCACTTACTTCAGATTGTACAGTAATTTCTATATTTTCTTCCCTTACAAATACAGATACAGTCTTAAATTCTCATTTAATTTTTGATTCTCAATACTATTTTTGAAATTTATTATTTAGCAACATAAAAACCCAATAAAATCCACTACATCCAAAGCTACTCAAGATGATCCCATTCAGCAGTAAAGAGCTTTTCCTTTTACAACCACACATAAAGATATTCCCATTACTACTTCTCATGCTGTTCAGATCTTCCAAGCAAAAGTTGCACCAGTGCCCTTTCTCTTCTCTCCAAGCAATCCAGTCAAAGAAAAAGAAAAAAAGGGGATGGTAAAAAAAGAAAATCAAAACACTTTGCTATCAGATGATTTTTTAATCAACTAGAACAGTACTTTTGCTTTGAATAAAAGCAAAACTTAGACCAGTATTTTAAATGTCAGCATCAACATGATAAATTCACTTAAAATACTTTATGCAGCTCATGAATGCTTCTTGTGATGTTTACCCCTCTTTTTCACTAAGTTCAATACCAATTAAAGGAAATATATCCAAATTTCCATGTAAACATTTCATATTTTCCACATTGGATAGCATGAGCAATTACAGCTAAAAACAGCCACATAAAACCAACAAAACCTCCATTTTATTTTCAACTAATCACCAATGCAGCAGGACTTCTTCTCCACACAGTCCTGTGAGAATGAAGGAGCAATCCCTGTTTAAACTAGCACAGCACCCTAGATATGCAACCAACCATTTATTGCTGAAAGCACAGGTACCAGATCCCTTTTGTTTTACAGATTTTACTGAGCATTTCAGAAGGGTGGACACAAAACAATGAGCACAGGCAGGAGTTATCCATGCAGTTTCCATGCCGTAATTTCGATGCAAAGGCCAGACAGCGCATTTGGTGTCCAGCTCAGCAGTTCTACCAGCAAGGCTGGGAAGCCTCACCCACCCATACAGCCACCCCCTGCCCTCACTATTGGCAGCACCACATGGAAAGCTGGGGATACACATGGGTCAGTGAAACAAAAAAAAACATTCATGAGGGCTCTCAAGTCCCAGGAATGGTTTCAGCAGCATCCCCGGAAAGGGCAATGGCATTACTGGGGAAATTCCAACAAGCATCAGCGTCCCCAAAAGCTGAGAATGCATTAGTAGCTCTTCTGGCAGGGCAGGCACAGAGTGGGGCTTGCACCAGTGTAAATGAGGACAATCAACTCAGCTGAAATAAAGTAATAAGGAAGAACATTAGAATTGCAGCTTTTTAAGGAACTACAGGTGTGTTTAGCTTACAGGTTTAAGACAGGCAGCCTATTAGATATGCTAGAGATATATAAGGAGTAGCAGAACTTTGTTCAGGACGTTCACCCTCATGAATTAACAGTCAGTTTTGAGTAAAAAGAGCTTTCTTTCCTCTCCGAGATACCTCTCACGGTTGTCTTGCACAGCACTAGACCAAACATCATAACATGTCCTTTTCAGAATGCCTTTTTTGTGTGTATTCCTATCCTCATCCAAGACACTGTTAAGGAACATATTTGAGATGGCTACTGCATAGAGCATCTTCTAAATAGAAACTCTGCAGGCACATCACAAGGCAGCTGCCTGGCCACGTTTCTAGAGATCACTATTCAAGTATTTTGTTTAAAATACAATGTAACTAAGTATATGTTTGCTCCTCATGGGCAAAGATATATTACCATTGAAGTAACCTATGCTAAAAAAAGCCAAAATGTATTGACTACTTAGCTAAAAATGGACAGTATTGCCAAAACTATGTTCATCATTTCAATTCCAACAAAACATCAGTAGAACAAAACACAGATGTGGCTTAGGCAACAAACAATATCAAAACACTTAATCAGCGTACTTCCGCTTCACACACAAAGCGTTATTAAATAGGGAAACAGAATTAGCTGCACGTAACCGCATTTACAATTCCCTCAAACTCTAATATGAACAACATCATCAACTTCTCAGATGTTGAAAAAGCAGATTATGAAATGCTCCATAAAATTTTGCTATTTACAAAAGACCGACCCAAACACCATTAAGTTCATTTCAATATCCTCAGTGGGCCTTGGGGCACGAGGGTAGTATCAGACTGTCATACGCAGCACTGGTAAGTTTTCAGTCAGAAAAGCAAAGTTATGTTTAGACATATCCTGCAATATCTTTGTTCACAATATTCCACTGACAAAGAATAATAGTCTTAGAAGCAAGTGAGCTGTTTTCTGATAATGGAGGGTAAACAGATTTTTTTGGTAGAAAACAATTGTGTTTCTGACAAATCTTGACACACAAAACCCCTGGAACAAACCAGTCGGTTAAAAGCTTGGAAAGAGCCAAAAGCAAGGCAAGTCAGAGAATCCCATTCTGGTGCAGGGAGCCCTGTGCACAAGCGTAGACTCCTCTCTACAAACCACTCGACTTGCAAGGGTAAAGCAGTTGTAACAATCAGAGGCATTAGGGAATAGGAATGTGGACCAAGCCATTCCATTACTCATCGCTCAGGAAGACACACCTAGGTAAAGAATGTTTCTCCACCTTACTCCAAAGAGTTTTCTTCAGCTTTGTCCAGAAACCAAACCCTACTGGGAAAGAGAAAACCTGCATGGGATCTCACAAAATGGTTAACTGACAAAATGTGAAGAGTTCTGACAAGCACAAATTAGGGAAAATCTGGGTAGTAACAGTTTATTTTCTTCAGGACAAAGAGAAAAGAAAAAAAAAGAAAAAAGAGAGAAAAGGCTTAGAAAATAATTTTATTACACTACAAAAATTTCAATAACAGATGAACACCCTGAGCAGGAGGAGACATGACACCCACAACCTGAACACTGACAGGGGCATGTGTCCTGGGCAGGTGAGTGTTTAAGCTGTCATATCAAACATAGCAAAGTCGTCACAGGGAAAGCAAGAACCATCTCCTTTTGTCTTCACTGTCACTAACCCCTCGTTTTCATGGTGGGGTGTTGTCACAGCAAAGAGGAAACTGCAGGATGGCAAGGGGTGCAACGAAACAAGTGGCCTGAGAACTGTGGTGTTGGCAGATATTTGGACTGGGGAGTGCAAGGGTGGCAAGATTTGAAGCTGAGATCACTCAGTAATTACTTTTTGACACTGACGCTCATGTTGGTGGCTGTCTCCTCTGCTTTATGCAGCAAAGGCAGTGAACAATGGAGTGGAGTGGCAGACGTCCAGCTGCCAACACAGGCGGCCACGGCCCTCCCTGCCTGCTGAAACAACACCGCACTTCCACACAGGCGTCTTCACACGCCTGCGGGCTCCTTCAGAATGCTGGATTTGATACGTTTTCTAAATTTAGAGCTGTCTCAGACAAGCCAAGAGAACATACCTAGGAAGGGGAAGAAACAAGCCACAAGTGTAACTCATCTCCTTTGTCTCTTATTTCCTTTTAGAAATTGGGTATTCCTGAGGACTTATTTGGGGTTTCCTCCACAGCCAGTCCCTTGGAATGGCACGGGCTATAACAACTACCTGGGCTGAACCTTTCATTGTATATCTCTTTTTCCTTCCACAAATAATTACTACAAAACCTCCCTAAAAACTCCAACTTGCACCCATCCACTCCTCTTAATAAAAAACAAAAGTCCAATCTGTCCCTTCCCTTACGCACACATAGAGTTTCCATACAAAGGCAAATTTAGCTTCAGATGACATGAAGATTCAGACTCTTCCCCCTCTCAGATCCCAGCCTTTCAAGCATACTGCATAACATTCCTTAAAGAATGAAGCACAAAATGTCTTAAACCCTGTTTCAAAAGGGCCGCAGCACACAGGAATGTGTGATTCATTGGCTTGCAATGAAACTTAAGCTTATAAAGTTATTTCTGAAGGTAAGATGAGAAACTGGAACACAATAACAACTTTGGAAGTATTTTTCTGATTTATACCAAAACTCCATGAAAATATTGCCCTAATACGACATGGGGCATAACAGAGAAAAAAATTATGATAATACAAGATTGCATTAAGCAATACACAAAGCCAAGTAAACATCTTAATATCAGGAAGCACTTTCCCTTCCTTTTGTATGAAGGCAACTAAAACACTAACTTGCTATAACCCTTTTTCCTCTGAAACAGTAAAAATATTAAAAAATGACGCCTCAATGAACATATTTTGGTGTAGACCCAAACCTGCACTGTCATGCTTGGAAAGCAGCAAGCACTTTCAAACATGGTTATGGAAGACTTTATGTTCAGAAACAATAATAGAACAGTCTGTAGTGCTGTAAACCACAACAGCACTTAAACAGAACTTAGCACTACAAAAATGTGCAGGAAAAATAACTGAAAGCCAGCACAGATCTACAGGCTTCACCAAAACTGAAAATCTGTCAACTGAAGTTCTTAGCCTACGCCTGTGCTTTATAATTCACAGAAGCACTAATGGAGTATAAAGGAAAACAATCAGCCACTGGAAAACTTTACTTTTAAGGTTTTATTCATCACCACATTTTCAAAAACATTCATTAGCCAGAGCCAAGTGACAGCCATACTTTCCTGCTGAAGGGAAATCTGTACAAATAAAAACTTACTTGTAGTTTTTCGACTTTGCAGAGGACGAGGCAGGGCAAACTGGTAAAGAGCTGCTCTTCTAAAACTCCCAGCTTCCCACCACCAAAGCAGACCTTGCTGTTGATGACAATATTCTCAATGGGACAGAGCCCAAACAGCTCTGCTGGCCCTGGAGCCTGCAGCCAGGGCAATGTGTGAACAAAGTGCCCAGAGGTGTCACAGGGGCCCACCCAGTGTGAGTGAAGAGAAGACAGAAATTATCTGGCAAACACTAAAACAAATGGAAGCCACATACCTAAAATAAAGCTCACCTTCCAACATAATGACTCTCCTTCTGTGAATGGGATGGGCAGGAAACACCCAATTTGAAGGCTAAAGACCTTCCTGCAGTATGACTGTGATCACCCTGCTCTCACCAAGCTCCTGAAACCACCAGGAAAATAGAAGAGTCACACTTGCCCTATATTTTTCTTCCCCCTCTCAAGCAGTATAAGCCTAGTACTGTTGTGACAAGTGCTTTTCATCCCACAGCAAGAAGTCTTTCAGACTATGGGTAAAGCATTTCTCAAACAGAAGATCTGCCAAAAAAGTATTCACAGGAACCAAGGACAAGCAGACAGTAGTGTTTTGCTATAAATATCAACATCAAAGAGGTGTCAGGAAGCAGAAAATCTATATGAAACTCATGCATTTCATAGCAGTTTCCCCAAAACTTTTCTAAGTGATGTTTTACTCTTCCACTTCCTAAAATAATCTGTTCCTTTCAATAGGAAAATGAAAATAGAGACGAGTAAACAGGTGACAAGGGGATATCACTCAGACAGCTGACAGCAAAAACAACTCCTTAGGCAAGGTTATCACTAACTTGTATTTTACAGCAAGAAGCAATATCAACATCAATAAGTATAACAAGAATAAATTTCAGCATTGAAATAGAACTATGAAGAAAATGTGTTTAGAACTGCTGCAAGCACCAATAAATCCTCAGACAAGTTGCTAATGGAACACCATTTAAAAACCCCAGACAAACAGAAAATGTACTTGTTCCACAAAAATGGTTCTCTAGATGTCTTTTAAAGTATTAGGAACAATGTAACTGCAAAAAAATATTGCACTTCTCAGTATATTTACTTGTAAACAATTATTTTTTATTATGTTCAATTATGCTGATATGTATTAGCAGATTATATGACTCATGGAATAAACTGAAGCTTATACTGTGCAAACAAAAGGAGTAATTTCAACACAAGAGCATCCTCTTCTGAGAAACCGGTTCTATTATTTGCTTCATTAGGACAGAATAATCACAACAAGATATAAGAGGAGCTTTCTTTTTCCTCCAGTCCACAAGCACCAGCATTGATTCAAACGTGAAGGAATTCAGTCTTGTCAGCCTAATTCTTACTCCACTGTACAAGAACTTACAAATGTCAGATGCTCAGAGCCAGCAGAAAGGCTTTATACATATTCTCTCCCAAGGAACTCAGATACTTTCATCTGCTTCCAAAGGACAGACAGATGGCAAACATCTTGCTCACTTGCAGACAAGAGGGTCTGTATTTCAGATCCCATTAGCATTTGATCGACTAGATGGAATCAGAACAAGATTTTTGCCTGTCCCACTACTTTCAGATGGATGATGGAACGCCTGGGGAGCTTTGTGAATGTTCTGTTTTTAACAGCAACAGAGTGAGGTTCATCACTGGGGTCCACCACAGACAGGTAAACACACAACAACGCTTACAAGTAAGCCAGTTCTGGTGGAAGAGATAATGGGACACTGGAGCTTTTGACTCACAGGAGTAAATTTTTTTTTTCCTGACTAATTTTCCAGAATTTCACACACAGTCCTTGCTTGGATGGATACATACAGTTAAAAGAAAGGTATTCCCTGACACGGAGTATGGTTACTCCTATGCTGGAATCACTGTTTCTCTTCTGGAAGAGCTGATTGCTCTACAGCAATCTAGAGAACCTATTTAATTACTGGCAGATTATTTTCAAACCCTCCCTTGTATTTTCTTTAAGGGGGAGGGAATGTATTTGAAACTTTCAAGTCTCAAAACAGCAGCAAATTTTTGTTAACCTTCTGAAATTTTTCCAGTTACATTTACTGCATTCATTGCTTTTTCATAATCACATTGTAAAAAGTGCTGCTGACAGAAAAGGCAGAGACCATAAGACTCATTACGTATTCTGGAGGTAAATCTTCAAATAAAGCACACCAATTTTTGAAATAGGTTTAGATGCACTTAGAGTACAAACTCATCATATTTACCAGATCTGTTATAGAGGCACAAGAGTTTAACAAATGGCATCATTATTCTACTCTACCAAAGTATATTTGGCCAATCTTGAAAAGCGCATTAGACATACTCTTGTGCACATATGCTCAGCAGGTCCCAGAAGATCACTTCATGTGCTTCCCTCAATCTGCACTAACCTTAATTGAAGTTCAAAAGCTGATTATGGATGTTCCAAAGATGATTAAGATGAAGTGAAAACCCCAGACATCTGTTTAGACAAAAGCAACCAGAAAAATCCTGGGTAGGTACCAGGGAACAAGCTGCAAGAGAAGAATGAGGAGAAATGTGCCTTCATCTCCCCACACATGCCCCTGTATTTTCTTTACTCCTGTAGAGCACACACTAGATATTTTCTTTGCCACAGTCCTCTCTCCAGGAGCTCAACAGGAGCTCATTCCAATTTTTATAAATGCAAAATGATAAAAATAATCACCTTTTCCCCAATGGATCTGAACTATGACACTCCTAATAGTTTCTAAAGTCTCTGAAACCAGCTTGGGTTTTTTCTTTTAAATGTAAAATCTTTTGAGCTTTTGTTTTTATTGGGGCACGTTTTTTACAGTAAAAGATCGATACCAAATTAGCAGAGATCATCCCCCTATAGAAATGAGTACAATATGATATCATTACTTAAACTTATTTATCTGCAGGACTTAAAGTCCATACTCATACTTTAATTTGAGGACCCTTGTCCCACAACTGTCCCTCAAAGGAGAACCAGAAGCCTGTATAAACTCTAAGCATACAGATTGCTATGCAGTCTAGATATGCTGGCTTTCTTGTCTTTTACTGTTCAATTCCTACTGGCACTTAGCTCAAGTGCTAAAGGTTATATGATGAAAAAAATTACTATAATAAAAATTTCTAATAATTTATTTTCTCATAATCAATTTATTAACATATTACATGCTTCTGAAACAATGACATACAAAAGTGTCATTCACTTAACAAGAGTTTAAACAGTGTCATTCACTTCACAAAGTCTGTCATACTGAACACAATCCCTTACTATTAAAATCAACAGATTTCTTATTAATGCTGATATATTCAGATTCCATGCTTTAACTGGTTAGCCTTAAGGACAGTATTAAGTTTTATTTATATAGATAAGATAGGTTTATTAAGTGATTTCAACAGTTTTCAAAATTGAGAAAAGTTGGCAATATCCATTTTCTCACTTTTATTAATGAATCTCAGAGAGACTATCTTGAAACCAAGATTACACTGGTTTTTAGGCTTTATCACATTACATTTCTTTATCTTATCTAAATACCAGTCTGATAAATCCAACCATTTTGATAAGGTTGTGGTATGAAGTTAAAAGCACAGATATGAAAGTGACACAACAGCATGGGAACCAAAATCATATTTATGACAAATTAACCTCTTCATCTCTGTCTTTTAGATGCAGTGTATATGCAAATAGTTCATGATGGTGTCTGTTCAGTAGAAACATTCAGGTTTTGCACACCATTACAGTCACTACTAATCTTATTTCAAGATTTTGCCAAGTTATCCATCCTAGAGTAATTTAGTGGTCAGTACTGAAATACAGACTGATGCTTGACAGAGTTTCTAAGGTAGCAAGTGCTGGCTGTATTTTCTAACGCAAATGGGACTAAGGAGAACATGTAATTTTTTAAAAACATGAGAGATCCTCAGATTTAGATTGAAACGCTGATCACATCACACACAGAATGGTACCGGTTGCTTGGGACTGGGATGATTCCAGTCCCTGTTCCAATTAATATCCATGTAGCTGAAATGTGCTGCAAGTCTAACATCACGTTCACAGTTTGTTCAGCTTTGCATAGAAAAACCCTCAGTGAGGCAACTTCAGTATTTGGTAATGAAAGACTGCCTTGTCCCACCCTTTACAAGCACATGACACTTGACTGTGATCCTTAAACCACTACACACACAGCAACTTCTTCCCCAGGCAGGCCCCAGTCTGGCCTGCACCTCCAGAACCAGAGGAGAGAAAGAAATAGAGAATCATCCTCCTAAGTATTGGGAGGAAATTCAGAAAACTGCTAACATCACAATCTGTGGCTGATTGCTTAACTTAATGACTGGGTGTAAAAAGTAGGTACCAACACGAGTCATGTTTTCAAAGAAAGAAATTTTTAAGCTACCCTCTTGAAACCTGGGGGAAGTGGGGGCACAGGGAGAAAAGGGAAAAAAAACAAACACAAAACAAAAGCACAAAACACTAAACCTCAAAGTTCGGAAGTACAATGTTTAAAAAAAACTGGAAATGGACCCTTTCTAGAGTTTCATACTGAATATCTTAAATGCCTGTGCCAGGCATTTCTTTTCCCTTTTTTTTGTCTACAGATCTGAGATACCAGCTCTGGTCTATGGCTTTGGGTACAGTAACTAGATTTGTAAACACTGAAGCAAAACTATGGTAGTTTCACAGCACCTCAGTTCTTTAATCAACTTAAAAGTTTATTAAACTTAAATTCACTACCAAAGTTTCAAGAACTGAGTGCAGAAATTCAGAGTGTATCAAATGTGACCCCTTTTAAGCAAGATTTTCAAATGTATTTGTGCAGGTGAAGACTGCAGGCTAACTGAACTTAAACTGTTCATACACCTTTAACATCTGTCCCTGCCAGTGAGCACGAGGCACCTGAACTCCCAGAGCTGCCCGACTCCTCAGAGAACACAGCTCACAGGGCTAACAGCTGTCCTGCATTAACAGCACAGCTCCATCAGCACTCATTGACTCCTTCATGATACCCCTGTAACACACATCCAGAAAGAATCTTCCCCTAGATAGTTATCAACTCTCTATTTTGACAGGAGAAATCGTGGAACACAAAGTGCACTCACACACGTGAGAAAATGATTTTCTCAAAAGCCAAACCTAGGAATCAGCTGATGAAACAAAAGCAGGACCATCAATGTGAAAGGGCAGCCTGTATCCCACAATTACACCAAACCACATGCTCATCCCCCCTGCTCCTTCTCCTAACAACATACATTGACATTGCTAATTTTATGAATCATGACTAACTGGTTCAAATTCCTTAAGTTACTTCCAGGACAACGACAAGCAAATATTACTGGTTGTCACCAAAGAAAATTAAATTACTCAATCTTTTGGCTTCATATACAAACACAACTTCATGAACACTCTGTCAATACTCCTTTTCCAAAAGCCTTGAATGCTGCTATACAGTCAAAGAATGACAATTCAAGAGAGCAAACTGTGCATTTCTACTGGTATTTATGCATTTCACAGTTCATTTCAAAAGAAATAGCTAGGAGTAATGAAAAAAACCAAGGTTGTGTGAAATTACCATCCTAAACAGTCTTGCTTATACTGCAGTTGCAATTGTTTTGACAAAATATGAGCACAAAGATAATAATTGAGAAATGCAGCAACATATGAGGATTTCTGTAAGAGGTAATAGTCATTACAGGCCAGTGTTATAAATATCCTGCTCAAACACATCACATCTTTAAATACAGTTTTCCACACTTGTCTCAAACCCATTCTCTTTCAATGGAAAATTTATTCAGGAAAACACAAGCAAAGTTCATACATAGACGTGGGAAACGCCAGCAAAGTTCATACATAGACGTGCACTCTCCACTGTCTCCTGCAGGTGGACAAAAAAAGACTGCTACTGAATTCTTAAATCTTGGACTCTGCTTTTAAAACAAAAAAAAAATGAAGCAGCCAAAGAGCAGCATGATCAAGATCACTTGATAAAAACTGTTTCTCAAAGAAAGAAACTAGTGTCTCAATGTAAATACCAATGTAAGCTACAACACAAGTTTCTATATACAAAGAAAAAATATGAAGAAGAAATATGGGGGAGGGGAGAAAAGAGATGAAAACAAAAATGAATAATTAGCAGTTTCCTTGCAAACCGAAAGCATACAGCATCATTTAAGGCAGGAGAGAAAATTACATGTGAAAATACATGCCTTGATAAACTGAAAAGAAACTGAAGAAGAAGCAATGTTGGAAGCTGGCAGTAATGGAGCCATGAGGTACTACAGTGTATTTGTGGGCAGAAATTCCCCATCTCTCTGCCAAACCTCCGCTCCTTTTTCTTCACTTTGTTTACGACTGTGACATGCTATGCCTTCCTTGACAGAAGTAGGTATTCCATCTTTCCAATGGTCCTAGCTGCCCATCCAAGTTGAAATTAATCCATTTGACATTGAGGGCAGCTCATGTTCCCTACTGTTGCTCTATGAACAGGGGACAGTTCACTCCAGCAAGGTAGGTCCTGGACAAATAGTACTCTTATTTTTCATTTAAGAAATTTATAATCGATTTATAACAAGAGGTTCTCCTCCAAATGCCTGGAATAAAAGGAGCAGCAATTCAGCACCACACCTTTATATCTGCTCAACTATCTGCTTTAGGAAACAAGCATACATTTACAATACCATTGTATTCATCTATTTGTTGCTATTGTGAAACTGTGGATTAATTGTGATTTTACCACTATGTTATGATACTATGTCAGTATCTTGCCTGCCACTGTATTATTTAAAATATTAGCAAGATTAAGATCTTGCAGACTGGTCTGAATATGTGACACAAGTACAGGCCTGCCATGTTACAAAGCTTCCTGGTAAAAAGATGGCATCTTTCAAAATTTTCTTTTCTGCTTTTTAGGGTAAGGCAAAAGGGAGCAAAGACACAGACAAAACCCAGTAAAAGTTGTCTGTGTATCCTCCCTTAGGTTACCTTTCATGAGATACTCAGTTCTGCCATGAATTCTCATCCACATATCACCTTCAACTCTATCTCACAACTCACATTAAAGAGAGGGGGTTGGGAGTCTTTTTTGTACACAGATGGATTCCAGAAGTGTGTTCAAGGTTTCCAGCACTGAATATTCATTCACATGAAACCAAATCTTTGCTTTGCTCAGCGTCATGAACAACCTCACTTGTGACATTTACATCTATTGATCTGCCTGTTTTGTGAATACTCCCTTACAATATGTTGATCAAAATCATAAATTGATAGTTCATTGCATCAGAAGACCTGTACTTTTCACCTCCAAGTCAAAACGATATTTTACTCATGCAAAGGATCATCCCTTGATACTTGTTTTTACTTCTCTGTATTGTGATAGTTTCAAAATGGTACTTCTTCAAGGCTCAAAAAGTCAGTAACCAAATTGTATAGAATTTCCTTGGTGATAAATGGAAAGTTGCTGACAGACACTGCTAGATCCCCTTGTTGGAAAAGTTAATTTTGAGAACTGTCTTTATTCAATAGACTGCTAGCCAGAGATCTATGTATCTTCATGAGCAAGAGTTAATAAGCTGCATTTCTGCTATTGAAGAGGTACCTACCCAACAGCATCCAAATCTGAGCACAAAGGATGACTATAAGTGCAGTTCAAGCTGTATAACAAAACAGTCTGACGACATTGGCAAATAAAGAGTCAGTCTTATCATGTTATCAATCAAGGATATTTTTACAAGCAATGAGATCCACTCTCCAAAGTAAAGAAATAAAAAATAATAGACTTGCCTTTAAATTTGTAACAAACTACCGCTTTGACTCAAGGTTAAAATACCATGTTTTATCTTGTACTTGTCAGTAAGCCATTATCTGTGCAATTAAGATGGCTTATCTGATTAACAGAAATTCTCTAAACTGCAGTAAATCATTTCTCTAAGGTGAACAGCAATTAACTTACTAGAAAATCACCTGGCTTAGCTATCAGGTCTTAAATATCCATAGAGCTGCCATTATCGTAGTATTTGACACCTTCTTTAATCACATAATAAAGGCTTGCCACCTTCATAGCTCACTTTCACTTTATAGATGGGAGGGCAGAGACACAGAGGCTGATGTTCAGGAGAAGAAATTTCAGTCACCACTTAGCACTCAAGGATAAAACACCGCAGAGACTGTATGTACAAGCATGTGTAAAAATGCAGAATCAGGTGCTGGGAAGCCAACACCTGGAAACACACTCTGTGTTTTGAGTGAACGCCCACAAAGTAAAACAAGAGGTGTAGAAGAATATTCAGAGGCCTGCTTTAACTCTGAACACCTCAGCAGAGGGGAGGAATAAATGGAGTTTTAAGACTGGCAGTTTTAGATGAACACTTGTTCAGGGATCCGTTGGAACATTGTGTGAATGACAATTCAAACACACAGTGCCTTAGAGATGGAAAATTGCAGAAGCACCGAGCCACGCCATTTATTTAAAGGTGGCAGCGAACTCTCCGTAGATCACTGTACCACAGCAGCCACCCTTTGGACTGTCGCCTCACCCGAGCTGCTGACACTGCTGCCAGAGCCACAGGAGCACTCAGGCACAAATGCTTTTTGTAAGAGTCTCGCATATTAATGCCCCAGTATGGCAGAGCGAACACATGACAATGGACATGCCAGAGAGTTACTTTTGGAGCAGTAAGTCTGCAAAAAGGATTAAATTCACTCAGGAAAATACAACGTTGTCAAAGAGCAAGGGATGCAGGCAGAATGTGGAAGAGTGCCTGTGACAGAATCCCTACTTGCCACCACAGAGCCATGAGCCTCAGAGCAGAAGTTAAAATTTATCTTTAAATACCATTAGTCTTCATGTTCCTGATTTTTTTTTCAAAATGCTTTTATTATATGTGCGACAAACTTCAGAGAGATACTTCAATACTTTTTCAAAGAAATGTCCTAGTGTAAAAAAACAGTAACACAGCAAGCCTTGATTTTCTGTTATTCTGCGTCATTGAAAGATGACCTATGTGGGTATTTTGGTCTGATATCCTTTAATTTAGTTGTTTGGTTTCTTTTTAACAGACCAAAACTTTAATGTTCCTGTCAAAGTAGATTTTGGGTTAAATTTAGAAATATTCAAATTACTTTTATTTAGAATTCTCCTTCGGCAGGGTTTTTCATCTTCATCTCAAATCCCATAGCAAGTTAAAAATGCAAAATATAGATGTTTTGAAGAGTATATATGTTTAGGGAGGCAATTAAGTATATTTTTATTCATGGCTAAATCCTTTATCAAGTTTTTGAGATGTCAGTGTAGAGACTCTCAAAACACCCATGTTTGCTCACACTGTTTTTCAAACATTTGTAAAACTAGCTGGCCTTTGTATTCTCACTCCAGGTGCAGCTGAAAGTGTCCCAAATGCCAAAAAAGTTAATAAAAATCAGAAAATAAGGTTACAGGACTGTGGAAACATCAGTTCTAACAGATCTAGGCCCTTGGATGTGCTTTGAGGAGCTCCAATCTTCCCACTCCTGCAGTACAACACAGCTAAAGCTGAACATGAAATGGAAGAAGCAACTTCTTACAAAAAGGAAGTAATTCAGAGGGCAAAGGCACTTTACTGCTTCAATACTTATGTTAATAACCTTTTTAAATTTAGTTAGGATACTTCCATCTGTAAAATAGCAGAAGAAACAGCCTTGAAACCTGGATTGATATAATAAACAAACATGTAAATTTTCCAGTTCTGGAAGCAAATAACATGTAGTGATTTATAAATATAAAACCAAATACATAAACAATGGGAGAATAAATAAAACATGGATAACAAGACAATACCTTCACTCTTAACAAGAATATTACATGTTTTCATACCAGAGATATGAAATGTAATTACTTCCCTCTCTCAAGACCAACAAATAAAAGACTGCAGTTCATCTTTTTCTCCAGGAGGACAGAAAAAAATGCAACCCCTTTCATACTTACTAGGAATGCTAACTTTGGGGAGAGAGATCTTAAAAATAAAGTAATTTATAAATGAAAATAACAAGTGGCAATAGATTGCATTTGGAAGTCAAGAAAGAATTTTTCAATTTCACATATCATTTAACCAGTGTCAGACAAAAAAAAAAAGACCAGATAAATTGTATCTGCAGTGCAAAGCCACTGAGCTGCTGACCACAGCAATGGTGAAATATAGAAGAGACTTGCAGTTAAAAACCAGATGGAGGGTTAGATAGAGGGCAACTGTGTAACTCCTCTGTCTCTACCACAAAGAGTAAAACATACTACAGAGTTGTTTCATAAAACCATTTGAGGTGGCCTCTGATACTTTGATTCATCTGTTTACTCCTGGAGAAAAGTACAGCTCTATAAATGCAGGTAGTGAAAGCCACTGTGTATTTCTAATACGCAAAGAAGAAAACAAATAATTCCATTCTGCTATAGGTACTGCTTCTCAAAACTAACCCAAATAAGCACTGAAAGAGTAAATGATAGATGTGGGGATTTCATCCAAACACACTTACAACAGTATTTTTAGTTTGGGGAGGACAACTGGGAAGAAAGACAAATGCAAGAACAAAATCCATCAGATTTCTGTTTGTTTGCTGTTTTAATCACTGATGACCTGTATTCAGGCTGTTGACAGCCTTTTTTGGCAACCACTTCAAACACACTTATCTCCACCTGGAAATGGTCATGGCTGGGACATCATTTCATTCCTCGTGTACTGTATAACATCAGCTGGGCTATTCTGCTTGATTACAGCAAATTGTGAAGATGCAGGAGGGCATCCAAAAGCTTTATCAATTCCAGCATGGGGATTCCCTGCCTGCTGACACTTCTGAATGACAGAGCACATCTAGATGTTGATGAAGCCCTTTCTTTCACAGGAGAGGCCTCAGTTCTTACGGTTATTTAAATTAAAAGGGATAAAGCAACTAGATTTACATCTCAAACATACCTTAAACTAAAGGGTAATTACGGTTTGACCTTACATGTAATGCCAAAAGGCACTGCAATGCACCCATTTATTTTAATAATATAGCAAAAAATTGAAGATAAAGATGTTTTAAAATGATATAACTGCTCGACTTTAAGAGATGTTAAAGCCTAATGCTGAACTAAAAATAACAATAATGCAACATAGATGCAGGTTAAAAAAAGATAATTGCCTATAAAGAAGAAATTAATTAGAGTTGTGGCAGAATCTTCACCACCCACAAACTTTCAAAAGTTTAATGGCCCTGTGAAAAGGAATGACTCTCCCAAATGGCAGGATGCCTGTAGGAAAGGTGACTGCAAGAAGCTCAAGGTAAAGCACTGAAAGAGACCTGGAAGACATTTTACATTTGGAATCATTTGGCTGCAGCCTTGCTTGGCTCCTTGCCCACACCACAGGCAAGAAAGGAACCAAGACAAAGCAGTGCTAAAACCCGTCTGGCGGTTGGGGAGGCAGAGCTCCAGCAGCAGACACACAGCAGGGATAGGGGCAGCTTGGCACAAACAGCAAAGCAGAGAAACAGAGCTTTAAACAAGCAGATCATGGTTAACAGAATAGAGCACACAGATTTGTATGGGTGCACTGAAACTCATGACCCCTATGAACTCAGGACTTTTGAACCAAGAAAATCAACATGCATAACAAAAAAAAAAAAAAGCAAACCCAAAACCCAATCACGCAAACACCTTGCAGTTAATACTGAATTTCACTATGGTATTTGCAGGCTTAAAGATCTGTAGGAAAGATTTTCAGAATCCAGACTCTGTAAATAACAACTCTGCCCACCTACTTGAACACCATCTTCATATATTTTACTCACACACAGAACACCATTCGGATACACTACACAAGCACAAAAATGTTTTAAAGTGCTTTAAGGGAAAAATCTCTTTTGAATGTACATACTTAGCATGTGCTTAATATTGCTTATTAAAACATAGTACTTTTATTTTTCCTGAGTTGGAAGAGACCCACAGAGATCATTGAATCCAGCTTCTGGCCTTGCATAGGACAGCCCCAAGAATTTTACCATGTCTTTGAGATAATTGTCCAAAAACACTTTTTGAACTCGGGCTTGGTGCTGTGACCACTTCCCTGGGGAGCCTGTTCCAGTGCCCAACCACCCTGTGGGGGAAAACCATCTCCAACCATGACCCATCATTTTAGTTATTACCCTATGAAAGAGAATGTTTTGTACAGTTTTGACTCAATCACATTAAAGCACAGCTACTTAGAAAAAAAAAAAAAAAAAAAAGCAATCTAGACAAAGCTTCTGTTTCTTGAAAACCTTTACTAATGCAGTTAAATTACCCACCACCTCACAGGCTGAAAACCACTTCACAGAAACACAGCCATTCAAACAGTGCAGCTCTGATGTTACTCTATCATTACTCACATAAATATTTTCACATTTGATTTAACACACTCTTGGAGCAGTTGTGCTCCTCACTGCCTTCTGTCCAAACACTTACTCCTACTCATACTGCCCTTCTGCACTGGCATAAACAGTTCCTGTGAGGAAACTGTGTAAGAAATAAAAGGGAAAAGAACCCCAAAAAGCGGTGTTGAAGTTCTGTCTGATCACATGCTACAGAAAGTAAGGTGTGACAATAAACACTGAAAAGCAGAAGAGCAGCAGGACTGTCTCTGCCACCTTCCACCCTACCTTGAACTGTGGTACTGAACTGGAAATCCCAGCCTCTGTGTACATCAGAAATCTTTCAGTAAATAATGATCTCTTCTGAGGTGCAGTGACACTTCAGTCCACAGACAGGTTGTGCAAAAATAGCCAAAAAAGACACGAATTCAACTCCTTTATGCTCAATTTGCTGCCTCTGTAGGCATTGTGAGACATCAGCTCTGCTTGACGAAGCCATTTAGATGCTGTAGCAGAGACAAATTCCCTGTATCTTAAAAATTGTTTAAAGTAATTGAAGGCAGCTCTGCACTAAACTTACACAAAATGTAGAACACCAGTATGTGCAAAAGTCGGAGTTCATTAGCTTGCTCTAACCACATGAAGACATTTTTATTATGCCCATTATTATTAGAATAGGCCATTAAAACTAAGCCAAATACAGAGTCTGGGCAAACAAATATTATGGCAACTAGTGAAACAAAGCTTTCCCAATGAAACATTAAATGGCAGTTTTGCTCTAAGTGAAACTGCTTTCTTAATCTTCCTTGCGATTTTAACTTCACTTGCCTGTCGAAAAAGGAACACAAGGGGCATTACGTGTCCCACTGGCCTTTCCTGCATGTCTCTAAAGAGTGCTTAACACAAACACTAATTTATGGTATTACACTCTTGGACTTCAAGTACCTCAAATTCCACTTCAGGGTATTAGGCCAACTGCTGTTTAAATTATGTGTAAACTAGCTGAATCATGACCCTCCACTGGAAAAGTCTGCCTTATAGATCATGTCCTTAGGGAGTTGAATGCTGTAATGACAACTTACCACTGAGCTAATCAAGGATCAGAAAACAAAGTTACAATTAACTGTAGCAGAGGCACTGAAAAAACAAATCAATAGTGCTATCCAGCTGAACCAGGTCATGCATGCCAGAACCTCCTACTATTACTACTGCAGTACATGACTCCTACAGTAAAAATAAACTCTAACACTCTGCAAAATAACAGTTATTGAAAGATGTCTTTTTACTTCACTACAGTGAAGTCAGAATTTGTTCACTATTTTGGAGTTTTTAGATCCCATCACTGCTCAACACCTGATTTTGGAAATGTCACTGATTAATCCTGGCCCTAAAGGTTTCTGTAGTGTTGGTCTGTGCATCGCCAGGTAACCTCTGCTCTACCTTTACCATGATACATGCTTCATTTGTTCAATAAATGAGGGAGATCAGAACTACATACACCTTTAAAAGTCCAAGGACTCAACTTCCTTAAAATCAAGCCTTTGCACATAACACCAGATTTGTCCATAAAATCCACAATTCCACACACTACATAAGCCTACTGGAAAGCAGCAAAAGAATTTGTATCTAAGAATCTTATATAAATCTGTTTCAAGTCTATATTTACAAAATGATTCTGTGCTTTGAACTGGTAATGAGTCCTATCAACAACAGTTTTTGCCAATGGGCCTGGCTTTGCTGTGGAACGACAGACCCATCAGGAAGGTGTGAGTGCAAAGCTGAAAGGCAAATCCAGAGCTAAAAGGTGAACATCCATGGGTGACATTTTAAATTGCTGTTGTCAGAAAAAAATGAATAATCAACTCATAAACATACACACTGACATCCTGAAAACCAGCAGTAACTGAAGTCATCCTACAAGATAATGCCATAGCAATAACTCAAAATGCAAGGAACTTTTACTTGAAATACAGTATTTGTACACCACCTATACCGTGGTGCACCAAGGAGGTCAGCAGGAACTGCAGCTGAGTGATGTGTTTGGAGAAGCAGTGAAGTCAGGGGAGTGCTGTGCAGAGGCTGTAATGTCATTGCCAGAGCCATCCTGGGCCATGTCAAAGACACCCTTTGGGAAAGCCAGCAGCATCCACCGACTCAGCCTCAGCTAGCTTGAGTGCTACACTTGCTCAGAGGTGCTTCAGTGGATCTGGGGATTTATAATCAAATTAATCACTTGCTCTAGAGCACCTGCCAGCAACTGAAATAAGCCAGCCAAGAGACAGTTTTTGTTAACCACTAGATTTGTTAACCACCAAACAAACGCTTTTGCTTATCCCTGCTAAAGATCAATAAAAGTTTGATGCATTGTTTTAGCTCACCTTCCTTTCACACAGCTAAACAAAACAGTCCCTTTTCCAGAGGCTCCTAGTTCCCTATCCACACTTAGAAATCATTTAAAGCATTTAATGTTTTGGACAAGTATATCACAACCACTTCTATAAATAGACTCTTATATGCCATAGTGCTGTAGAACCCCAACATTTGCCTTTTTTTCCCCTAGTAAATCAATGGAAACCCACAGCTGCTGCCTTTCCTTTATCTAGGCAAGCCTTTCTCTCTAGACCACAAGAGAAGCAAAGCAAGGAGACTGCAGCTCCAGTGGGCTGTAGCAGTGTCTGCAGTCAAAGCCCTAAGTTATCACCTGTGGAAAAGCGAGGAACATAAAAAAGGAAAAAAAAAAGTAGAAGCTACTTTGTAAGTGTTATACCTACAAGCACTATTCTCTCATTCACGAACAGGGTTACTGAAACACAGTTGCTTAAACTGGGAGAGCTTTGGGTCAACAGATCCGTTCTGATATCTACCCAGTGTGCCTCATGTCAAGGGTGCTGTTTAATAGGGGGAAACAAACACCAGCATCTCCCTAAACCCCAAAGTATGTAAATTTTTGCATTTCTTACAGGCACTTTATATGGAAAAGAAACCCAAAAATCCAACTTGAGTAATTCACTCCAGTCTTAAAAACCTTCCTCTACTCAACCACAAAGAAAACAAAATATTTGCCTAATCCTTTTCTGCAAACTACACAGCAACAATTACACCAGCTTACCCTTCTGCATTCCAATTTCTTGCCAAGGTACAGAGCAGACACTAATTCTCATGTGGAACAGATCACTCATTTGCCAACATTTTTGAACCTTTGTTACTGCTTCTTTGTAGTTTCTGATGTAGCAGATAAAAAGAAGCAATGACAGATATTAGTTGTGAACTGGAGTATTATCAAAGCACAGTAATTGTTTTCTCATTTTAAGAAATGTAATGCCAACACCTCAATGGAAATATATTTCATGTAATTTAATACAGTTCTGCTGGTAAGGTCTTAATCAAACTAAAATGCTGGGAGCAACAGATCTGTATTTTCAAATTGGAATTCTGATTCATACATTTTACCATAATTTCCTTATCCACTTCTGCCCTATACCAACAAAATAACCACTTAACACACAGAGCAGTAGCTTGACCATTTGTAGATTTAATTCCACTAAATATGAAGCGCACAAGACATGAAGAATTAGACAAAAATCATGGTCCTTTAAGGAAAAACTGATTGACAGTCTCATAATTATTAGAAGAGAAAAAGCGAAAAGAGAATACTGCACTCCCACAGCTTGTAGAAAATGTCTCTAGAAATGGTACCACATCTTGTTTCAGCGTACAAGTTCAATCCCCTCTAGTGCTGAACTGAGGAACTGAAAATACTCTCTTTACTGAATGTTTGAATAAGCCATTCTAGTTTGAATCTTGATATTTCTGTTGATTTAGTCTGAGCTATTTAGTTATGCCATTTCCTTCAATCCACTTGGACTGCTTACCTTTCAAGTAGCAAGACATCAAGACCTAGAATTTTACCTAATCGGCAAGGGAATATTATTTCCCTGATCCATGAAATGAATAAATGACCTTACAGCCTCCATATACTCCTTTCATTGATTTTTCCTTTGCTGCCTTAGTATAAAAACTATCTTTGTGAAGAATATGAATTCATGCTACTTCTTTTCCTTCATTTCTTATTTCCCTAATTCATTCCTCTTCCCCTGACATGGCTGCTTTTCCACCCTTCCCTTTAAGGAAAACACCAGAAACTTACCATATTACGCAGTCCTTCCTCACCTTGTACCGTTTTCTCTATTAATTGCCACAGGATTTTTTTTTTATTAGTTCTCAACTGAGTTTCACCAAAATCAATCCAATTAATTATGTTTTCCCTTTTTCATATATCACTAGTCAAGCTGGCAAGTAAAACCAGGTGATGCCAAAGCCTCTAGCACATTATTTAACAATTTCCTACAATCTGATAGACTTTTTTTCTTTTTTACAGTCAGCAAGAACACAAAGTTCTTTCATTTAACAATTTAAAAATGATTTTTCAACCACAAATTGGACCAGCACAAATATCCAAGGCTTTCCAGCTACAGCATAGAGCCCACCAAAAATAACGACAGCCTGATACTTACTCCACTACAACAAAGGAACAGGTAATAAAATTTAAAAGTATCCAAATCCTTATCAAATATGTAATTCTTACCATTAGATCATCTTTTTATCTTCATAGAAACACAAGAAGAAATAATAACAAAACAGATAAACTTTATATTGAGTCATAGTCTATCATTTTATTTTTGTCATCTCTAAGACTCTGTACCATCCCACATGCACATGATATCTATGGAAATGAAATTCTGGTTTTCATTGTGGTCTCAATACAGTAAGAAAGTAAAGGTCATAGTAAACTTTAACCTCTGAAGCCCCAGGATCAAATATTACTCAAATCTAGACCTATATTCTTACCCAAAGTTTATCTGAGGCAAAGGCACTTTTGTTTTCCTAGTCAAGAGCATTGGAGGCAAAAAGGCTTCAGGACACTGCCCCAGGTGCTTATTCTGCTAATGCTACCAGGGACTAAAGTCAGAGCCACCAAACACAATTTGCTATCTTTGAATCCTAATATCCCAAATAATTTTACCTAGCAAGTTGCTGATAGTCTCAGTTATCTAGGCACTTCAAAACAATTACCAGTGGTCCAGTAAGTTCATTAAGCAGATCCTTTAATACTCAACAGGAAGGCCAAAGTGTGGATGGAGCTGAACTTGGCAAAGCATGCAAAGAATCACAAGAAGTGTTTCTACAGGTGTGTCACCCAGGAAAGGAATGTCAGAGAGAGTATAGCCCTGATGAGCACGACTGGCAAATTGGTAGCAAAAAACAAGGAGAAGGCTGTGCTACCACAGCTTTTCCTGCTTCAGTCTTCGCTGGCAATCTCTCTGCCCACACCTCTCAACTGGACGGACCACAAGATAGGGTCTGTGGGAGCAAACTCCCTCCCTTCCACTGTAGGAGAAGCTCAGGTCTGTGATCAGCTGAGGAACCTGAACACACAAGTCTATGGGACCTGATGAAATGCATCCCAGAGTACTGAAAGAATTGGTTGATGGAGTTGCCAAGCTACGCTCCATGGTATTTGAAAGTCATGGCAGTCAGGTGGAGTCCCAGGTGACATCAAAAAAGGAAATATTGCACCCATTTTTTAAAAGGGTAAAAAGGAGGACACTGGGAACAGTCAGCCTCACCTCTCTGCCTGGGAAGATCATGGAACAGATCCTCTGAGAAGTTGTGCTCATCACCTCCCTGTCCTCCATGAGTCTTGAGACAGAGAGCACAGTTTCACTCAGGGCCAGTCCTGGCTCACCAACCCAGTGGTCAAGACCCCAAAAATATAACCAATGATACAATTTACTAGTAGAACATAAGCCAAGTGCTGAAACATCAGAAAGCTTCCCTAACAGACTGTACACTGCCCCACAACATTGTAATTTCACTGCCTCGTTATTCTGCCAAACAAAACGTGTGTCAGTTTCAGTAATTATACAATGCATCACACTCGACTATTTTACTTCCTTCTATCATGCTTTCATTGGGATACCAAGATAATAAATGATGAAGGTCATTTGTCTAAGAGAATGTGTTCTGGAGCTACAAGACACTCTTTCCCTTGATCTGATGTGAAATGTATCCTGTACCATTTCATCATCATGACAGTACTGAACTCAGCACACAAATGCTACTCTCACCCTGATGCTCTACTACACAAATTTTTCTACAAAAAAACCCAAGTGCAAAAGGCAGAGGAGTGGCAATTTCAACTTTCTCAGTAATGTATTTTTATTTCTAAGCTATATCTGTGCTTTTGAAAAGTTTGATATTCCAGGCAGAAGATAAAGTCATTAACTATTCCACACATAATGACTTTGTGACTCTACTTGAGACTGTACAGCTCAGCACCTCCTGTTCCCCTGAAGACAGCAGAAGCTCTAAATTCTAAGCCTCCCCCTTTGCAAACTCAGGTTTTAAAGACAGCATCCACTCCAACATTTTGTTGTCAACTGACACAGGATCTAACCCAGAAGACAGATCTGAAACACATATTTAAGTGTCATTCACACCTAGATTGACACCTCAGTCTTGAGATTCAAACACTGTTTAATAAAAAAAACAAACAAGTGTCAACTTGTCAACAACTCTTACTTGCCTCTCTCTGGTTTTGTTTTTTTTTTTTTTTGTAACTATATGGTAACAGCATTCCAACTGTGCTTTTCACATTAAAGCGGAACAAGAGAAAAGGTCATAGAACTCTCTGGAAGGCAACACTCATTAATGCAGCATTCAAGGTTACATCAGAAGGAGCAGTGGCACTGGGATACACTGACTCAAATGGCTCTACTCCTTTTTCCTTATTTGCTGTTCACCCCATAGCGCCTGAAGCTGTTGACACAGCTGCCTGCCAGCAAAATTTATTTAGAAACTCCTTCAGATTGTATTGTTCACAGTCACTGTAACCAATATCTCAAGAATTATATTCATAGAGCAGCTGTCAGCAAAAGGACTTGGATGTGCAGCAGAAAGTTAAGGCAATTCACTGTTTATATTCAAGGCACAGGCATTGCAGAAACCATACAGAGAGGTTCTTCAACTGAATTATCAGACAAAGATGTGGAAGTACTTTGGCTGTGTTTTGTTCTCATACAGAGGCCAAAAATCTTTATCAAAACCAGTATTTCCTCACTCATGCATATCAAAAGCAGTCCTGCACAGGTTCAGTAATACCTACGTCATAAAATAACACAAGACATGCAGCTTTCAGAATACATTCCAAACTGTACAGGTCCCGGGATGTAGTATAACTTCTTCTTAAGTATCCATTTTTCCTCTTCCTTCAAGAGAGGAAGGATGCCACTTTATAATTATAGCTTCATAGAAGCTATGCCAATTTTAGAAGACAACAAACAGCATTTAGTGAAGGCTATAAAACCTGTGAGGTACAGTATGCTTGACATCATCTCAGAGCAAAATGTTCCAAGTAATTTCAACCTGTCTTTTTGAAAACGCCAGATAAATAACCACACTTGTCCCAGTGGACTTATACAGCATATCTGGGGCAAACACACTTACCTTCATTATACCATTAAAAAAAAAATTCCAAACTTAAATACACAGGAAAGTCTCCACAGTCCCCCACAGCCACAGCTGAGCAAGCAGTCTTTCCTAAACTCCCCTTTCCAACTTTGCTTACCCCATCCCTATCTTTTTCAGTTTATAGATTAATTCCCTATTGAAATCTTACAGAATTTTAATGTGATTAATAATCTCATCTTTGTTCTGCAAAGTATTTAACCGTCTTCTTTTGCAAGGTCATAAAAATAATTCTTATAAATATTCTGGTTCAACAGACCTAAGAGGCCCTATTTCTCTATAGATGAGAACAAGTCTCGTATGTCTCAGGAACATGGTATTTATGTATTTCACATTACAACTGGCTTTACTTATATACCCACAGAGTAATGCTGACAACACAGTTAAAAAAAAATTGGATCTCTGGTGTAATGGTAAATAATCCTGGATACTTAATAAAGCTAACATGTAAAGGCGTAAAGTAAATTTTAAGGTGGGTGATAAAAGAGAGAACACAAAGCTGCAAAGTTGTACTCAAAGGAATTAAACCACCCTGCAATAGAAAGTTTAGAGTAGTCCCATAAAACAACGAGCTACAGCAGATTACACAAGCCAGAGCATGAATTAGCTATCACCAACTGTATCCAAATCGAAAAGAAATCTCATGACAAGTTTTGAGGGTTGTCTAAACAACCTGTTGCCCATACAGGCTTTAAACACTGTATGCAACGTGGTGGCAAGGGCTTTCAATGAAATAAAAGGGAGTAGACCAACTAGTAAAAAAATCAAAATCCACTAAGGCAAACTATTCTATAAGGTTAATTCAGGGAGCAGGAAGTTAGAGCACTTCTCAAGTGAAATGAGCTATGACTTGTTACAGTTCAAAACCACATTGTCCTCTCTACAAAGAAAAGACTAAGGGAGAAAGAAAATAAAGTTCCCAAATCAGACATAGTAATTTCTCACATTTTAGGTAATAATGTATTAGCAAAGCTGAGACTATAGATGCAATCGCTCTTTAGCAGAGAAGAAACATCCAAGTAGAATATTGCTTCATTCCTCTGCATTGGAGACATTTCTCCCAGGGATATTTTGACGGTCTCTCAGACTACAAAACCAAGCAATATACACAGGCCTATCACAGGATGCTACCACTTCATTGTATTCCTACAGTTACACACATTTTGATTTGTCTCCCCAGGTGTTCAGGCAGTGCATCACCACTGACAGGTCAGCAGCTGCAGAGATCACTCCTTTGTACTCCCCTACTGATACTGGGAAGGAGCACAGGGCATTTTAGTCAGCTTGCAAAAGTCACTGGCTAATGTGAATTACTCTGCTCAGCACAGACAGGCCTGCTCTGTGTGACTCACTGACAAGCCTCCACCACTGTGGCCAGGGTTGAATTAACTGCCACAATGAACAAAACACTGAGTGAACCCATCTTCTGTTCAGACAATACATTTCATGTTTTGTTTTTCTTGGTAACGTCATTAATATTTTTCCTGCTTGTTCTATTTTTATTCCCACCAAAAGACAACAATGTAGAGAAATTACATACTGCACGAGTGCTGGACAACAGAATTTTTCATAAAAACATGAAAGAACAACAAAGCATAAAATGCAGACAGGCCAGTGATTTAATATAAAGTACTACCCTTCTTACTTGACCATTACAGGTCTTCTGTGCCTGAGATATGCTGAATGGAGAGGGTATGAGCACATCAAGCTTAATAAAGAAGCAAAACACTCCTGGAAATGTTGGTAAGAGGAAACAGGAGTTTTCAGCTATTGGTAGTTGGTATTTAATTCAGAGGGCAGATTAAACAGGGGAAACTGACAGAAATGGAAACATGTTCTGCTGTATGATATGTAAGCACTATGTACCAATACAAATCTTTCATTACTATACCTCATTTATTAATTTTAATCTTCTCAAAAAATCTTGAAAAGAAATTGAATCAAACCAGTTATCAAACAAGACCTTCATACAGTTCTACCAGGACAACTAACACACAGCTCCTGGCCTTACAATAGACAGCCAGCCTAGAGCTCATTATCTAAGAAATGATCACACAAGTTTTTCCTCCACAGCCAGTCTTTGCACACATACACAGCCCTTATTCTCATGTAAACTAATCTGCAGATATACATCTATTTGAATTGTTTACAAACAAAAGCCTGTCTCAGTGGATATTACAAAAGATGCCACAAAACCAAGAAAAATTCCCTAACCAGCTAATAATTATATTCTGCCAGAAAACAGCAAGATGAGAAATCTTGAAATGTCTATGGTGTCAGTAAAAAAATCCAAAACAAAATCTTAGACTGTTGGAATATTTTAATCCATGTGGAGATTTTAAAAAAGCTTTTTTGATCTATGCCGACCCACATGCCAGCTCCAAAACATCTATGATACGAAATAATTTCAAGCAGATTGTGACAGCCTGATGAGATGGAAAGAACAGTGATAAATCTGCACACAATATCACTCTAAAAATGCATAAGGCAGTGAATTACTTTCCCTTATGTCTTTAGGAATGAACTGGAGTATGTGCACATACAAACACATACTCACGCACACATGCAGAGTGCACCAATACACAGTTTCTCTGCATTGTGTACTTCAGTCTGGATCTTAGCATTGCTGTTTCCAGGAGAGCCACAAAAGCAGGCAAGCAATCTTTCCTTCAGCTGGTCTATTCGCCACCTCCAAGTTAGAGAGAGGCTGAGACAGGGAGAACAATACAAGGCTCAGAAGCAGTTGTTATGCAGTCAAGAAACACAAACTTCTCAATTTAGAAGCTGGGATTCAGAACTCCCTCCTCTGTACAATTTATAATGTAATTATAGTATTGCTTGCAGCTGAAAATGACTCATGCAAGACCATTTTGGAAAAAATACCTCTGTCTCCCAGAGCAGCTTTGCCCTCTAAAGCTGTTGTGCACTGTGCTGAATTTATTCCCACAAGGCCCCTCCTCATTGTTATAAAAGGTTTCTATTATGACCCTGGGCACTGCAGGATTTACCATTTGGCAAGGATGGTTTCCTCATACAGCTGCTATAGCCTGGCAAGTTCCAACTACTGCTTACATTACCCTGAAATACTCCTCATGCACATGGACTGCAGAATTAATGCAAGTAGCTGAAATCAGCCCGGAATGTGCCACACTCACTGTGCAAACTGCAGTCCCTGCAGCAGGAAACACCAGTGGTGCCATGAGGACACACTGCAAATCCATGTCTCTGACCAGGAAATTTGGTGTAGTGATAGGAAAGTCACATAACTGTAAACCCAGGAATCAAACATTTAAGAGGAGCTGTTACATATTTAATAGGAAGTTTCATGAAAAACCGCTAACAAATGTCATTTGGAGATGAAAACCACAAAAAAAGCCCCAAACAACACTAGTTGTACTAAGTGAGATTTCAGTGTGTACTCCAGGCATTATCTGTTATGTCAGTAAGAAAAGAAGACAGTGATTATAAACATTGCCTAAAGACACGTATAGAGCTGGAAATGGAGCTAGCGGAGACAGGGAAGGTGAATAGACACAAACAATGCAGGAAGTGGGTGGGGAGGGAATCTCAAGTACATGACTTTACTAAATTGAATCCCTCCCACCTCATAAAGCATTGGGAAACATTCCTTTGGATTTCAAAGAGGACAATCTTGTGTTTAGCATCTTAAGTAAACAAAGCTGAGAGTTAAGTAAGGAATGTTCAAAAATTACCAGCCTGCTAAGCTGACACGCAAATAGAAATACAAGGCTGCGGTTAGACTCAGCTACTCAACTGTCACACTAATTATTCACTCCTGAAAAAGCCATGGTTTTTGGGCTTTACTGAAGCCCAAATCACTGTACACAAATTAAGACTATTTTGAGACAGCCAAAACAAGCCTCATCATGTATCCCAGCTTCTTTTTGACTGGACTTCAAAACATCTGTACATTGGAGGCAATCCTATGTCCAACCTCACAGCCCTCCTTAGGCCTAAAAACATATTTCAGAGCATCACACAGATCAAGCCTGAACATTTCAGTAAGCACAACACTTTGTTCTATGACTTACAAACAGTTTCATTATTTAAAACCTTTGAAAAACCAGGGAACTGACTGACACCTGCTCCTCACCCCCAGAGCAACAGTTACGTGAGTATATTTAAGCAACTGGACACATTAATTTTTCAGTGCAGGTTCTCTAAGTGTAGTAACCCCTAAAACCATAACTGGAATTCCAGCTTCTCTTGGAAAGCCTGCCACCTGCTTGCCTCGAGTTGATTTAAGGAAGCACATTCTCTGGCTTTCCTCCTCCTGTTTAGATGGCATTTTTGATGTAAACATTCTGATAAGTTACTCATTCAAGGCCAGTTTTAAAGAAAAACATTGTTTTTATCTGGTGATAAAAGTTTTATTATGCTTGTGATAAGAAATTATTTAAAAAAAGGCCAGGTTGCAGATGACAGTTTGCCTGCATCCTACAGCCCACAGCTGCATAAAACAGAGTAACTTCAGCATCATAGCCTTTGAAACATGATTTGTGATGATTTCATCTTTTCACAAATGGGTATAGAAAAAACTCAGAACTGTTATGCCTGGAAAATAAATTTGCCAACACAAATACTGTAGCCTAAGTCATTTTCTAAATGGACATGTTACTTCCCAGTAATAAAATACACTTGCTCTATATCCAGACAGAAAGTAGTAAGCAAATGCATTTAACATCAAAATATAATTTTGTTTAACTCTTCAGTCCTGGGTTTACCTAGGAAAAGAACCCAAACAATTTGAAGTTATCCAAGTAGAAAATAAAACCCGATTAAGATTGCTAAATCATATATAACTCAATCCCAACTAATTGATACATCTTATCACAATATTGATAGTGAACCCACATTGATGCACAGTCGCATTTGGAGCAGCTGATAGTGCCATAACTTCATATGAGAAAATGCACTCAGTACAGGAATTATCCCAAGGATAAAATTTATATCTTATGATGCATTAGATGTCACTCCTTTAATTGGGGCTGCTATCAAAGCTCATGAATAAAAGTGATGTCAACACTGCGTAATATTCATGATTGTTGATCAAAAATGCCTTATTAAAACTAGAGAATTTTGCACATTGACACTCAACCAACTGCAAAGGATTGGCAGGGTTCAGAGATGAGCTCCTGCCATCTGCACATGAATATGTATCAAGGGTTCATTTGATTAGTAACAAGTTACAGTCATTATAACAACCATAAAAAGCACCATGTAAAGAAAGACTAAGGAAGTTATTTCAGCCTACAGGATTCCTGTGTGAGATACAGTGAAATCTACAGAATATACACTCCAGCAGCACATCACTTCTAATCAAGCCTTCAAACAAACAAAAATGACATCAGGATGGACAGGCTGAGACAAGCAGTTGCCAACATGAAAGACTAACAATAGTGCGTCTGTCTGAAGGTAAAAAATCTATCCAAAGCTGTAATCTGATCCACTGTCTTTGCCTAAACTCTGAATTTACATGATTCAAACTGGGGAACGATTCTCTCAGTAATTTGAGATCATATAGTAAACACTGCTGCCACATACTCCTCATAGAAAGCCTTCACCGGAGCTTTCACACACATTAAGTTCTTCTCTGCTGGGCTGTAACACTGCATTCCTTCAGATTTTTCTGAAACACTTGGAAACACTGCTGGTTATATTACTTTCGCCATCCTGCAAGGGTCTAAAGCATACCTTTGCACAACTCTTCAGTCACAGCCTGAATTTCCCTAATACTTTAGAGTATTAGGGACGAGACTAGAACCACATAAGACCCCTCTCCCACAATTCTGAACTGCTTCTGTGGATCAAGGCACAGTGGACAGCATCTAATTTCTCAACCTCCACTATATTATTCCATGTTATGACCATGCCCTAAAACAAAATTGATAGGTAAGAGGAGGGAAAAAAATGTTCCACAAGTAACCAAGTAGAATCACAAAGAAAATGAAACTCAAGTAAACAGGGACACAAAGCATCAGGTATCTAGTAAATATTAAATTATTCTGGAAAAAAATAATGGTGTTTTTTCCTTACAATGATCATGATTTTTAAAGATTCTCAGTTGCTTTGCTCTTGGCTACACTTGATGTGTAGGACACAATATTATTATATACCTTGGCTCTATCCACACTGCCCTTAATTACAAGCATGGAACACCCAACTGAAAGCAGGTCATGAATCACAATTTCCCTTGTGGATTAAAACAGTGCAAGGAATGAGAGTCATGGGCTTCAGTGAAAATCTCAGGATTATGTCCACATCACAAAAGCATCATATAGAGAACTTGATCACCATCTGAAGGAAATTTGCCTTGGTCAATGCATGACTTAGTAGGACTTTACAAGCATCACCCAGTCTCATCCTGGAAAATTCATCCTGTTTTCCAGGAATAATCCAGGAAAGAAAAGAAAGAACAAAAGTGCAAAACTACAAGTTTAACAGCACAATGCATGGAACACTGGAGCTGGAACATTTTTGGCATCCATGGCAACTTCTCAAATTGCCCTGGCCACATTTTCTTTTAAGGAAAATCCTAATTGCCATTGGATGCAGATGGTGAGTAACTGTTACATGACCAACTATGCAAATATCCAGAAACATTTCAGTTTTCATTTGTGTGAGGTAAGATGGCAGAGAAGATTATCTACAGAATTTCAAATTTCCATCTTGAGGTATCTTTTAAATGTTAATAAGTACACTGTATTGAGGAAGAGGTGAGGGAGGCAATACAAAAAACAAGACTGCTAAACTACAAACCAACAATTAATGATCAATCACTAAAACACACTACACAGAAATAATTTGTGCTTCACTGCATATTTTAAACTAAAATAGAGGTATTTCATAGGTACTAACAGAATGGAAAAAACCTTTAGAAAGACAGTAAAACAATTATCTTTTTTAAAGTATTTTGCATGGGTTTCTCAGCCATATCATCAGATAGAGATTTATAACAAGTGTAATATATTTAAGGTGGAGAAGTTCAATTTCCATATGAATTTTTAAAAGCTCTCAGATTATTATTTGCTAAATACGTTCCACTACAAAAACTGTAATCAGTGACCTAAAAGCCAGATATTCTCCATTTTTGTTTTGCAAATCATGTTACATAAAGCAAAGATAAGCCTAAGTCATAGTGAAACATATATTAGATGGATAAAAAAATTTTAGATAAGAAACTTGAAAATTATCCCTGAACGAAAACTATTAATAGGATTAAATTTAAACATCTCCCACAAACAAAAGTTTCAAGCAAAGCCAAGTCTAGATGCTACACACGAGAAGCTCCATATAGCATTCTTTCAACTTTGTACACATTTAAGTAAGGATGCTGTTTTAGGATGATTTTATCCTATATATTTTATCCAGGTATTCCATATCATTTGCTTATTCCAGAAATTAGTTCTGTCCACTTTAAACTGAGCCAGAGAAGTTGGCATGGTTTTTGTTTATTATTTACATTCTTTAATCCTGCAGCAGCTAAGTTGGAGAACTCTTTTTTCCTCCCCTCTGAACTGCAGAGAAAGTTCTGAGCAGTTTCTGTTTCTTCTATTCTTTCTGGGACTTTTTTGGCTTGCTTTTTTGGTCCATAAAAAAACCAAAAAAAATCGGACCATCTTTGGGGAATGGTCAGCAGGGAGCTGCTGGACAGAATCCCCACCTGGCCTGGCCTGGACTTCAGGAAACAGTAAGTGTAGCAGAGACTATAAAATTCACCATCTCGTCTCCACAGCAGAGAAGGTTTATTATCTAACATTATTCTTTTCTTTTCAGTGCCTGTGAGCACCCTCAGTTTGTTTAAATGAACAGATTTTTTTTCACTTTTCTCCAAGAAATACTTTCCGAAACTGGTGTGGGGAAAAGGGTGGTGTGCTGTTGAGGCCTGCAGTTCTGCCAGGAGAGACACCCTTTTTGGAAAGTTTCCTCCTAATTTTGTCTCAAAACCGGGACAGATGCTATGGTCAACCTGAGTGCAGATACTCAGCAATGCAGATTAAGGACGGTTTCACTAGATGCCATACATCTCTCTTCCCCAAGGACTCACCACAAAAGTAAGCAACCCCCATGAGTTTCTGTGAAGGAGGAAGCATCCTGCAGTATTTATGTGTACCTGGAAGGCTGTTTGCAGATTCCACTTACATTACATAAAAATGCTTCTCTCCTCCTCTGTAATTCCACTACCGTAACGACCTCTAGGAAAGCAGCACGGTTCTCCTGCCACCACAGCTGCATTTCACATAGACATTCTAGTTTTGAGTAAACCCACCTGCACCAAAGTGAGACATCCCCAGTCAGGCACAGGCAGTACACTTTATCTTACTCTAGTTCCAAATGGATATCTAATGTATCCCACTAAAATACAGTATTTGGCTTTGCTACAACTTAGATGCAGTGACCCCTACAACAAATGAACAGGACAAGGTCATTTATCACTGTAAATGCATTCAGTCTCACCTGCCCTAGAAGCAGCAAGGTGCATACCATGTTAATTAGGAGAGAAAATAAGGTACACATTATAGATCTTCCTTCCACACTAAAGCTTGTTTTGATCTTTTAAAATGGATGAAAATTATCTTCACAGAAGTTAAGAGTTCTTACTGTTTATGTTCTTCAGTACATTTACCTTCTTGAAATATCATACTGACTCTAGAGATCATTTTGCAGCCCATAACTGGTCTCCTCCTCTCTTCCTATTCAAAACCATTTTAACCCCCTTGAAGCTTTCCCTCCTTTGTTTTCTTGGTTAAAACCTCTGTCTGTTGAGATGGCAGCAATCAGCTTGCAACTGACTGATTATGGGAGATCAATGCACACAACAATCCACGATTTCTGGAGGGGACCTTGCATTACGTGCTTGCACCAGACTGCTATTGCTGGCTTTGGAGAGCATACTATTCCAGTTAAACACCACTATGGTGGAGTTCTGGTGAGGTCATGCTTGGAAAACACTTAACTAAATTAGGGAATATTACTTCTAGATGCTCTCTAAATGCAATTCCGGCATAAAAAAAGGTCCAAATGTTGTACTGGCTGTCCAGAGGGACAGACTCAAACCTTGCATTGCTACTCCACAGCCTTCTGTGGAGTAACGTTAATAATAACTTCAGCCCATCAACTTCTTCTTGCCAGGTTAGGGTTTGAATCAATCTCTCCTTTCCAAACGACATGAAAAGCTTATCAGGTATTCTTTCATTTGATAAATTTTATGATTAAACACTTCCCACCTAGCAAAAAGAGTTAAAGGACACCTCTTTTCATGTGCATATTACAGGGGTGTCTGCTTCAAACACAGGCTCAACCCTGTAATCATTCAAAATAAATACTACTTTTTACAGAAATAAAAACTTGCTGAACTCACTTCAACAGTTCTAATTTGCTTTTCTCAAGTCTTTTGCTAGATAGTCTGTTATATTACTTAAGATGTGCATTGCCTTTTCATGCTTAGAGGCACAATGTAATACCACACACCAGAAAAAAGGAAGAAAAAAAAAAAGGTATGAAAAAAAACTCCGGTTCAAAAAAGCCAGGTATAAAACCATAATTCATTTTTGTCATAGAGAGGAAAAACATGGATAGCATTTTTAAATATGTTGTGAGGTGATCGCATGTATTCACACAGTCCAGCAGTAAACAGACCTTTCTCCATAAAAGCCTGGACTACAAATAGATGGAAAACCAAAAATGCTGAAAGAATGCAGCTCATCTTCTCTTAGGGCACAGCAATGACCAGAGAGTTACAGCCAAGAGAAATGGCAGCCCTACTGCAAAATCATTAAGATACTTACATGTGGGGAAAAACCAGGATATGAGATACTTAGTAAAGACTAGCAAAATATGGAGTCAGCACTTTGTAACAGTGAAGTCTTTGGTGAAGATAGAAAACTTCAGAGTCCCATAGTATATTTTTCATTTGTTTTACTTCATTTACTAGCTCTTGAGTCAAACTTCCCACAGTAGGAAATTACAAAAGCGATACCCAGACATTCATGAGACCAATATGGGACCCTCAGTACAGCTCCCCTGCCCTCCTTTCACCAGGCTACTTTCTATAGTAAAACACTAATGCAGCTTTTAAAATTTAAAAGCACAAACACCCACATCCAAGCCTGTTAAAACCAAGATAACTTCCTACAGAGCTCCAAACAGAGAACCAGCCCTAAGCAAGACTGTTGGTTGAACAAAGGAAAGACTCTGATGTACCAAAGCAAGGTGGAACAAGACATGAAAACCCCTCAGCAGCTCATCAAAGCCTCTGCAGGTTATCAGCTTCCCTAAGTGAGAAATGCCCTGGGTGTCATCTGAAATAATTATCGCAAGTTTTAAGCTCCCCTGACAGGTTGCTGGGTCATGGGAGGAAGTTGATAGAAGCCTTTCCCTCTAGCCAAGTATAATCTGAATCCCACTTCTAATGCACCACAGTCCAAGAATTATTTTTTTTCCTATCACCTAAAGAAATTATTATTAACAACTCTCAACGTGATTGACATATACATGTTGATAATCATTAAAAAGTTACCTTTATTTAAAAATGCTTTTCATTCGGTGTACCTGTAGAATAAATTTATCACAGCTTTACCGATTAGTGGCCACATGTCAAAATGGGTTTTCTATAACCAGACTTGTAAACAGAACAAAATCCCAAGGACACCCTTGTGTATCAAATCTATACCACTACCACAAATAATCACAATAAAACAGGCTATTTGTTGTGGATGAAAACATAAACAAAACTAAACAGATTTATGGCATGAAACATTGACTTTGTGATCCAATGAAAATACAGGGCGATGTCAGAACTGTTGCTGTGAACATTCAATTCCCATAAGCGGTTATATAACAGTTAGATCAGCATTGACTTGTATTGTGCTGGAAAAGCTGGAATTACAGCATAAAGCAGTTCTGCATGGCAAGCTTCTGAAGTCAACCTTCCTGTATTATACATGAAGTCCTCTTCCAGTACAGCCATTCTGAGCAGTGTTTTGAAGATCAAGGGGGTTTTAGTTAGCTCCTTTCTCCTACTGCCAATGCTATCCAACTCCCTCTCCCTTCCCATGGCTGCTACAGAAACTGTGAAAGAAAGATGTGTCAATAACACAAACTCCCTAAATAGTTTTTGCCTTCTTTCTCAACACCTGCCAGGAGCACCACATCTAACCTTGGCATTTACAATAAATTCTTTTCCAACATTCCCTTTTTGGTAAGGTATTTGCTATCTAAGACTTCAAGATATCCCTGCTCGCATACCAAAAAACAAGTAAAACTGCTGCAAGCCCATTTCCCTCCTCTCTCATTTTTGCAAAAAACTCCCTGTACAAACCAGAAACACACAAGTTTTGGAGTTTTTCCTGGAAGACACATCCTTCATCTTTTTAGAGTGATAGAATTTCTGGAGCCTCATTTGAAGGATAATTAAATTGACTGAAAAGGACAAGCTAAATAGTAGGTAAATCAAATAAATTCCAATATTCCAAAAGTTAAGTCAGGTATGGTCTTCTCAAATTTGTATCAACAAATCCTCTGAATTCAGATAGGTTCAGTTCAAACTTATATTTATATAAAATATGGGACACTGATAGGTATCAAAATGATTTCTATCAACCATTTATTTCAAAAATCCCACAAAGTTTCTAAGTCAGTTCTAAGATGTTGCATGCTTCCCCCTGCATTCTCCTACGAAGACATGGTATGTATATTACAAAATCAAGTACAACTGTTCATTTTTCATGGTACATAGAACTGGAAAAAAATATATGACTGCTTTGATCTTTAATTAAAAGCTGAACAGCTACTACAATACCTCTGTTCTCTCACAATTCAGCTATTCACTAGATTTCCTACCCAATGGAATTACATTCAATTTACATTATTGTGCTCAATTTCCTTTTGAAAAGTTCCTTCAAAGGCCTTCCTACATCAGCCTCTCATTTCTCTGGAAGCAACGTACTATTTAACTATGTATGTAACTAGCAAAACTTCAGAGCCACTTCCCCTGTTCCACATCAATGATTTAACACAAACACAAAAAAAGTCAGCCTGGAATAAAAAGGCAGGGTTTTTTTGTCAAAGTTAGCACTATACAACATACAGCTAGGACCATCTATTAACCAGTGATTTCACCTGGTGTGCTAAAGTGTTGAACAGATGTCCACCAATCCCTTAAGCAGTCAATTTAGTGTTAAATCACACAGTACTGATGTTTGGCAACTGTATCAATACCATTACAGTAACAATTCCCCCTATGTATGCGATACATATGCACACAGACTTTCTAACTTGGACACTGATAAAAGCTCATGGTTTTTGCACTTTCCAAATTTTCAAGCATTTAAAAAGAGTCTGAACAAACCCATACAGGTAAAATGTCCATCAAGTTCACTTAAGCACAAAAGAAATTCTCTTTCATTCAGATTGTCCTTGACTTACACATCACTAAGAATGTAACTGTGTGTGCTATTTCATTCCTAATCTCTTCCTCAGTAAAGAATAAAGGAGAAAATTAGTACACACACAGGACATCACAAAGAATACTAATCTGATTCCACACAACTATTCTTAACATTTCTAACTCTTGACGTGGGTGTATTCCACAGCAACTACAGCCTTTGTTGTCCAAGTCCTCCAACACCTAAATCCACCGCTCCCACTTAACTGCTGTGTGATGCTCTCTTAGAACTCCAGGGGGGCCTGGCCTAGAACTGAATTCATTCTACAACAAACTGCCAAAAACAATCCAGGGGTTGCTAAACACAAAAATCTAAGCTTCATCAAAGCATGTGTGATAATAAATCAGCTGAGAAAAGAGAACCCACTGTGACTGATCCAAAAAAAGAAAGAGCCTTTTCCCTACCCACTGGCTCCCTGGCAATGAATCCTCCTTTTGGGGTGAGCAGCTTTGTCAGTCTGTAGACTAATTTAGCTGCTTCTCTTCCTTATGGAGCGCAGAGTCCCTGGGGCTTTTCTCTTCTCTGCTCCTTCTGTCACTTCATGGGAGCTGTGACTTTCTGCAGCGCTTGCCAGGTGTCCTGTTGCCTCTGGGAACTCCTCTCCAAAAGCATGTGCCCCAAAGAAAAGAGTTGCCTGCCATCTCCCACTTGGTACCTCTGATCCATACACTCTTGGCAAGGACTGCAGGCACACACCAAAATGAAATGGAAAGAAAGCAGCCTTTCAAGGGCAGGGCAGTATTATCACAGGGGGCATTCTACCTCAAGCAAAGGCAACCCAAAAGGCACCTGTCCAGAGCCACCCCGTCAGCCCTGACAGTTCTGCTGTTGAAGCTGAACTACAGGAATTTAAACACCACCTCTGATACGACATCAACGTACACATACTGGAGAATGAAACTGACAACTACACAAAAAACTGGTAAGTTGTTCCATCCTCTGAATCTCCTAGGTCCTTTTTAAAGAACATAGCTGAGTTTTCAACCTTACAATAATGAGAAAAGCCCATAACATGAAGAATACAATACTACAGAGTGCTGGGCTAGGAGTCCAATTCAAGGCCTTGGTGAAGGCACCAAAATATTTCTGAGTACATCCTGAAACCATAAATAATAAATAGTTAAAATATCAGTAAGTTAAAGACCAAATGTTGTTTCTAATATTACTTATTACAATAAGAAAAGGGACAAGCTGAATCTATATCTGTCACAAGCGTAAGAAATGCTCTTTTCTACAACACTACCACAGGAAGTTACTGAGGTTTGAACAATATCAAAAAATCAAGAAATCAAAGAGAAGCTGCCTATTAAAGACATCTCCTAAGAAGGAAGAAGCTTCTGCAATGCCAATATGTGACCAGTTAAGAAAGTGTTCTGGGAGCTTCTCTCTGCACCCTTGGATCAACATCACACTTCAGGAAAAAAACAGTAAGCGCAGGAGATTGTTCCACATGAAACAGCCAACAACACATCAGAATGCTAAGCTAGGAAGCAAGAACATTGCTAAATTTCATGACCAAAATTACCTGCTGCACCTGTCACACACCATTAAATTTCATCTAGGAAGGATTTCCACCTCTGAAAAGCTATAGCAAAAATTTACATTTTCAATTTCGACGTCTCAATAGATGGCTACGATGTTTTCCCAAACGGTAGTTTGTCCAAAAGATGAATCATCTTCATTGTCAAAAACATATGCCTCACCTCCAAAGTCAGTTATTAGGCATCTGTTTTAGTGATTGATACTCATTATGTGTCTCCCTCCAAATGAACACAACCATTACTACCTGCTGGTTTCCCATATAATAAAGGCATTTATAATTGCTCTTTCTGTAAAGCATTAAGTCGCTAATTGCCAATCTTCTACACATTTTTATGGCTGTTTTCTCCACTCACACAACTGTATGTTCTCAAGAACTTTATAAGCAGGCATCATGGTCATGGCTGTATTTTAAAATCAAGCCTCATTAAAATGGAGAGAAAGCAAAAATCAGCTACTCCATTTCACCTCATTTTCTCTACTATCCTTCACCATCTCTCACTAACATAGAACAATAATGCACCTCCAGCTGAGACTCACAGGTGTCACAAAGGGCAGTCTCCTTACAGATCCATTATTCAGACACCAGTGACACACAGAACCTCAAAACTGTAATTCAGATCGACACCAACATACCCAGGCATTTCAGAGTATCTCACATTGATTTATTTGGGCCTAAAAAACCCCCAAATCATCTGGAGGACACTAAACAAAACAACTGCTCAGAAACACAGGTTAAGAAATAGCTGGCTTGAGACTCCTGGAGCAGGAGCAGGTATCTTCTGAATGTCATCACAGTCAGGGGTACCATCTGCTGTAGCTCACCTGTTTCATTTAACACCTCTTACGTAAGGTTGACAGAAACAGAAACTGGATTTTGAGAGAAACAAGCTGTGCATTAAATATAATTCCAATTCCTTGGCTTCCAACGTTGTCAAATGTGCCATAATATACTGTCAGACACAAAGTGGCTGTAGTACCTACTTAGCAGAAAATCTTTATTCCATTATACCAGAAAACCACTTCCACTTCTCTGGTTAAAAAACAAGAGGAACATTTTGGAATATATACTTCCTCTTTTTTTACACAAAGATCTTGCAACTAAACAGCATGAAACATGCCACCTAGGAGGCTTCAAATAAAAATTTCCTTAGTGGAAGCAGCTGCCAGGATTCATTCACCTGGATGATGCTGGACCCTATTAAACTTCATTCAAGTGAATCACAGAAGATAATGTATCTTGTACCAAAACAAAAACACACATACTGTGACTGCAGCCTTCAGGCTGCTACTTAATTTGAACAGCAGGGATGGTGCTAATCTTAGTGAGCCATGCAAGTGCATCAAGCCTGTAGCAGCACTCCTTTGCTTTACCTCTCCTGCTGCTATTCCCAGTTCTTTCCCAGAACATCTTGAAAAAGATAAAAGCTACTAGGTTTGGAAGCACAATGTTTCTCAGACTGTAAAAGTCTCAGAAGAGTAATTCCATAGTTGTTATTAAAGTCTTAGTGCACATCTAGGGGAAGAACAATTGATGAGCCTGAATAATTGTGATACAGGGCTCTTTAAAATAAACTTTGTGTCACACGGACCTGTTCCACTTCATATTGACACCCTGTAAATTTACAGCTTCAACTTGGCCCCTAGCAACTCTAACCACACAAGAAGACCTTTTGACTAAACCTTTACCCTGTAAAGAAATTCAAGAAGAGACAAACTGGAATAGCAGCCTATTTTTCTTTTTTTTTTTTTATTACCACCTCTGGAATTTCATGTTTCATAATGCATGAAGTTTTTTTGATGCTGAGTACACAGCCTTAAGAAAGAAAGGAACTGTTTTACATGTGTCCTCTTAATTGCCTCTAATAGGAGTATTTCCCAATACAGCACCATGGGGTTTCTAAGCGCATGCTGGGCAAGCCTTTTTTGTACACTTAAGTTCCTGAAAATCCATTTCTAAAAAATTAGTATAATAAGGTACTCTTGAAATTATAATTCTGCCTTCTCTTTACTACAGTAAAAAGAAAAAGCTCATCCTTTATTTACATAGCTTTGATTATGTCCAGCAGCAAAACAAAAGTTTAACTGTGAAAGGAAAGACAAGAGGTTTGGGAGACTCAGGTGACAAAATTTAGGTGACCTTTGTCACGGTTGCACCACAGTGGTGTGGTAAGGTGCCATGACCTTCCCAAAAGCGTCTCCAGGGGAGTCGCTCTTGGCGTGGTGCAGCAGCTCACAGACTCACACACACACTCGCCAGACAGCTGCGACGGTGAAACACGAGAAGGGTCTTCATATGGGAGTCTGAAGGGGGGGGTTTATTGAGGAGGGTCCAGGAACAAGGAACAGGGAGGGTGGTAGCCACGAAAGAACCCAGGGACGAAGACGAGAACAAAGAAGCATCTGAGGTTTTGTATGGGGCAAACAGGAGGCGGGCAGAGCATCAGGGCCAATCGTCTGAGGGCACAGGGGTGGAACATAGGCGGGGTTAGGGTCTGAGGGCCAATGGGGAAAACCTGGCCGAGTGACAAAGGAACAGGGGCCAATGGGGAAACAGGGAAGGGAGAATTATCTGGAATCAGGGACATAATAACATAGAAGAAAGCAGGGATATCAATAACCAACCCGAATAAGAAACTGAGAGAACATCTGAATAACTGGAACAAGGAATCCCGGGGAAAGGTCTCTGCTCACCTTAGCCTTAGGAGCAATTATCAAATGAGGGGTCTTCCCACCAATGGGCCCTTCTGGTCCTTGGTGATGCAGGCCCACAGGCCTCCACAGACCTTAGCTACTGCAGTTACAGCAATATTTATTTAGCAATTACTCTGATAAGAGAAGATCAGTAAAATAAACAAATTTGTTCCTGTTCCTGCTATAATTTCTACCACTACATGAGAAGAGATCTATGATAAGGAGCAGAAATAAAGTACTGGTGTCTCCTCTAGGTGTGGCCAAACCCCAGAAAATATGTCAGCACTACAATACAGATACCAAGCTGGCATGGTTATTTGGAGGATATATATATTTCTCAGCTTCTCCCGAGTCTTCCTTATATACTTAGAAGGAAAACAAAATGAGCTACCTTTTTTTAACACCATCCTTACCAAAATGGTTTCAGGCATCACTTGGGTGGGTAATCAGGGTCCATGTTGTGTAGTAGCAGTCTGCTGTTACCTTGTCTTGCAAATATCTATGCCTTTGCTACCCAGGATACATTTGAACCCTGGCAGAGATGAACATTTTTTTTCTATAGTAGATAGAGAGGAGCATTCCTGTTAAGAAAAAGCCTGGATAAAGCACTATTGCCCTTTTCTGCTACATGTCAGTATGGTTTTGCCACACATCTTATTGCACAGCAGGACTAGTGTTCCTCTTACACAAGAGGCAAGGGATGACCAATCACCCACTCTTTATAAGCAAGGCAGCTTTTTAAAGCCTCAGAAAAGAAATTTGTTAAAAGGCATCCTATTCCTTCCTCATAGCCTTCTAAGAAGTTTCACAATGAAGACCGGTTAAAAAATTGGCACTTTACCATGGAAAAAAAACTCATAGAACTTGCAGAAAAAGCAGCTTGTGGCTGTCACATTCAGAATGCAGACACACAGTCACATCCAGGAAAAATGCCAGCCATACCGAGACACCACAGAAGAAAACTATGGAGTATTTCCAAACAATATTCATGCTTCTTACTTGAGTCAGCTAATATCTGAAACAACAAAAACATCTGCAGAAAGCATCAGGTACAAACAAAAGCAAAATGAAACAGTTACTTTCATAATCCTTAGCTAATTTTTGGCTAAGTCACTACTTAGCAGATGTTAGTAGCCAGCATTCCCTGAATTTACAAAAACGAGGACGTGTTGGTAAACCAAAGAACACTAAACAAAGGTATAGCAATGCCATGTGCACTAGCAAACTCCATGCCTTATGTCGCTCTATTGCTTCATTGGGTAATAAAATGTTGTGTTAACTGCTTGATTTAAAAATGTATCACAATATTAGCACAAAGTCAGTCAGAGTCTGGAGCATCAATCTACCCAAAGGTATAACTGTGAAAATGCAGTAGGAACATTCCATATTCCTCTCTCCATGCATTGGGTTTGTCACCTCTTCAAAAATCAGAGAAAAACTCTGAAGAGTCTTGTAAACTTAAATCAAGCAGAAATTACATACACCATCATCCATCTGTTGCTCTAGCTCTTGCTTAAAATTTAGTAGTATGACAATGTCCTTCTTGCACATACAGAAAGAAAAAAAGATTTTGCCAAGGGTCACCCTAAACTGGATGGATAAATTTTAGCTAAAGCATCACCCTGAACTTTTTAAATTTTAAGAGAGAACATAATATTTTGCTTATAAAACACTAATATATTCATTATTTCTACAGTCTGAGGGAACTGACATCCATGTTGCAAGTCATCTACTGTTTGTTCCACAACTTATTTCCCATAAATCAATCAGACATTTACAGAGTTGATAACCTCCCACCACAGGCACACCAAATCTACCACAACATGTATTTCATTTTCTTTTTTATCTCCCCCAAACAATTGCTTATTTAGTTACATTACAATTTCTATTGTGGCCATATGTTCAGCATATTTCTAATGTTAACAACAACCAAGGCCCCAGTAAATAAGGTTACCAGTTCCTGATTAGGGGACACAGTTTTATCATTATTTCAATTAAATCACACCAGCATATTCAATCACTAACTGGATGTTCTGACAAACTGTACAGGCAACACCTTACACTGTATCTGGCAATGTGTGAAACTGGCCCTTTGGGGCTAAGTGGTGCCAACCACTGCTCCCCAAAGTCTGCTGATCACAGCTGTTTGAGAACAGCAAAATCCCTTCTGTATGCAAACACCCTAATCTTCCACAGGATTTTACAAGACCACAAATACAACAGGATACAAATACTTTGCAACAGTGTTTTAGCTGCTTTTGTAACATCAAGATATAGAGCAAGAAAAGAAACAGGAACGCATTTGCAAATTCAGAATCAGATCTTAAAAAAAACCCCTAATTCCTAGGACCATAGAAGTACTTAACTCCTAAACTCTATAAATTAGAACAAGGAATTTGTTCTACAGATCCCACTGAACTAATGTACAAGTTAAGAACCATACTCAGTTTCATTGAATTGGAACTGTAAAGGAAGTTCATTCTACAAGAATAGAAGACACCTTCCTGGCTGGTCTGCAAGTCTAAATGAGGTTCCTACTTCACTGGAATACTTTATTAAGCCACGGCTAAACTGAAACATTCTTATGAAAATTGCATAGAATGCACATGTACATCAAGATATTAATAGGTCTGTTGTGAAAAATATTTGTTTAAATGTTGGATAATAAAATTTTTATTACAGAAAACTTGGCATTCAAAATTAGTGTCAATACATTTGTGTAAAACAGAACTCCATCTTTGTGATTAACAAATCAATGCAAGCATCACAGATGATAATTGGTAAACACAGCAAGTTTCAGACACTAGAAGTACTTATTGTCAAGATGCTGCTGCTTAGAGAATACAATCTCACAAAACCTATTTGTGAAGTCTATGTTTTGAATAATACATTATTTGGTCGTAAAGACAACACTTCTCAAAACCTAACCCTTTAAACAGGAGTAAGTACAGCACTTAACAAGCAGTTCAAAGATTGGAACTGTCTGTATTCACAGAACAACAGATAACATGTGCTAGTGACTGAGTCTCACAGGCCTATATCCTAGGAGAAAAATCCACATTTTACAATGGTTTAGGACTTTGTTGTTTATGTAGATACGTTATCAATATTGGCCTTTCCATATTAAAATTCTGTCATTCATCTTCTCAAACCTCAGCGTCAAACAAAAGCAGCTGTTCAAAGTCCAGATTCTTCAAGAAACAGCTCTGAAACTTGCAGGGGTAAACGCAGTATTTGGATATTTCCCAGGAAGCCTTTCCTCCAGCAGTACACCAGACAGCATTCTTCTTTTAGCAAATCAGAAGTAAATGCAACATAAGCTCTCCAAGAGCCATGAATGTTGCATATCAAATTAGACAAGTGTCTTTTCCAGCTGTTTTCCTGTGTGGATCTACCTTCACTCCACTATGGATTTTCCTCTCAAATCTCACCTCCACAACTCCATGATCATTTATTTGAGAGCAACACCTGATTCTGGCCCAGGTAGCTGTCAATTTGCTCCACAGAAACATGGGGGGCCAATATTTTAACAACTGCTCAGCTGAAATGTATCTTTTTAATCCTATATTCTTAACAGCATGTGCAGCAGTTAAATAGAAATCACTTGTTAGATATTAGAGAAATGTACTATATTTGAGTATAAAAATACATTTCCTTATTAACTGTGCTTTCTTTAAGATATTTCTGAACTTAGAAACAGATGATCATGTAATATTAGAAAAATGTTGGAATTACTAGATGTTATAATCCACAAAAAAGCTACCAAACCCCACACACTCAAGAACTAAAATCAAATCACTTGCTGCTTGTCAGGCATAACCTGCCAAGCTATTAGCTCTCAATTTGAAGGCTTGCATTTGCTCAATGGCTGACCTGCACATTGCAGAGCCTTAGGATGAGAAATGGCTTTCAGGCTCAGCTGCCTTCTAAGTGCCATCCATCATCAGGAAAAAGAGATTATTCCCTTTACAGTCAGCTACTTTGCCAAATTCTTCTGGCTCTGTTCCATCAGTCACACCCACGGCACCCTGGGGAAAAGCAAACCCTAGCTCTGTATGGCTCCGCTGTTGTTGAAGTGCAGAATGAAAAGCAATTAGCATTGGATGCCATTTATGAGGAGAGTGAGGTGGAAAGACAGCTCTATCGTTTACCAGCCTCCCACTCCCTGCACCCCCCAGCACTTCACAGGGGCACATAAAGGCAGGCTGGGAACTGAAATCAGGAGAGGAGCGGAGCTGGGAATATCCCATGGTTTGCATAACAGAACCATAAACAAACCCACATGCAGCAGGGGGCCCTTTGGAAGGCCTTCTAAAAATACATATACACACACACATTTGTCACCAATGCAAAACACCATAAGGGTTATTACTTGCTGAACCAGAAGATGGTCCAGGAAGGTTCTTTTTCTTTCCAGTAAGGCTTCCTCCTCACAATTTGTTTATACTCAAGAATTATAAACAAGATTCCCTTTCAAATCAAAACATCCGCTCTTTCATTGACAGTACAATGAATACACTGCAGAACAGATTTATCTGCAAAGGTAAAACAAAGCCAAAATGCCTCCAGAGGTGGCCTTTGCCTGCCCGTTGTGCCCTAAAGGCTCTGCAAAAGGGAGTGTCAGGTGAGGCCTTCACCCACAGTGTCCTGTGAGCACAGATCACTCCATGCAGAGCTACAAAACCACCAACATGGTAGGATTTTGCACCACAGTCAACAGGCATTAAAACATAGATGCATCTCAAGGGTTCTAGTTCCTTCCCCTCCGAGAAAAAGTGAGAACAAGAAACAGGCCAGGATTATCAGCCCACTGTTCAAATTCAGCTCAGAAAATTAGACTTTCAGAATAGCCTTTGCTTTTTCTAACTGGATATGTAAGAGGCTAAGGAGGAAGATTACAGTCACCACTTCTGTGTTCATGGTCTGTGTACAAAACAGAGCAGTCACCCTCTCAGCAAAGGCACAGCCAGCTGCGCTCAGTTCTTCTCTCCTTCCCTTTAAATTCCAACTTAATTCTTGTAGCCACCAGCATGCAAAGGGTTTCACAGTAAGTTAAGGATGACTAGATCTCTTTGGGTCCCTTTGCAGTTTCACTGCAACCTGAGTAACACACACCGTTAACCTGCTTAGTGAAAACCCAGCAAGAGGAATTTGAAAATATTATCCATAAACTGAACGATTTTTCAAAATGGTCTATCACTGGAAACACAAATCTGAGCATGTGTGCCTCCTTTTAAAAATATATGCCCAAACCACATTCCACAGACATATCCAACTTCAAATTTATTACTCTTTACTGCCAAATTTAAACCTACTGTGCCAGCAGAAAACAGAGAATTCACATGTTCAAAGGATTCTTGAGACCTTGACACAACATGCTTTGAAACCTAAAGCTGCCACTAAACATACGATGCCCTATACTCCACAGTCAAATAGCCAAAAGCAACTAATGCAGCACTGTGGGTTTGGGTTTCTTGAGGGACAAAAGGATGACACTTAAACCCTCCTAATACCCAAAAGCAAGGTGTTTTCAGCACCCAATTTTTAATCTGAAAGTCAGGCAGTGGACAAGAAATCTTAGCTGGTCATTCTAGCACAGCCCATCAGCCTCCCCTGCTCACTGATAAATGAGAGGGAACACCCCATGCTCCACCAGCCCTACACCAGCTGCAGCAGCAGCCACTGCCAAGGCTGGGCTTGCGCAGGCAGAAGAAGCTCAAAGCACTGAAGAACTCCTGTGCAGCTGCTCTGAGTGAGCTTTTCCCAAGCAGCAGGTGCAAACAGCACCAAAAAACTGCAGCCAGGGCAAATTGGCAGCACTGAACTGGCCCTTTCTCACAAGAGTTCCCAGATTTGACCCCAAACCTTCACCTTGTCTACAACTAGGGCCACTTTGTGACCAATACTGTTCTCTTTTCCACTGCACAAAGGATGGCAGCTTCAAACCACTACACCCTGGATTCCTTCATTCCCAGCATTCCTCAAAATGAAAAGTTCAGCAGCTCCCACACCAAGCAGACCTCTCCTCACCCAGGGCTTTCCTGACACCTGTGTGGCTCCACCAGCAGTGGTCTTCTGTCTTTCTTCCTTTAACCATGGCAAAAGATTGATCAGAACACTACAAAATGCTTTCCCCTCCCCAAGACAGGTGGATGCCCTGTGCATCCTCTGAATCTTGACTCACAACAGAGTGAGGAGAATGACTCAACCTCTTCCTTAATCCCAGACAAATCTCTTCCCTGGTAGCTGTGCTGCAGTTATTGGCAATTCCTAGGTACAAAGAAGAAGCAAACAAGCTGAGGGGAAGCAAAGGGCTGGAAATCTCAAACATAATAAAGGAAGGGATGTTGTCTTATCTGCCTGGTTGTTGCAAACTAGGAACCCAAGTTCAATTCAGCCAGTTTTGAAATTTGTTTTCTGCCAAGAAGAGCTATTTCATTTACAGAAAACTAGTTGTCTTTGAATCGATGACAAATTGCAAGAAGAAATTTATGTGAAATTAACAAGTTATAGCACAGAAAGTGCATTAATATTTCTGACAAAACCCCCTATACTCAAACCCTTCCCCAAGCTGAGCAGACTCTATATTAATTTAATTGCTTCCAAATAATTAAATTCCACTTCAAGTGGGGCTAATATATGCTGTTTCAGCATAACTACTATCTTGGTTCCAAAAGTTGGTGGCTTTTTTTCCCCCAAAAGAGATTAAAATGGAATTTATTCTTTAACATTTTGAGTCTTCAGTTGCCTGTCAGGTCTACTGAATGAAGACTTGTATCACAGTAATATGGACACAGAAGAAAATTCAAGGCTAAGTCAGTCTTGTTCTTCCTGCATTTATTCTGCATCTTGTGTGTTATGCTAATTGAGGCTGTTGGCTAATGACTTCAGTACACTTAATAACGTGTGGTTTTCCTTTGTGCAAACGAAACTAGATCACCTCCAAATTGAAAGGAAGGATATGCAGTGGCATGGAAAGGGACATGGGGTTTCAGGTTCTAAACACAGGTTTTTTAAACTCATCCTCCCTGTGTCAAAGAACACCACCTGCTCCAAAGTTTAGTACAATTAAAAAATTACCAGGAGCTGGCATTCCTTAAAGTAGTCAGAGGTTTGCCACCTTGTCCTTAAAGATGCTTTAGTACACTTAGACATGCTAAAGGATGAACATAACTCATGCAAAACTACATCTGTTACAGTAAAAGCTTCTCTTATGGTAAGACCTTCTGGATCTGTAGAAGGGACTGGAAATTTATTTGTTTTCATTCCGTTCACTGTTTTTTCTCTCACCTTAGATAAATGCAAGCACCACTTTGTAAATGGAAAGGAGAAAAATCACAAAGCTTGCCTTTTTATAAACTAAAGTAACAGATTTTTCCTCTCCAATTTCAACATAATAAGCATCCAGTATTACAGTGTAAATTAATAGTAAAAACAAGAGGGAAGTGGGGAAGACAACAAAGTCTTGCATTAATCCCACAGATGGGGTTAAAGATGCCAAGACAGAGCTCCAGATTAATGCCACTTACAGTATATTAGCCTACCCCTATGGAACCATAAGATCACATCAGCACACCAGGCTTTGTTCAAGAAATAAATAAATAAACCAACAATTCACAAGGCAGTTTTTCATTAGGTATTTGGCATGCTAGTAAGAGTAATCAGGGAATATAGATATAAACAACAGCTTTCTATTCATTCCCTCCCTTCTGTCCCAATAAACAAGACACTGTAAGAGCGCTCACTGTAACTAAATGTATCTAACAATTTTCACAATGCAAGTACTAAAATTTGAGGCTTTATTCTTAGGCAGAAAGGCAAAAGCCAGAAAAAAAGACAAGTAAGTGAAGCCCATACAGACTCTTACACAAAGAGTGACTGTCCCATGTGACAAGCACCCGCAGAAAGGGCCCATTTATATTTCTCTGTCTCCAACAATCACAGCTGAAATCTATCTTTAGGAGCCTTATCTGAAGTTCAGAAGACTTTCAGTATACTGCTGATTCTGCAGAACTCATATTTCTGGGTTCTTTCTCATATCTCCCAATTTATGCCATAGACTAACAATCTGATGCATAAGAACACCAGGGCAAGGGCTGAAGACACACCAAATTCTGCCTTGAAACACCACCTCTTCATAGACAAGCTTTATCTATGTTAAAAATGAGCCCCGAAAAAGGAAAAAAAACCCCCTAAAACCCCAAATAAAACCAATACAACTTGCAAAATCCCAGCAACCTGCTTACATATGACTTGCATTAAGCTAAGAGGCCAGAGCTCACAGTTTGTGGCATAATATCAGACCATCTAGCTATTTCTGATTTGTTTCTCAGAAATACTCAAATCAAGAAACTTCAGCATCAGCTATGATGCTTTACACATGCCAGAATATCACCACTTGTTACACAGTGGAACTCCTCACTCAGACTCTGAGCACAGCCCATGCTGTTTAATACTGCTCATGACAGAATATGTGAGTACATCATCCTCTCACCCCACTCTCCTTTATTTAATCACATGCCTTGGATCAAAAATGCACTTATATTCTTCTAACATAAACCATACCCATTAAAATTCTGCTTCCTCTTGAGAGAAAATTATGAAAAACATTTGTAAGGAAGTCAGGTAATAAAAATAGCACAGTTTTATGGTAAGTCTTGCTATGACTTCATCAGGAACAAACCCTAGTACACACAGTACCTAGCTATTTGTGTATCTTCAGCACATAAAAGTGTTTGTCAAGTTCTAGAAGGGATTTCCCCTTCCCAACTCCCCAGATCACAGTCTGTAATTTAAACCAGTAACCCAAATCCCACAGAAAATCTTAACCACAGAGTCCTACTAATTTCAAAACCCATCTGACCAGGCCAGTGATACTGGTTCCTTATACCAGAATGTGACGACTTGAATGGAAATGAAACCAACAGAACAAATTCAACAAAAGGTCACAAGTGTCACTTTTTAAGCACCACATTTTCTTAAGAAACTGACTCAGTAAAAAAGCAGCATTCTGTTCTCTCTCAAAGCAGTGATGACAACCTCACTCTGAACAGACACATCACCTAAAGGACTGACAACTACACCTGCACATTCCGTGATCTAATCCAGTCAAGCACTGAAATAAAAGTAAAGCAATAGATAAAATAATCAGCCTGTGAAAGTGAGATAAAATAATGTTCAAGAAAAGGCACATTGAGGAACCATGAATTAGTAATAAAAGTTGACATAGGTCTGAAGATATGTGATGGTTAGAAAGATCTGAACCACACTGGTCTAGGATAAGGATTAGTTTTTATTATTCCACAACTATTATGGTTTCATAAGTTCTCAAGTGACAACAGAAGCATTCAGATGGCAAAAGGACTGTAGGTGTTTACAGATTTTTTTCCTTGTGTAAACAGCACACTAAAATCTCCTGTAATATTTCTGTTTCAACAGCAAGTACAAATTAACTCTATTTGCATCAATTCACCAATATAAGGGATCAGCTGTTTGTGTTAGTAAGCACATTTATATGATCAAATGTAGATATACAGTAAACAAAAAAAGGTTATTACTGGACCTGATCTAGTGGTTCCCTCCTCTCCACTTGTCTTGCATCTCACCTCAAAGGTATCTGTCAAAAAGTTCAGAAAAAACAGTCAGTGGATAAATTATTTGTAATTCATAAAATAACTTCTAAATCTTCAATCCATACTTGCATATATTACTAATACTTTGGACATTAGGTTTATCTGGTCTAATACTTGGCCAGACATGAACCAAGAGATGATTTGAGGTACAGTTGAACCTTTTTAAATGCCCAGAGTAAAAATTTGCCAGTGCCAAGGACTAATTAACTCCCAAGGGTTGAACACATGTATGAATTTTGGGGAGATGTATTCTCTGGTACACAAATCCACTACAACTGTCCCCAAGAATTTCCAAGGCTCCTATGACATCTTATTACAAATCACTTCAGTGCCTTCTTTGGGCAATGTTACCATGTCTAGTACAGAGGCTTTGTGTATGTCTACTGTCTGCACAATGTGTTGAATCATCTCATCAAATGCTAAATCATTTTCCCCAAATATTACAGATTAAAACATAAGTTTTTGCAAGCAGAGGCACTTCCTCCAAAGTTATCAAATGTAGAGAAATAAAACAGAAAAGGCGATTTCCAGTGGTCTGAAGAGGTCCATGTTAAAAAAAAGTATCAACATCAACAGAGAAACTAAAAGCTTTCCAATGCTAAAAGTGACGTGTTCACCACAGCACCATGAGCACAGAGAGGCTCAGCTGTCCTTGCACTACAGGCTTATGCACCTGGGATAAGGTCCACAGGTCATTTTTCACACTTGTCACAGGAATTTGTACTCTGCCACTTGAACTCAGCATCCAAGAGAAGCCCTTGATCTTTTTCACCACTATGGAAAAACAGAGTTTCTGGGATCCAGCCAGTGAAGTCATGCAAAGACATAATAGTGACAGTTAATTACTTGCTAATCGTGCTTTGGTTTCAGGATGAATGCCACAAGAAATGCTTCATTTCTTCTTTTAATTCATATTAGTCATTCATTGTTTCAATTACAAAAATTTAATGCAAACAATTCCAGAAGACTGTCTCTAACTGACAAATACTTGAAAAAAAAGCTCAATTTTGTATCTGCAGCCTGAAGAGATCATTCCACAAACCCCATGCTGTTCAGAGCTGATGTGCAACTGAAAAAGAAGTACAGAACTTGAGAAAAGCCATATGGCAAAAGTTAAATATTTTGGTGTCAAAATACCCATCATAGCTTATCACATTCTTCACCCTTTAGAGACATTAGATCCAGAGACTGGCCATAACCATACAATTTTTCCACCACTTTTTATGGACAATAGTCAATGAATTATTTTTCCTTGACAAGAGTGTGACATGTCAAAGTTGCCTTTCACCACAGAGCTCCCTGTAATTTCAAGACAAAGAGAGTGCGTATTTCCTTTATACACATACTTAGGCAATCAGAAAACATTCCAAATTATTTCAGAATTAATAAGACAAGTTTTAGGTAGGCATTGGCATCATTTTATTTCCAGGCTCACTTACGCTTGAAGAGTTCTAAAACTTGAATATGCTCAATATAAAACGTTAAACATTTACATCCCAGTTGCCAATGACCTTGTGTTACGTTATTAAGGAACAACAGGAAAGCTGATGTTTCCATGAGCACGGGTTAGAGCTGGATATGCCACCAAACCCATGTAGATGGATTATTACTGGGCCATAACTAATGATCACTGCCATACACTGTGCCTCCGCAACACTGCCTGTCATCAATACCTATTAGTAGAAAGCTGCAATATAAACATTTATAAAGCAGACACAATACACCAGCTAAACCACTAATGCATGTAATTGCTAACACAGAGCCATATGCTGAAAACTCATCTCTCTTTACATTTAACTTTTACAACCCAGGCAAATCAGACAACTGTCTAGCCCACAGTCTTCCAAAATGGTTTACTGAATAGAAAACTGTAATCAGCTGCCTGTTCGATTGTTTTTACAATGTTCTATATAAAACAAATGAGGACTGTTGCCCTGACTTGTGAAAGAGCTCCAATGAATGCCAATTATAAGAGCAATTAGGGGATCAAGTCTGACATCACAGGTTTCTCTAGAAGATATTAGCTCAATGACTTTTTTATAAGGTAATTAGTCACGGATACTGAACAAGAAACAGACGATCCAAAACCAATGATTCTGCAAAACTGTGTGTTGTCAAACCCCATAAGGACAATAGCTGTAGCTTTCCAATAGGAGTTATGTCTGCGGCTATCAACTCCTTCAACTATATTAACAACAACAACCTAAATTATGAACAAGAACATATGAAGTATTCCAAGTATGATCAGCTTCTACAAAGTTCTCACCAATCCCGGATTTACCAATACTCCCTTTGGCAGAAGCTATGCTGTTCATCAAATATAAGATAAATCTGCAGGGATTGCACAACAGGAAGACAGAAGGAATTCCCCCATAACATAGTGAACTTGCCTCTTCTTTAAGGAGTAGAGGACATAGCAGGAAGTGGATGCTTAATTGAAAACTCCTGTCACAAAAAAGCAAGCCCAGCCACCAGCACAGTCCAGGAGAAGAAAAGGGCTTTGACTTCCTGACAACTGACTCTGAAGTTGTAAAATGGCAAAATGTTGTCTATAGGATCATAACTAGGATTCCTTTACGTGTAGCAATAATGCCAGTATGGGATTGTGCAATGATACTTTTTCTGTAGGCTATTGCCTTGTTCAGCACACAAAACAGATGCAGTTCACCAGATGAGCACCTTGTCTGATGGTCCTTTGCAAAGCCTAGTGCATTATTTTCCACAAACTCCTCAAAGTGCAGCCTGAAGCCAGAGGACACTCACAAGAGAAAGCTCTCTGGCAGCTCTCACCAGAGCACTTTATGGTCCACAAACTTGAATGTATTTCAAAAATAGTGGTGTGTTCATTTTACATTTAGTCAGTGTGGCTACTCAGCATAATAGAATTGGGGGTTCCAATCTGAAATGATTATCAAGTATTTTTCTGTCTAATGAGAAGCTTAAACTCAGCTACACTTGAACTGATTTGCTGCAGGTGCAGTAAAACCTGGCAGAAACTACAGAAACGACCTGCCAAGAAAACATGTGCAAGCCCTCAGGTGTTATTTCCTAAAGAGCTATAAAATGTGGAGTATTTTATGATCAAAGCAGGCTGCCCTTGATTTCAGGTATGAGAGTCAGCACTTGCTCAAATCACAGCCAGGAGCTAGAGGCAGGTATTCTTAACATCAGCAAAAAGCTTCCTGCAGCACCTTGACCACTGTCAAATAGGAAAAACGGGGTGGGGGTGGGAATCACGTTCTCCAGAATATTTGACTCATTAAGTTCCATTTCAGGGTCTGGAGTAAGCAATAAGTTCTCAAGGATGAAGTTTTATCTTCCTATCGTATGCAAGATAAACCCTTTGTGTTTATGTCTGGGAGAACACTGACTTACACAGACCTTGAAAAAAAAATCCCACCCAACAGAGAAGCCACATCAAATCTTTAGGCTACTCCTCACACAGGGGCAGCCCAAAGCAAACCAGGCAATGCAGACTGAAGTTTTACATCAGGCCACAGCTTTCCTCAGCCTAACATACAGGCATAACCCCTTTTCCTCATTAAAATTACAAGCTAGCTAATAAGAAAATTAACTTAAAGGCCTCTCTCAACATGCTTCTCCAAATAACTTATGACTAAGTTACTCCAGGTATCTTACAGCACATCAAATATCTTATAAGTGCTACAAAATCTAATAAAACTGTAGCAATAATGACCAAGAAGCTACAAAAAGATTCTGACCATGCTCATGTACTAACAACTGATGTAGAGACAGCCATTGTACCCAGAAATACAGAAATATAAATGGAATAAGCAGCGAGGCAGCAATGTATGGGCACAGCATGAAAACTGGATCTTTTCATGGGGTGCCTTTCAACCCCATTCGGGACTGATGCCATGAAACCCGCACGACCTCTGAAACTTCACACTGTCTATGGCCATGTCTCAAACACCTTCACAGTCCTGAATTGCCTTCAGAGTGCATTGAAGCATGCTAGCATGGCTCTGGAGGACTATACACAGCATTGCCAGAATGGAGCTGTTCCTGGTTTGCTTAAACCAGAAGCTGATGTGTTCAGTCCTGTCTGCACTCTGGTGTACAAGTTCATAACCCCAAGCATGGGACTGGACATTTTTTCTTCATTTAGAAGACTCTTCATAGATCCACAAAAGTTGTCCTCATATGCATTTTTATTTTTCCCGACTTCTTTACTCCTGTTAAGCTGCTGGTATCCATGTGATACTGCTGCATTGACTGTCAGGGTTCAATAAACAGAACTAAACATAAGCACATTAAAAAAAAGCACTACATGCACTATTGGAAAATCTTGCAGTGACTTACAGATACTAATTTCAGCAGAAGACTTTTGTACAGTGTAATTATATATTCTCCAACAAGCAGTTCGAGAAACAAAAAACCAAAATTCCATTGGCTTTGCTACTTCACAAATCAACATCTCCATTAGACACGCCCCATGCACAGCCATCCACATTTGCAAAACTACCAACTACTCAGATTTTTCTTAACAAAAGCAGCTCCTTAAATGAATCACAATCACCTCAAGAGCTGTTAGTCTGTCTGTTATTGTGATTGGACATAGTGACGTACTTCCTAAGCAATGGAAAAATGCTTCTGTTATACCTGGATTATATAGAATAGGACTGCAAATTCTGGATTTACAAAAACCTTTTTGGGAACTGAATACTTTTTATTGAACCTTATAAATATGACAAATAAAACAGACTACCTGTTATAACTAAAAAATCATTTTTTAAAGTAACCAGGATCTAGGTAATCAAGTATTAAGTCAATATCAAATAGAAATATTAAAATGTAAGTTAAAATAGACATTTTACATAATTTTTTTCACAGCAATACACAATTCAGCTAGGCACACTGATAAAAGTTATCTAGAGCCCAAACATTAAATTGTGTGCTCATGTAGGATACAATATGAAGAGAAGTTTAAGAATATTTTCTGTTTTCAAGAAAAAAATATAAATTCAAGCTGTGTCAACAGTATAACCAATGGACTAAACAGATGTAGGTGCACAAAGCTTAAAGGAAAAATCTTCACTTCTCTGCCACAAATTTCCCAGTTTGCATCACCAAAACATCTGATTTGTTCACTTGTGCAGTTTGAGCCAGGGGCTGTGTTTAAATCCTTGTTTCGCCGCAAGGAAATTTTACATCATATTCTTTGAGTTTTCAGTCCAGAGCTCTGTACAATCCCATATATTCTCCTTTCACAGATATCACCACATTCAATGTGCACTTCAGGACTGAAAAAGAAGCAGGACACTGATAATATTATTATTTCAAAGTCCAGGACATCAGGATTAATGTATTCCATTCACTCATGTTGCATATAAAACAAACCAACCAACAAAACCGCAAAACAACCAACCAACCAACAAACTGCCCATAGTGATGATTACTGCTATGACAGAAGTGACACCACAGATTTTTTTTCTTAGTTGAAAGGTTGTTTCCTCCTTGAACTTGAAAAATGGAGAAAAACATGCTTTAAGCATAGTAGCCCTAATAGTTACCATAAATATCCAAAAAGACTTGCTGAAACTTGAGGTATCATCACATCTGAGAGTCCTACTTGGTCTTTAGATCAGCAGTGTATTTCAGCTAAAATTAGACACAGTGCTTTCTTCAGGACATTTGTATTTCTCATTATAGAAGAGAACAATAATAGGAAAAGCCTCCGTTGTAAAACATATTAAGTATCAAAAAAAAAAAATCACAAGAGGCTAAAAATGTCCCATTCATGACATCATCACAATGCAACAGATGAAAAGAAAACAATTTTGAACAGGACTCATCTTTTCATCCAGAGGAGAACACCAGATCATATTTAAACCCAGGAGGTTTTGGTACATTTTTATCACCTATCATCTACATCATATCCTAAATGGAAACCTGAGTATGTGGAGAATCACAAAGTGGTCAAAGAAAAAGAGTATTATGAAACATAATAGAGATGGAAATTGCATCCTCAGTGTTTGAGTCAGATGTAGTCCTTGTTTTCTCTTGAGCAATCACAGATAGGAATATCAGGCACAAAAGCCAAATGTGGAGATATTCCTTCAGACTTCCAATTCTTGCTTTCCTTAAGTATCACTAACTTCTGTGAATGAACTGGGAGATGCAGATGAACACACACATTCAGTTTCAATGCAAGAAGGAAAACACTAGAGTGACACTGCAGAAATAAGCAAATGAGGTGGTAAGAATCAGTAACCAAGTCCTGCATTTGCCAGGTGAAAAAATGTGGAGAAACAGAGGTATAAAGGGAATAATGGAGAATATAAAAAGGGAAAAAGCCAGCAGCTGAAACAAGTAACTGAAACAAAACCACATGAAAGCAAAAATAATGTTTTAAAATTCTTCCAATTAAAATGAATCATAATAATGAAAAAAATCCCTCCAAGCACAGACCAAATTAACAAGCATCAAACAAAAAGCAACAGAATTACTGTATAGAAAAGTACCAATCAAAAACACACAGCTGATGAAGCAACCCAGTGAACAACAAGATCCTGAAATTCTTTCATGTAATAATAGTAACCTTCAAAGCCTCAAGATGGACACTACTTCACAGCTGCTTGCAAGGGAAGAAGAGACAGAGACAGCACACAAGATTTTCTCCTTTAGCGTTTGGTTTCATTTGAGAGCACCAAAGCATGCCAAGACATAAAAACTCCCAAAAATAATAGAAAAAAAACCTGGCAAGCCTGAATCTTGTGCAGATAGAGGAAGAGGTCATTTAGAATATTGCTGAACCAAGAATATTGACATAACATCTGAACACAATCAAACTATGCAGTTTTAAAGCTGTCCAGACTTCTGAAGGAATATCTGTAAGAATAAAAATTGACTAGATCCTGGGAGCATATGGAATGAATAGAGGCCACCTACAGCAAACTGAGAATTCCACAGAAAAACAGGTAAGCTATTTGATTGATAGCCCCCTCCCAAAAAATCTGGAACACTAAAGAGCCAGGCAAAAGGAAATTTATATATACTGTACATTTATTGGATGTGACATGTCAATCCTGCTGAAGCACAGCTGAGTAAAAGACTGTGTCTACTGAAAAAACAGACTGAAGAGGGCTAGAACAAATGTTTCAAGAAAACAGAATGTGATAAAACGTGATAAAAATAGAAGATAAATAATAGAGATGACTGAACTGCATAAGTATGATAAAGAATTCACATTAAAATTCTCAGTGGTGTGCACCTGTAAGGCCACTCCAAAATAACATGCTGGAAAGGTTGCATCCATTATGACAGAGCTTAATGGATAAATTTTCATGACCAAGAAAAAAATTGAGTTTCATCAGAGGTTATATTACATGTAACTGTCACTAAAAATCAGCAGATTTAGGTGATGAGTAAGAATTCACTGTTTCAACCACATCATCCTCCAGTCAGATGCACATCTCCTACAGGGACACTGATGTCAATCTCTCTTTCTTAACAATTAATCAGATTTTGTTACAGCATGAAAATTTTATTGGAGCACTCCAACAAGTTCCAAAATCAATGCCAGGGAGCCGCAAAAGGAAAAATGGGACTACTCTGCTGCAGCCCAATTCCACTAGGGACTAGCTCAAAAAACCCCAGTTTAAATGGTCTGCCTTCTTTTTAAAGATCAGTCCCTTGAACACCTGAATCCTTCTCTATTCAAGCACCAGCAACACCATTAACTGTAAAAAGATCTGCCAAAAGGCAAGTAAGTTCTGGTGTGTTGTTCCATGCTATGATAAACCTCACAGAAGTGGAGATTCAAAGTCAAAATTCTATCTTTAGCAATAGCATATTTTGAATGAGGGTGAGCAGGGGACAACAGCCACTGGACAAGACAGAGCCACCACATTGTTTGCTGCAACTTCTGTTTCTTTTCTGTTATTAATTAATAAAGAAGCTGAGCTTTGGCACTTTCAACAGTCAATACATTCATCACTTTTAAAGAGAGGTGAGAACCAAGGAAAAAAGTTTTTCTGGTTTGTTTGTTTTGTTTTTTTCTGATAGAGCTCAGCAGGAAAACAAAACAAACCTTCCTAATACACACACATAGGAACCTGAATTCATGAAAAAGCTAAATAACCTGGATATAGTAATAACAAGCTTTCTGGTTTTCTGCACTACAGCACTGTTCATCCTCACTTGTTAAAGTGGGGTGCCTTGAAGAGCATAAAAGTATATCAGTGAAGGCCACACAGAGACTATGTTCATGGTGATAAATCTGTTCTGGGCAGGTCAGCCATGAACGACACTGCAAGCACTGAGGAAACCTGCGTACGCGAACCAATGCCTGGTTTTTACATCTGCTTGGAAAAGCAACTGTATTGCATCTTCTTCTGTTGCTCCACAGTCAGTCTGAGCATGTATAAATGAACTTATTGCCCCCATTTCCCAGTTCTTGGTCATATTTGATCCAGTTCCCAATGCCATATCAAAAATGCCTGTGCCAGTACTCAAAGAAAAGTGCACTGGGCAGGAAAGGGTGGCAATAGAGAGAGAAAAGCTCCAACCACCATTTCAGAGGCATCATTTCTCTCTAAATGAACTACAGGGTGAACATCTAAACCAGGCACACCCTGAGAAGTCGAACAGATATGAGCAGGATTCCTACCTTCATACAAAACAGAACAAATAACCATATAATTGCAGTCATTCACAATGCAATTTTTCACATTTCAGCTCTTGCACTAGCCAGTACTCTGCCATGTATACCTACAAGTTCTCCTAATATCCACATACCAGGGCAGACTCAAATAATTGACACGTTTCCAGATAAGTGACAAGATAGGAGTGAGCAGAAAACACTCTCCCCACCCTTCACTCTTCCAGAGTGTCAGAGGCTCAGAGTAGAGTTAATAAGTTGCTTTCTCCAGACATGCTACAAATGTATTTGAGCTGCAACATCTCTTTATAGGTCTTACCTCGTAAAATGTTCCCAGGTATATAGTGAAATACAAATTGCAGAAATATGTCAAGATATGTCAAGATTCCACCAAGTTTGTCAGTTAAGAAGAAATACACTTGATTCTATCTTAGACAAACACTGCCTGGGACTTATATTTGTATCACGTTTTTCAAAAAGCAGCTGAAATAATACACAATTGAATACTGCTGTCTGGGGGGAAAAGAAGTATTTAGACCATAAACAAACAGGATCAAATTACCCAGAAGTACACATGCCTTGCAGCAAGCACAAGAAACACCACAACAAATAACATACATAAATATTCTTCAAGAGCATCTGGCAAAATTCACCATAATGAATTCAAAATATTCAAGCAATTATTTCCAGCCAACTACTTATTTCTTTCAGAACTGAGATCTTTAGCATTTTATTATATTCTTTACTGTCAAGGCATATTTCTTCAGTAGTTTGACTTGTTTTTCCCCTGCCATTTGGCTAAGCAACTAAGTAACTTAATCAGTAAAGCAACTTCCAGATAACCTAGCAAATGGAATTGATTTGGATTAAAGAGCAACAGATGATTCCAGTGGCTAAGTAGTCATGGGTATGCCAGCACCATAACACATCTCAAATATATTCCAGTAATCCTATTAAGTATGCTTTTACGTATCTTTCACTAAACATCTATTTTATGGTCCATTGCTTCATACCTTCTAATCATGGCTCAGTTACAATGTCAAAAAACCTGAAATCCCAAACTGAAAAGCACATAGAGTCACAACATAGATAATTTTCTGAGTAAGAAGTACATAAGGGACTGCTGTGGAATCATTAGTGTTTACAACTGTAAGCATATTTACTGCTTTCCGTCTTTTACGTGGCAGATTTGTTACAGCTGAAAGCTTTCCCTTCAGGCCCTTTCAAAGAAGCACATACATCCCACAGATATGCCATAACCCATAAAGTTGTCTCAGTAAGGCATAACACAACTGTTCCCCTGGAGTTTTTTTGAGGGTGCAAGGGCAAGAGGAGGAAAGGGACAAGGAGAAAGGCAGGAAAAGGTGTGCATGCAGAAGAGGGAAACTATACCTCTAGTTTAGAGCTGAAAGGATTTAAACTCATCTAAACCAAAAAACTCTTGTCCATTCCTCACCTTGTGCTCAGATGGTGTTTATTTTTCTGACTCATTACTCAAAAATTTCCTAGATCCTAATCAACCCTAACAATGCTTCAGAGGAAACACAACTCCAAAATGGGAAGGCGGAGAAAGTCTTATTTAGGAATTCTTTGTAAGCCATTAAGTTATAAAAACTCAGGATATCCTCCAGGAATGGTAAGAAAAATGCTACATAATAAAGTACAGTATCCTTAAGTCATCAAAACATGACTTGGCTCTGAATTCTGCATGTCAAGAGCTTAGATGATGACTATTCATGCTTATAGTGCACTTCTGTTTGAAGTACCCCAGATTCTTCCAGGAGTGGAGTTTGAAATGAATTTAAGATTCAAGCCAAAAGTATCACAGATGAGGAAATACTGAAACATATCAGTGAATCAGTGGCCAAAGATATCTGGGTACACAAAGTATATGACACACACAGAGTCTCCCCAAAAAGTCTCTGTTGTCAGAGAGCCTCTAGAGGAAGCAGCTTTCCTCTCCATTTTAAGTGGTCACCTTGGCCAACATCAGGCTACACGTGTTGCACTTCATCAAAAGCTTCATCTATGAGCACTTGAAAATTATTCACTTTACCCACACAATACCACCTCTCGTTTGTATTAGCTCTACCCCACTTTCTTATCTGGTTTCAAATAACATATGCAAACAAATGATGCTGCATCTATTTTTATAGTGTCTAAAAGTACATCGTTGCTTTATTTATGAAATCTGAGAATTCAAAAGACAAAACAGACTAATATGAAAATAAAATTCAGATAAAGAAAGATGTTTTGTAAATTCATTCTAGTGCAACAAAATAATATTTGCTCTTAAGATATCCTTTAGTCTATTAGGTTCAATCTTGAGAAAAACAAAACTTTAAGACTGCAAACTGTTCACTAAAGCATGTTGTTTTCTGAATCTGAGGCTGGGTTTAGAATTCATGGTGCAAATTGTACATTTTGAAGACACAGAAGATTGAAGGCTATCAATTACACGGGAAACAAGTTAAGTGTGCGTATTAGTGTGTACATGCTATACTTGCCATCTAATAGTAAATGACCATGTAGAATAGTCTTATTTCTTAATTATTTTCATTAGATAGCTACACGTAGCACAGTGCCATGGCATCATATTATTGCTAAGTAGTCACACCCTCTCCTCCTCCTCCCCCTCAGAAAACCCAACAACAGAAGTGAGAATCTAAGCAGAGTGACGATTTTATATCTACTGCTGTGGATAATGACCAGCACTCCACTTTTGTGCAAGACTGGAGAACTAACACAATACAGAACACTGGACATTACAGCAGTTCCTCGAAAGTGCAGCACACTATCCTCACCTCCTGACACAGAAATCCTCCTTCCTTGCAGCAGCACTGTCACTCGCGCAGTTAAATCACTTGTGCGTTGCCAATCAGTACCAAAGCCAACCAAACATGTGCGTGTTTCTAAGAGAAATAATGAACAGTGCTGTCAACTGCACTTCAGTTCCCTGACAGATCACTACACCCATGTAGGGTCTGAGCTTTCTTGCTCTGAGCTTTCCACACTGGCAGATTTGCAGTGTCTGTAGCCACCAGCTGTCTCACGCCATCCCAGTCAAAACCAGTAAAAAAGAGCCACATAGCGGTACTGACAGCTGGGGGTATTACCAATACAAGTACATCATTCAGTGCTGCACGGCTGAAATGCCAGCTAATGATTTGGATTCAGGAATTACTCTTCATATCAGGGAAAATTACTAATACAAAACGAGTCTAGCAGTTTAATAGCTACATTCAATATCCTCAGCCATAAAACACAGGAACTGGAACCAAGACCTCTGGGAGACGTGTTTAATTTTGAAAGAGAAAACAATACATAGCTCATATGCTCTTCTAGGTTATCACATTTGCTGTAAATGACAGAGTGCTTGTGACAAATATGGGATTGCCAGTCAGTATGGCCAGGTTAGAGCACAGCTTGCAGATTCTGCTGGCTTTCAGGGCAGAACCAACAGTCCCTGAGAGAACTGAGGCTGAGAATGCAAGTTCCCAAGTGCCCTCTCCAAGACTGGCTGGTTTCTCAGGTACAATTTCAAAGAAAGAAGGAAGATAGAGAATCATTTTTACAAGCTGGAATGCTTCTAGGTGAGTTCTTTTGGTCTCCAAAGAAACCTAATAGGCTTTTTAACAGAATAAAAAGTAGAACTAGCATTGGCAAGCTCCATTGAAGTATAAGGACCCCAAGCAATTTAACAAGAATTTTAACTGCTAGCATACTAACAGTTTTAAGTGAATGTGTAAGAAAATGTTAATTTGTCAGTTTCCCAGCCCCACTTGTATGTTGTCTCTTATCTTCAGTCCAACACCCTGCACAAAAACATGAGCCAAGAAAAAACCAACCCACCATAAAGAAAAACCAACAACAAACTTGGATTACAAGATGTATGAAGAACTGCATTGGTAGCTACATACGAGTCGATTTATCCTGTCAGATGAAACCTGGAAATTCTGATGTAGCAGTTCAGCAGTGTTGACATACAGCATTTCACACCATAAAACACAGCAAAAGCAAACAATTAAGTGCAATTACTACATGGCACAGAAAGATTAGGGAATTAGTAACAGCTCCAGCTGCACAATTTGTTGGAAAAGTATTTCTTCCATCCTAAGCCCATTTGCACAACATGATAAACTGAATATTAATGCAACATATAACTTACAAAATTAGTAATGCAGTTTTTAGGCTGCTTGAATAAAGAAAAAGACTGTCCTAATCTCAGACATTAAAGACCTTTGTGTTTACAAATCCACAGTAGGCTCTACTTTAGAGCTTACACATGTGAAACAGATTAAGGGGCACCATGGTGGGGGTTAATGTCTCCAACTTTCTGCTGGCTACATGGTCAGGCCCCTGCTGCTATTTTCTATCCCAAGTAAAGACTCAGCATCACATACCATATACACTTCACCTCTCACTTTTTGCTTTGTTTTAACAAGTTGTCACACATTAATCTTAACTACAGGTACTCTAAAAAAGGTATGACTTGGGCATACCATACCCTGCAACATGAAATCACCATTTAGCTTTGATCCCAAGTGTCCACTGCTTTGGAAATCATGTTTCTGCCACTTTATCAACTGCGAAGCAGATGAAAGAGAAGGGCTATCAGCTACAATTTTCAGCTGTAGGGCAAGTCTCACAAGAGACTTTTTCTTGAAACGTCAAGTGCTACAATTTTGAGGTTGCACTTAAACAAAAAAACTGGTTTTCAATACAAAATTCAGATCTACATACCTGTGTAAAGAAAAAGCTTTAAGGAAGAAAAACAATACTAAACGGTCACAAAGACAGAGCCTATAGTATTTTAAATCTCATTATTTTTATGATTTTTTTTTTAGGGAACCTGACTCATGATCTTTGAATGCATTCAGCTGCCAACACAGCATGTAGGAAGAAAGCAGTAGAGAAGAGCACATATCTGCACAGCAAGGCATTTGGAAAGATAGTCTGGACAAACGTTAAAAAAAATAGGTTTGAGGACACAAAAAACTTTTTTAAACAACTCCTAATGTAACTGGCATGCAAAGATGATTGCTGTTCCAAACAACATTTTGAGATGTGACTGCAGGAAAAAGAATCTATTGGAACACAGTCCTTTATCTAGGCTCATTACCTCACTTCAGTGATATGTTCCAGAAGATTTCACAATAGATTAAGAAAAAAATGCTGCTGTTTCAAGAGATAGCTTCTTTAAAAATGTACAGACGCCACACACAAACCCCAACATAAAAGGTCTCAATCTGACAAAAGAGAAAATATGTTCATTAATATCAGGAGTACCTTTGTGCATAGGAAAACCAATAATTACAGTGAACAGCAGATATAAATTGCCAGCACTAGCACAACACAGACCTGCCAAAGCTGAGCCGGCCCAGTCTGCAGCTGGGAAGAAACCAGCTCTCCCCAGGGTCCCCCTGCCACACGGAGAGTTGCAAGACTGAGATGAGAATGGGCAACCACCTTCCTTCCAGACATCTTTCCCCACAGCAGCAGCAACCTCATCCCAGCCTTTTGTCTAGTGGAAAACAATTCTGATTTTGCCTAGACTGCTGAGATCTCTGAAGAAACCCTTAAGGACTACATGGATTTAGAGTAGATGACTTGGAAAGTTTAAGCACAATGTTTAAGTTCTTAATGTCCCATTCTGCCTAGAAGGAACTGAAGATCTGACATCTGCATATAAAGGAACAAAAATTGTAACAGAATAGAATATTAAATGTCATAACAGGTACTAATCAGGATTCTGCTTGGCACACCGTGGTACTGCTGCATCTTACCTTTGGTAAGAACTTTCCCCATTAAAACTAGAGGGGTGGAGAGACCAGAGGAAGAATTAAAAAAAAAAAAAAAAAATCACATGCAAGATCTTGAAATGTTCCAGAGAACTGAACAGTTCTCAAAAAAACTATTCCATTCTATCTAAAAAGACTGAGTAGGAATTTGCATGCAGTTTTACAGCTTTCATGTTATTTTGGCAATTATGAGAAGATTGAAGCACCTTGGAGATTAGGTTCCTGTCCCGAGTGCTGGAGTACCACATACCTGCTCCACAAAGCAATAAAGCAAGCTTGAAACAGCCTTCAGACACTTCTGAATGCCAAAAGATTTGCCTTAGAAGTCCCATATTTTTCAACATAAAAGTGTTATTTACTTGCATTGCTCAGGATATCTATACAGCCCAGCAACAGCCAGAATAGCTACACAATTCCCCCAGGTTATGGTTCTAATTTCTGGTGACCAAAAAAAAAAAAAAACCAAACCACCTTAATTCTATCAACTGAGCCAGCTGCAGTCTCCAACCAGCACATTATAAAGAGAATTGTTAACCAAGTTACACTTGTGCACACCATTGCAAGGCAAGGGTGTTGATCAGGTATTGTTAACGGAATACACAGAACAACATTTGGCTGCACAGGTGTTGCTGAATCTTTATACCTCCAAGTGAGATAGTAAAGGGAGAAAACCCAGCTCAGTTCTCAGAATATGCAAGCTTAGAGTGCAACATAAAATACATGCAGTAGTAACCAAGAGATTATACTAATAAGATGAATATGTCAGACTCTGGAATTAAAATGACAGAATTTCTTAATGGCTGCCCTTCAAAACAGAAAAGAATATTGCAGAAGTTAAAGAAATCCAGTGCCTTAACCTAAGGGGCTTTCCAGTACTTTTTGCCAAATTATCAAGCAGCCTGTGGGAAACCGTAGGTGTTACAGCCTGAGTTCTGCTTCTTGCTTCAGTGAAAGCTACTTAGACAGCTGTCAGAAACCCAGGTGTTGCCTGTTCTACAAATGTGTTTGTTTCCTTCAGCTACAAAATTCTACATTCTCTCTGTCTTTGCCTAATATGTAATTACACATCAGAAACGTAAGTCACTTCAGCCTGATAAAACAATCAGATTTCAATTCAGAGCACCCTCTTAGCTTGGTGATAAGAACATCTGCTTAACCTGGCAGAGGAGAGGAGGAATGAAAGCGAAAATTCTTTCCTGGGAATTCATGATGTGTTTTCAGCTGGATAAATTCTCTATCAGAATCCTGGATAAAATCCGTGGTAACATCCCTTCTGACTCCTGATGCTCAGTTTAGTGTAACAAACGCGCATTGAAACCATACAGCAAGAGGGGGCATTTCAGAGGACTGTCTGCTTATTGCATGTGGTGGAGCTGCAGCTTAGGTTAAAAAAGTGCATTTCAATTGCATTAAAATGCTTAAGAAAAAACATTTTTAAAACGTTAAGAGCTACTACCAACCATTCCCAGAGACCTTTCAGTGCCCCTGGTCAAAGAGAGTGGCACAGATGAGGTCCACAGCTGCATATCTGAGACTGAAAGGGTGGCAGCAATGCCACTGCTGCATTCAGGTCTGTGCCCTGAGGATACACCACAAAACAAAGGGAATTCAGTAAACCTACCTCCTGCTTCCTCCCAGCCCTAACCAACACGGGCCGTGACTGTAAACCCAGATTAAGGCTACACATTCAATGGCAATAGTTGGCCATCCCACAACAGCAAATCCACAAAACAGCTGGATGAAGCATTTAAGTCACAGGGAATGCTCAGAGGAGCACTGGCAGTGAGGTAGCAAAGCTATCTGCATGAAAAAAGCCAACATTCTGATCTCAGGGATTCAGGAGATACTAGGAAGGAAATTACTTCCCAAGATATTGACAGATATATCTGCATGAATAGTTACATACTGAAGGTAAGAGAACCAAAGAGAACATTGTTAGGTAGCTATGCAGAGTCACTCTGTGTTCTAACAGGGGCAGTATTGTTTGCTCTGTTCTGGAATACAACCTGATTCTCTAAAGGAGCTTACCCCTTCAAAAATCAGATTACAGTAAGGCAAAAAAGGCAATGGGGAAAATGCTTATTTGTGCCCAATTAGCATACTCTTATGCAACAACTTTATTACGTCATGAACTAATGATTTTTTTGCCTCATCTCAAGAGCTAATTTACTTGGAACACAGACTCATCTTCTGCCATGCATTCTACCATTGATAATAACTGAAAATTCTAAGGGACCCGCAATTTTTGTTAACAGAACCTGGTAGACTTTTCAGCTCTCAGTGATCTACTTGTTATCTTGAAAAAAATGACAGAATTAGAATCCTGACAGAAGCCATACTAGATATGACCACAATTTAGTGACAAGGTAGTTTCTCTCTGTTCTTTTTCAAGCTATGTGAGTTCCCCAGCTCAAGCTGAAGTTCTCCTTTAATTAATTCAGTTGGTAGTTCTAATTATTTTCTTACTCCATGTTCAAGCAACACACTCTTGAGGGATTATCTCAAGAGAAAAACTAATTCTATAATTGTAATACAAATTCCAGTTTGTTGTATTTGACCTCTCAAGTGCTTCATGGAAGTCTCCTGATTATGACTTTTAGAGCATCCAGTAATGTTTACAAACAATGTTTACAAACTGCTATTGAACCATGAAATGTAACTTTGTCTACAGGCAATAGACTAGCAAATTATAATGAGCTTGTAAAGGAAATTCTGAAACAGCACATCAGGTGAGTGTTTTGCAGAACAGTAGATGCACAGTCGTTGAACTCTAGAAAAACCCTCAAAAAGGCTACAAAGTTACCTCCAAAGACTGAGGAGGCAGTACAAACCAGTAGTTTGTGTAATCTCCACTCTTGTTAGCTATGTCTTCCTCCTTTCTGGTCCTGCAGCAGCAGGTTTTTCCTATGAGATTTGAAATGCTTTACACAGAACATCGTATCATAGCTCACCGTCACAATAATTTTAATTTCTGTACTCATCACTCACAAGACAAACCCAATCACGTCATCCTAACTTCTCAGACAACCAGAGTTGTACTTGTTTCTGCTGATTTCCAGTCTCTTTTCACTGATATTCCTGCCACTGCAGCTCTGTCGAAAGCATAAACCAAAGGTCTCCCTTGCATCCTTTAACACTGTGCCGTAATGCCAGGATTTCAATCCCTAAATCACCCTCTTTATTCAAGCCATTGATGTAAACATATTGCTTTAATGAGATCTATAATCACTGATGCATTCATACACTTAAAATGTCACCCACTACAGTGTATGGCTAATAATCATGAAATTATTTCCCCACTGTTTTGTTATTTCTTTCTCTAAATTCATGTGGATAATCTTCAAATATTTGAAGGTGTACCTGACATACTACTGCATGACAAATCAGCCAAGTATATCTACAATTATGAAGCAAAACTTACTCATCATTCTGAAATTGCCATAAAAATAGAAGCTTGACCTTCAAAAATATATTCTTTTCCATTGTGGTGAATTATTTTGTCTTAATTTGATTAACACCCTAAGTGGCTTTGAAGTACTACTTATCCCTACAAGAGTTGAAAGGTACAACTCAAGCTGCATGCTAGTCTAACATATAGGGGAAGAAAATCACAGAAAGTAATTTCTAAAAGGAGAAGTATTCACATAATACATAAAAACAGACATTTATATTTATACTGAATAAACCGAATATATTGCTAAAATATTTTATGTGAATCTCTACACATTCAAAGCACCTTCATAAACACATTCATATATGCCTCGCTTTCCAGTTTATTAGGGAAGTTTTGACATCTTTTTAGTTACAATAACATTTTCTTACCATAAAGATGAGTTTACAAGAACTTGCAACTGCAATGTCACTGTAAGAACTGAGAAGTTAAAAAGTTGCATGCCATTTAAATTAGAAATCTAATGAGTGCCTTAAGTTCAAAAAAGACCCCAGAAATCTAGTTCTTCAGAAGGGGGCCAATTCTTTTGTATGAAGAATACAATTAACCTTTACGGTCCTTAGATTGACTGCCGGTGCCCCCTAATAAATGAGGACAGTGAAATGAAATGAGCAACACACTTTCACACGTTCCTCTAATTGTCATACAACTTTTAGAGCCTCTCAAACTGAGAATTTCTCCCTGAATCTCCCTGCCAGACTCCAAGGCAGGGCTGCAGTCCCTGTTCAGATTTCTCTATTCACATGATGATCCAGCAAACTCCTCCAGCACTCCACCCTCCCGACACACGCGGAGTTAAAATTAACTTGGTGGTTTGGGTTTGGTTACGAGCCGAAGATCCTCCCTTGTACAACAACTGAGCGCTCGGCTGCCCCAGCGGCGAGCTCGGCTGCCGCCCAGCACCGCCGGGCTGCCACGGAAAACAAAACCTCGTCTCGGATAAAGGCTTTACTGTACTTACTACGGGCAAAAAACCCGAGCCCGAATGAAAGGCATCTCATTATCCGCGGCTACTTGAAATTCAAAAAGCCCTGCCCAGGTGTCCGAGACCGCCGTGTCCGTGCGGGTGCCGGGCTGGGGAGCAGCCGCTGCCGGCCGCCCCCGGTGCGGGAGCGTGGAGCCCGCGGGAGCGGCAACCGCCACACCGGCGAGGGGACCGCCGCCACCCGGGTGAGAGGACCAACGGCCACGCCGGTGAGGGGACCGCGGAGCTGCCCCGGCGCCAGCCCCGCTCCGCGAACGACCCGCGGTCCCCGCGCCGAGCTCAGCCCGCCCCTGCCAAGTTCCCCGCCGGCGGCAGAGCGGGGCGGCGGAGCCCGGGGCAGCGCTGCCGCCGCGGCGAGCAACAGGCGCTCAGACCCCCGTCCGTCTGTCCGTCCCTCGGCTGCTGCCCGCCGCCAGCCGCCCCTCGGCACCGCCGGGCGGGGCTGTCCCCGGCGCGCCGCGTACCTGCCGGGAGGGAGCAGCCCAGCCCGTCCCGCCGCCGCTCCGCGCCGCTCCCGGNGCCCCCGGCCCGCCGCGCCCCTGCCGGGAGGGAGCACCCCAGCCCGTCCCGCCGCCGCTCCGCGCCGCTCCCGGCGCCCGCTCCGACCACGGCCGCCCCGAAAGTTTCCTGACGTCAGCGCGGGCGGGCGGCAGGGAGGGAGCGGACCCCGCCTGCTGCCGGGCTCGCCGCCGCCGGGCCGGGCCAGACCGGGCCGCCGCCGCTGCTCCCGGGCTCCCCCTGCCTCCCTCCTGCCGCCGCGCCCCGGCACAGCCGCGGCCGGGGAACGCAGCGGAAGGGAAGGCATGAAGAGTAGGCAGCAGTTGAGAAAGTGAGGAACGCGATTTATAACTCCACATTCCTCAAGGAAGCATCTTCTGAGGAAAAGATAACAGACACACTTGCACAGGTCTTGGTTAAAGCTGCAATGGATTTGATAGGGTACAGATGTGCAACATCACTCTGATTTTGGAGAATGTCTGTAGCATGCAATCCCCAGTAAAATCTACTTTAGAAACACCAGAACAGTGTAAAACAATATATTTTATGACAGTAATAGTATGTGCAAGTTAGGGGCAAAGCATTTCCTGTAGAAAGACCAGAAAACTATGTCTGCCATATTTTTCATTCCTGGTGGCCTTCTGCCATGATACTGCCAATAAGAGGGCATGCAGTGTCTGTGGAAGGGCAGAAAATTCGTCTATTACTCCTCTCCCCGATTATTTTTCCTTAACAGCATATGAAAGATGCCTGTCATTTTACATTAGCAGTAGACAAACCTCAAGAATGGCCATTTAGAGAGCAGAACATGTCACTGAAATGAAAGCAAAGGTGTTGTGTCTGCAGCAGGTATATTCTTATTTTAAAGGCAAGATGGAAAATGGTTCAGGGTGGCAATTTACAGTTCAGAGTGAAAAAAGCATGATAGAAAAAACCATGAAGGGTAGAAGTCAAGAGCAGGCAGCTTTTAAAATCAGTAAGCTCTAGACAATTATATACATATAAATAATGTAAAAATTTAATTAGTGTGGCTGCCTTCTCCATTCATGACTAAAATAAAAACCAAAAACAATCAAACTCCAACACAAGTACACAAAACCCAAGCAAATTAGTAGTTTGTCTGTTCTAGACATCACAAACCTCTGAAATTTTCCATCAGTTGATTCTCTCAAGTAAAGGAAATAAATGCTAACTTTTCACATGGTTTCAGAGTTATTTGTAAACTTTACTAGGAAACTAATAAGATAAATTCCAAAATATAAACAGAAAATGAATTCTGAGAAGCAAACAAAATGGAAAACTCTTGGGGAAATTGTGCAAACATTATATTCTAAATAACACCAAATCCAGAAACTGTTTTCAACATCCATGTACTAAATCTTAAATACTTTAGGTGGGAAAAAAAAAAATCCAAACAAACAAAAAATACCCATACTAAACCTGTCTTTACTGCAACACTAAGACAGCTGAAGGAAAATCTGATGAATCTGAGCAAAACACTTTTCATTCACAGATGACACATCATGAGTGGCCAACAGAAATAAACTTTTCTTCTCGCTATTGTTGTTACTGACAACTATTCTCATACACCTTTCTGCAGCGTCTTGATGCAGCTGACAACTGCATTGCATGCATCTCCTCAGCCATTTGTCCCTGTCAAAAACAGTCACAGGGAGGATGGGAAGAGAGATAATCTAGGAATTGTATGAAATCACTGAAGAAAAGTAAAAGTAAACTTCCATCCAGCATCTTAATTTGTTAGCAGTTTCTCAGAGACACAGACACAAACTGATCTAGCACAAGTTGCAAGCTCAAATTGTGATAAAACATTTAGACTTCAATTGCTTGCTTTTCATGTTTGTGTGGCTGGCTTTTAAAGCAACAAGGCAGTTCATGTGGTGCTTCCTTACGCAAAACTGCAGTTCATTTCAGTGTCAGGAAGCACCTTTATCTATTTGGCATTCCATAACCTACATCCAAAGTTGGTCTTTGTTTCATACCACAAACAAGTGCTCAGACTTGTTCAGTAAGTGTACTGGTCTGAGTTCGATTAGACAAGCTCAGCTGTCATCTGCAAAGCAGAGCACACTCTAGACAAAGAGAAAACATTTTGGCTATTGCAATTCATGTTATGAGTTTTTTAAAGGTGATGCAGAAATCAGGTAAAATTAAGGGCACTTGAAAATTCTTTTGGGTACCATAGTAGATGCTTCACCAGAGGAAGCTAAAAATTCAGGAATGGGTTTTTTTGCTTACTGGGTATTTTGAAGAAAGGTATGCTTGATAAAGTCAGGGTAGATTTTGTCTACAATCAAGTTATACAATTTTAAATGCAATAAAATTATATGTATAGAATATATTAGCCAGGAAAGGACATTTTTCAAAATCCCTTCTGCATGTAAAATATATTTCTAAAAGAAAGTGAGACATTTATAACACAAGAGAAAACTACTCAGTACATAGGAAGCTTTCTATTTCTTCTGTGATATATTTTTGACATAATCTGTACTGCAATGCTTAAATAAAAGGAATGTAAAGCAAACCTATTTTCAACTTAAATTTGATGCATGGTATTTGAAGGGAAGAGAAGAAAATGTGACATCTTGCTTCTATGGTCATTCTTTTTCTCATCAACAGTGGCAGCCTCAGGGTGGAATGAGGACATTATTTGAGAGGAAAAGCAGAAAAAAAATATTTGAACCCTTGCATTAATACCCATTCCTCTTAGTTTTTAATTGGCGTGATCCATAAAGTAAAAGACTGAGAGCAAAGAGAACCAAATCGTGATTTGTTCAGTAGTGTAGATCCCCCATAATCCAAGTGGACAAATTCAGGTCATTACCAGGACTATCATACTCATGTGTTTCAGAGAAGTTGAGCAAAGAACCAGGCACACAAGAAATGAAAAGAGGATACTCAGAGAAAAAAATCTCTTTGAGAAACACATAGAAGAGTTTGAGTTGGAAAGGACCTTGAAGATCATCCAGTTCCCATCTCCTGCCATGAGCAGAGACCTTTCACTAGGCCAGGGTGCTCAAAGCCCCATCCAGATTGGCCTGGAACCCTTCCAGGGATGCAGCATCCATAGTTTCTCTGGGCAATCTGCTCCAGTGTCTCATAACTTTCAGAGTTTCCTCCTAGTATCTAATCAACACTTGCCTCTTTCAGCTGGGAGCCATACCCCTCTGTCCTACCATACATGCCATGCCCCTATGAAAGGTCCCTCTCCAGCTTTCAGGCTTGCACCCTGCCTCCTACATAAACGGTCTGGTGTTGTTGTTCTCATGAGATTGTAAATGTCAACCATGTAAACAGAGGGTGATGGCTGGGGGGAGATCATGGAGGATGAGCAAAAGCAATGGAATCAGAATTCTTTTAGACCTGTAGCTATGCTGATATAAAAGAATAAATACTAATCACTTGGACTGATTTGCCAGAAAGTAGTTACTAGGCAAAAAATAAAGATTAAAGAATTGCACTAATTACAAAACCTGAGAAATGTCACCACCCTTCTAAGCACTGTCTTACCTCCCAGAGACTGAAAACCACCTAATGTTAGTCTGCAAGGACATGAAACAAGAAACCAAACAACCCCTGGCACAGACTTCTTATGAAGAAACAATGCCAGGGAAGTTATTCCCAATTTCATATTTAACTTAGAGCTCCTATAATGTTGTTATGGTGGTAGAACATACATCCCCATTTAAAATTTTCCTTACCTTGCCGAAAGAACTGTAAATTGCCACATTGCCAACAAAAAATCACAACCCCAAATTGATCTTAATGACCTTAGGAGACTGACAACAGCAACCCTCTGTACTTCGGTCAAAGAAAGGACATCATCAGCAGTGGGATCATTTTAGGCATCACAGATGGCAAAGGCCAGAAGGACCTGAGTAGCCTGACAATTATTTGCTTTATCTATAAACTACTGCTCTGATGATCTGACCAACAGTAACCTTGTTATGTGCTTGGTTAAGTTTATAGATCAGATCAGATGCCAGTCTCTTTAAGGCAGCTGTATCACATCATATTACCTGAATTTTCACTTCAATTTGGCAAAATAAAAACCTCTTTTGGGAGAGGTTTTATGACAGAGGCTTATATACATTAGAAGATGTGGTATGGAGACAGAAAAGAGGGAAAATATGAGTAAATATCTGTTCTAGCTTTATTGACTAGGAATGCAATGATATTTCAAAGATGTGGAGGATTATCCACTCAAAAGCACAATATTTTTTGTGTTTCTCTTACGTTCCCATTTATTAAAAGATTCTTGCCAAATATTTGATAGTTTTATCTACTCCTTATGCTGTTACTCTTTTCCCCCACCTTTGTAAAAATTAAAGAGCAGAAAGAACTGTTACATTACTTTGATTTGGTAGGTGCCGTAGGCTGCTCAATTTTATCCAGATGTCTTAACTACTGAGTTATTAGAGTCCATTCAGGGCCTGAGGAAACCACTACTAAATGTATGAGAAAAACAAGCTGCTGACAATGCTTGAGTGCAAATGGTGGTGACTGATTTACTGTTGCTCATTGCAAACCTGAGCTGGTGATCCCTGTGTAATAACAAGATACATAAAGAAGGTTCTTTATGTCATAGCTACTAGAGTTTTCATCCCAAAGGCTGTCAGACTCTGTATCCCTGAAGCTTTTTCAGGGAATATGTGACATTAAAAGTATTGTAGTTACCCCTACAAAATACTTCCAAAATAGAAAGCAATATTCCATGTAGAACTTCTCACAGACTAATGCTGGTTATAAACCTCCCATCAACAAAGCCAAGAGAAACAGAGACATTGGGTGCTTCATTCTAAAGTTTTGAGGAAAGGAAGAAGCAACAGAAACCTTTTATTCAAAACTAAAGGCTAACATATAGTATTCTTTGCAGAGAACAAGACTAGAAAATGCCTTTTTTTTTTTTTTTTCCTGAGCCAGTTATCCTTTGTGGTAGAACATCTACTTCTGAAATTATCTGAATGGTCTAAGTTGCTTAGTCTATGACAAAAACCTAGAGCACTAAGAAGGCTTTAATAACTAACCATGCCACTAGCTTATGACAGAAAGAATCAAAGAAATCATTACTCTTCTCTACACTGCATATGGACATAAGTTTTAAAAAATTTCTATATTATTTGAAAAAAATTGCAACAAAAATTTCCTCAAGGATGTGTAAACCAAAGAAAAACGTCAAGTTAGCTCCCATGGAACTCACAAGGATTTTTCCTGTGGACTTCAAAGAGAGGAATATATTAATAAAATATTTGTACAAGAGTAAAACCTCAAAATAAAAAGCCTTTGCTTTCAGGGCTCCTCATTGGTGAAATGTTGGAAGGGGATCTGGAAGAATCTCTAAGTCCTTGACATAAACACTACAGCATCTATCAGCAGGTAAATTGGAAAGTGAAATCTTCCAAGTTTAGTAAAATAGCCTAGGCAAGGCCTCACAAAACATAAGCATTTTTTGAGGCTTTTAATCACAACCAAATCAATATTTTATATACATGTGTCATAATCCAAATTTCTCTCTCTTTTCCTTTGCATCTTTTCCTCATGTAATACTTCATTCTACTGTATTGAAGACTGGAAGTAGATGCTTGTGAAGTTAAGGCTGAGTTTGACTTAGTCACATTAGATACAAATCACAGCCTTAGTGACGGACAACAGAAGTGCTGCATGCATTTAATATGCACCTTAAAAACCCTTGGATCACTTTTCATGTATGATTGAAAAGTTACAAGAGAAGAAATTTAATAATACTGTTGAAAGGCTAGAGGAAGGACATGAAAACTGAAGGCGGCATGGGATTAATACTGAAACAAAAAACCTAACATGGCAAAAAGAACTAAAGCCCCAATATACACCATGTCTTTGTGAGCTGTAGGAGAAAGAAAAAACATACAATTAGAACTATCTTGTAGGTGACAGTTTGGAGTGTAATGAATTATCAGCATTATTTGTGTGCTGCAGAAATGAACCTGCTTTCCTTGTAGTCAGCTGGACCATAATTTTTAAACCCACTGCTCTCATCATTGGTCATAACTACTAGCAAAAATCATATTTCTTGCTTGCTTATTTTTCATAGAAAACATGTTATTCACAAAAGTTTAGCACTGTTAATATTTTCATGTATGCTCTCTGTTCTGGAATGTATCTGTCTAGAAAGCAGACAGTGCCATTAGTCTCTTCCAGTGGTGGTGCCGTCTAAGAATCCTCAGTAAATTTCAGTCAATGAATTTGTCTTGTTAGGTAAAGCAGCACAAGGAAGCATCACTCTGGAGTTTGGATTGCTAACTTGCATATTCTGGTATAGACTTCCCAACATAAACAGGTGCCTTCAAGCAAGGAGAACAGAACTCCACACCTTTTAATGGAAAGCAATCCTCTGAGCTGGCATCTGCAAATAGAGACTTGGAACAGGTTTGCTCAGATATTTGAATCAACTTCCATGTTTTCTTCTAGGCTTCTTAGGTACTCTTCTTGAGTCACAGGAGTAAGAAATGAACAACAGATTTATTCCTTAGTTTGTAACTGATACATGTGATTTCTGAACACATTCATAAGTCTTAATTGCTTTCATCAAGACACAAATCCACACATTTCCATAGCTATCAGACCATGAAAGTTTTGCCTTATTATCTCCCAAACATTTCAAACCCATACTTTCTTTCCATTTTCTTGGTAGGTATCTCATATAATTTTTCCTGTGTTTGTCCTTTAATAGTGATCCTTCTTTTCTATGCTTTAGAATGAAAAGCAGCTGAGCCTGTAAACAGTTTGTAAATGGACTTTAATGTTGCAGGCAAAACTCAGCTCTTGTCTAAAAGGTAATAGTGTGTTCTATAAAACAGAATAACAGGTGTGAAGAACTTGTGCAATTCAGAGAACACTAAAACACACCTACAAATCCATCTCTGACTGGTACCATGCTGAACTCTCTGTATTGTTTGTCTTGGAACCGTTACTCCTGCAGAGCTACACTGTGCTCTTCCACGCCCCTGCCTTCAGGAATGGACAAGGCAATCCCTCGGTCAGCACTGTCCTTGTGCCACAAGTGGAGGTTAAAAACTGGCTTGCCTTTTCCAGTTGCAGTTAGCATTTTAGTTCAAGTCCTGCTCATAACAATGATCTTCAGAAGCTTTTCATTAAAACAAAAAATAGTAAGTCAAAGGAGTAAACATTTCCCAGAATTTGGGCCTTATGTGAGACTATCTCTGAAAGATCTATTGCTCAAAACTAATCTGAAACTGCTCAGGCAAAAAGCCCAGCCAAGCTTTCAAAAGAAATGCCAAGGAGAGCGTATTTAAGTTTATATTACATGGAGTGCAATACTTTCAGGTAAAGTTCAAAAACTGCTATTGATGCAGCAGCATTTTAATGTTGTGATAAAAATTCATTCAAGATGAACCCTAACTCCATCCAGAACTCCTACATCCCCCTAGTGACTATTTAACATTCAGCACACCTCAGTGTGGAGTCTAAGCATCCCTTTGAAAGCAATAACTGTTCTAATTTGTAAAGGTTTTGTTATTATTGTATTACTTTAGAAAAGTCATGGGTGCTTATCTGTTGAATAAAGAGCAAACAGTTCACAGAACTATGGCAGTGCAACATGTGGCTGGGCAAAACAGAGCTGTATATCATAACCATCCCCAAGGCAACAGGGATGTGCTGTTCTGGGTGCTGTCCCTTGCAGCCTCCCTTCATCTAAGCACACAAAGGGAGAAAAACCTGTCTTTAACTTTGATTTTGATAATGATGTCAGTAATCAGTCATTAGCCTTCTGCAATGATAAGGTGTTCTCCAAACACCTACTTCTTGCTAGGTAATCCATAGGGAATAAATGCATTTTTGCACACTAGTGCTTCCCACTATCAGCTCAGCAATTGATCCTTACAGCTGGGTAACAAAAATGTGCTTTCACACTCCCACACCCGTGGGTGGAGTGGCTCTCTGCTCTTCACTGCTCATTTCAATACCTGCCTCTGGGGAGCCCATCCCCAAGCATGCCAATAAGCAAGTAAGCAAGGTATTTGTTCTACCAAGCAAAAGATAGCATCAGTGACAAAACTAGGAATAAAATTCCTAAAGAAAACATCAAAACAGTAAAACATCCATCAACATCCTTTCTTCTGTCACTCAAGTTTTCCAAAGAATGTGAAACAGAATGTGGAAAAGTAAAACAGACAATTCAGCATGATATTATCTTCCTTTGAACTCCTTTCAGAATCTTTTGGCTTTTGATATTCAAGAAAAAATAATGTATCCATGTAGCAAGTAATTTTAGATTAGTATGTGGCCAATATTAGCAACACAAAGCAGCAATGGCCCTGAAAAACCTCCTAGCATCTCACTGCAATCTCTTCTCTATCTTAACAAAGCTAAAGGATGCCTGCTAGGACAATACAATCCTGTTCACCACTGTCAGCAGACAAAATATGCTTCCCTGAAAGTCTATTTTCTCCTAGCTTCCTCTAACCATTTCTCTCTCTGCTTCTGTCTTTAACTTAAAATAATTCCAAATAATTCCTGTTGTGTCAATGCCTCTAAGTTGTTTTTCTTTCTTTTCCATATCCTAATTTTGCATATTGTTCAGCTGAAACCAGTGCTGGTTATTTCTGCTTCAGTTTGTTTCTGGTCACAAGTTGTTTTTATTCTTACTTATTTTCCTTTCTATTCTTCTATTAGAAATCATTAAATATTGACCTTCAGTTAGTGCTTTCTGATATCTTGTTTGCTTGGGGATTCCTTCCGTCTTGTGTTCGCACAGCACGACCAAACCAACTTCTCAGCATCCAATGCTGACTAGACCTAAGCTCTGAGAGGAGATCACAGCACCAGAGGGTTTCATGCATGGTCAGATGACAATAAATAATCAGACCAATTACTAACTGTGCCCCAGGACCTCTTCATTCCAAGGAGGGACACATGCACTTGCTGTCTTTGCTGGAGAAACCTAACACATGTTTAACATCATTAAAGCATTGCAACAGAAGAGCTCAACTGCTTCTGAAGTTAAATTGCCAGCTCACTCCTGCTATTTTACAAGCGTCACAGGTTTATCCAGAAACAAATTCCTGCTGAGTTTCAGCCTCAAGCAGCTTCTGGATATCAGACCTCCTTGTTTCTCTGCTAAATGCATGAAACACTGATCAGCACTCCCAGTTTTGTTTTTCTAGGTGTCTGAAGAGCACAAGGTTTCAGACGAGCTTTAGACTGAATGTTAGTCAAAGGCTCTTCCCCCAGAGGGTGGTTGGGCACTGAACAGGTTTCCCAGGGAAGTGGTCACAGCACCAAGCCTGACAGAGTTCCAGAAACTTTTGGGCAATGCTCTCAGGTAAATGGTGGGATTCTTGAGGTGTCCTGTTTAGGGACAGAAGCTGGATTTGGTGATCCTTGTGGGTCTGTTCCAACCCAGGGTATTCCATGATCCTACAATTCCAAGATGGAGGCCTTTTTTAAAATTCAAACTACAACAGAAGAGAACTGCAACCACTTGGCAACCAACATACCAAGAAGTAAACATACAGCACAGATTAAATGTTGCTATGAGATGACTGCCAAATTCATGGTTTCAGCAGACATCTGCCTTTAATCTATACTGCTCATTAGCTGGAAATATTGCATGCTTGGGATTAGTTATTGTAAATAATACTGAAACATATTCCACATGGATACATTTTCCCTGTATTAATGCAAGAACTGAAAGGAAACAAAAACCAGTGAATCTTCTCCATTAAAAGCTGCTTGGCTGAAATTGAAGATATGCACAAAGGATAAAAGAAAATGATGCAATGCCTAGGGCAGGTAACTCCGGATTGCAGAAAACATTTTATGGGTTCACTGTTCTTCACCCCTAAAAACTTGCTTTCTTTCCTTTTCTTCTGCCGAGCTTTACAAGTTTAGATGCACATTTTATACATTAAAATGAACACCCTAGAAGTACAGGGTTCATTTTTTCTTTTTCAACTTGCTTATTTGAGAGCAGAGTCTTAAAAATGACTGATTAGGACAAGTAAAGAGCAAACTGCAACTGGGAGAGACAAGAAACAGATTAAGATTCCAGGAGCTGTTTAAATCAGCTGTAGGTTGTCAGAAGTCATATGTTGCAATCACACTGTACAGTGGGATATTTATTTACCTCTTCCATATAAAGCAAATTACTCCAGTTTTAGCTTTGCCCTTGATCTGATATCACCCTTTGTTTAAACAGATGCCTAAGGAATAAAGGTTGGCTTCTGTACATGAAATGCAAATGAACAAATTTCTTGGTATTAGTTGCAAAGTCAATGATATAAGTTATCTTTTCAAATGAGGGGGACAAGGTTTTTTTGGGTTATTTTTAGGTTTAAAACCATAAATTAAGATATGAGCAGCTCACTTTCTACAACTTTCTGCCTTTGTTCTTTTCAAACAAAAAATCTTTTCTAATCATTACTATGACATTTTGGAGGATTTCATTAGTTCTTTTCTCCTTAGAAATACTGTCTCTCAATATACACCCACAGTCAGTCATGCTTATTTTAGAAAACTCATAGCATATAAATTGTATTTTTAAAGCAAATTTTAACAGTCTCTATTATCTTTGAAATCTAGCAAGCATACACTGTTACTTCAAAAGAATGATTCAGCATCTCCAAAGAGATAAATTTCCAAAAAAAATGTTGGGACTTGAATAATTAAACCCTTTCTCATATTAAATGCAAATTAGCATAAGAATTGATAACATTCTTGATTTATAGCTTTACAGTTCTGTAGAAATACAGCAAGAGTTAACTCATGTAGGTACTTGGGATTTTTAAACTCAAATTGAAACTGCAAAAATACACCCAGAACTAAAGAAACAATAAGCAAAAAAACAACAAAAATCAAAATCCTTGCTCTTGCTGAAAATGGAGCAGAAATATCCTTTTCTTTCAGCCACTTGTTGCCATGCTTGGTTGACCTCTTACAGTCTGAAATCTGGTTATGCCATATGCCAGCAAATCGGGTAAAGGAAGCCTCTTGCCTTTATTCACAGCTGCCAGCAAAAGACTACAATAACGCCACCAGCAATAAATGGAGCCTAGCAATCACACCCATCCACAAGCTTAGAGCGGACAGAAGGGAATTCTTATGAAAGTACGTATATAAAAATAGAGACTAGAGGGGACTCTGAGAAAAGAAACAGGTAGGAAAAGAAAGAGATGACAACTGAAGTAACAGATGACCCAAAGAGAGGAGACAATAAAACAGATAGGATTTGCAAGGACACACTTTACTTATGGTTTATACATTGACTGTTTGCTATCAGGAAGGGAAAGAGGGAAGATCCTCACTAGAGGAAAGATCTCAACCTCAGCAGCAAAATAAGTTGATGTTCCCATCCCTGACAACTGTTAATCCATCTCATTAAAAAGAGAGGTGTATTTGAGATGAGAATATCAGCCTACCTTTATGATTTTCCTTGTACCTTTTATGCCATACCCAACACTGTCCTAAGCCAGGTTCTGGAATCAGGTAATGAAGACCATTTAGATTCTGCCCTGCAATTTCATTATTGTTTTCCACTCTTCTTTCTCATACCTTATCTAGTACAAGTTTTTGAAATCATAACTTTACAATATAATAAAGGAGAACAAGAGAAGAAATACTGTAGATTGGGATGATTTTCACAACAAAAAAAATCGTAGCGTTTGTGAAACTGAATCTAGGAACTGACATCACATATCACCACATCTGTCTCTTCATCATGGATCTTGCTGTACTACACAATGCCAAAGAAGACACAATTACTCAAAGTTTGTGCATTTAAAATGCACGTTGGTAAAGGCACAGCTATTTTTGCCATCTTATTGCAGTCTCATTGTTTTGGGGACATCTTCAGTGTCAATATAACTGGGAGGGTTCTTGTGCCATTTTGTTAAAGAGGATGGACAATTAATGTCTCCTTTTTGAAATCAACACCAGCTGGATTTCATGTACTCGTTGCAGTGCATAAAGACTGTATGTGTTCAGCATATGAGCAGCAGAATACAGAGGTTCTGTTGTCTGTTTATTTTTCTTATGTGGCAAAGAGAAAAAAGCATTATAAAAATAATAATAGGGGAAAAGGGAACATGAGAAACAGAGTGGCTTTAAAGTTTCAAGTTTGAACAAAATTAACATCAATAGCAGTCAAAAATACTGCTTAAATCTGTGTATTCATTTCCAAAAAAAACTTTTCACATTTAATTGAAGCATAGCAAAACAGACACAAAGTGTCCAGAATCACAAGTTTAAACAGCTGTTTTCAGAATGAGGAGATTTACTTTGCTGCAAAAATATTTTTGTTTTAGAAAAAGAAAAATTCCAGAATAAAAAAGACCACAGTTGCAAGTCAGCAGTTTAAGTTACAATTACTTTGATGTCCTTGGTTAGAAAACATGAATAAAAACATCTAGAAGGAATTAAGTAGCTTGTATTGATACCCATGGATGGATAAGACCTTTCCAAACTACCTTGTTGTATCAACCAAAACCAATTGTTCAGCCAGCTCTATTGAAGGAATGTATGATAGGAACAAAAGCAGGAGTGTTCAGCCAAAAAACACTCGAAAACCTCAGATTTGTGTTAGAAACAGGAGCCTGAAAAAATATCCATTCCCTCCCTGAATTGTAAGGTATACATTTACATCACAAAATAAGAGAACTCTAAATTACTTTATCAACATAAATTATCATTGTTTTATTTTTCCCTTTATATCTTGGCTTGCATTAAACTAATAGAACTAGCAATGTGCCATCTTCTATGCAAGGATACTCCTGATCAGGAAAAGCCTACCAACAGCAAGAAGGCAACATTTCTCTCCTTCTTTAATTTGTAATACATACAAAATCATAGGAGAGGAAGTAAGAGACACTTGGTAGAAGAAAAAACCCAGCTTTCCTATAATTAAATTTGAAGTGTTTGAAAGTTGATAGGCTCAGTTGCATTTGGTTTTTAATTGAACTTGCTGTGTAACACTAATTACTTCTAAGAGCTGAGAGAGTTTAGTGCTATAGAGAGCTGGCCTTTAAGACCAAATCAGATTTCAGAGGGTAGGTTACAGTACATTGACTAATATTATTCTATCACATTATGTTAGGAATTTGTTATTACCCAGGACAAAGAGTACTCCTGAATGTGTATTTGCACCACAACTCTGAGTTTGATTTTGTGTTCTGCAACAAATTTTAGATAAGGAGACTCATCCAGGGCAATGTCCAATTGTGGGGTAGCAGAACAGGCAGGACAAAAATCCTTAGGAAAATAAAATGTGAGCACACCGAGTAATAAAGTTCCTTGTATGTGCCAAAAGCATTACAGACTAGATAAGGGCAAGCTAAAAACATCTGGCAATTCTTTCTGAATATGTGTGACTGTCCAAGTGAAAATTGCTCTTTTTTGCTTTTCATTTAAGATTGCAGCTGAAAGAGTCCAGTGACATTTCTAACAATGTAAAAAATCAGGTGCATTGGTGGAATGAAATGATGAATTTTACCTTTTTATAAAACCTGGTGATCAATAGATGCTAATAGAAAAGGGGTTTTCCACATTTAGAAATACCATCAAGAAAACAGCATTAAAAAATTGCATAAATTATTCCCAGATCAAATACTGCAAGACTAGGTTAATGCATAAGAACATTGGCCCTTAATTTTGTTGGCAGCAGCACTGAATACTAAAATTAGTATTTTAAGGATACTTATTGGACTTCATTCCTCATTCTAGATGCATCTGCAAACTGAAAACAAAACAACCCTGCTCTTCCCTATGAAAGGTAAAGAATATAAACAACACTATTTAAAAAACATTTCAGACTAAAAATAAACTCAAGCACTGTAGACTGTTTACAGAGAGATTCACCTATTTCCTAATAAAGCAATTTTATTAGTGAAAAACAAAAATCTCATCATAAAGAAATATTAATACAGTATTTGCACAATACAGCTGATCATTTAGTGCTATTTTATTACTAAAGACTCCTTAAACTGCACCTTTCTCTTTACATGATAATATTTGGGTGGCTTGACAATTAAAGCAGATAAATTATGTTACAGAATGGAAATTAGGCAAAACGTGCTTTAAGGCTGGTCCTGGGCAAAAAATGTCATCAGAAAAAGGTCTCTCCCTCTTAGCAAGAGGAAAAAGTCAGTGCCTTTACTCAGACTAGAATCTACTACATCACCTCTGAGTGCAGAACACCTTAAAACACATCAAAAGTCCAAAGCACAGATGAGGTTGTGACCCCTTTTCATTACATGATTGCAGAATAGACTGGATATTCCTAGCAAGCCAATTGCACCATTTATAAACTCTAATTTGAATTCCACTTCCACCACTGTGAAACTGATTAAAGTCACATTTAACTTGAACTGAGCTGTGTGCTGTAGTTTTGCACACAACCTACGTTCACTATTATGCATTTCTTAGATGTCTTCCTATGTTCACCAAATTCCATGCAAGTAAAAGTCTATGCATTAATTTTAGATCATTGTTGCACTGGCTTCAAAACATGTCTTAATATTTTATCATTTAAATTATTCACTTCCTAGTGTCCTAGTCTTAAAATAGATTACTTTTTTCTTACAGCTTGAATTACATTCACCAGTCACAGTATTAGCACAGTTTCCAAACATCACAAAATAGAGAATGAGAGAGAAAGTTCGCACATTCCAAAATTCAGCAAAAAGTTTGAACATAATTCAGAAATGCAGAATTGCACGCTACTTTTATCATGGAAAAATGTCCCACATTAATCTTAGTGTGATGATGCCCAAGTAGGCTGATAATTTCTAATTATTTCTTAGATCAACAACTATCAAACTAATGAACTCCAAAAAGTCAAAGTCCTACTGCAAGTCACTTCCCAAATGTGCACAGAAAATATTATCAGGAGTTAAAATACTCAGTCCTCTCTTATCTGAGCCCTTTTCAAGTTCATGTAGCATATTTTGAAGCCGGGGCAGTTGTTACAGGAGTTCCACTACAGGAAATCCTCAGAGAAAGTCAAGTACAGTGAGGGACAGATGAACTCCAGCAGCAGTTCAGCAGGATGATGGGGTGGTACAAAGCGAGCAGAAAATAAGCAAATTGGATTATGTGCTCAGTGAACCTGCCTGTAGATGTACTTCGTGGCCTTTCCTGAGTTGTTTGATGAGGCTTCACCAGGCAAAGTTCATACTCTCTTTTGTGTTGGCAGCCTCCCGGAAGCCTGCAGGATAATAGTTGCTCTGGCTAACCAGAGAACTTGCTTAAATTAAACACATTCATTTGTGTGTTCTAGGAGGTACCATCTCCCAACTGCTAATCAATTAAAAGTTGCTCACCTGTCTCTGGGATTTGGCACAATACTCCCATTACAAATTTACAGCAAAGAAGTAGCAAGGGTTTTTAAACTCATTGCTAAGTTGCCATTGTACCTTGCTGTGTGTTAACCTCATCAGCCTTTCAAGGGTAGTCTCAGCCACATGACACCAATACAAGAGAGTTTCCCTGCCTCTCTAATTTATCTCCCCTCATATCTAATCTGATGATAGTAAAATAAACCCCATCAATCAGGCACAATACAGCAATAAGTAACTGGGGTCTGGCTAATGTGATTTTTCTACATCGCTAAGTCCTAAATGGAGAGAAAAATCTTCTGCCAACTCACAAGTGGAGAAAACAGAATATGGTAGTTCTGAACTGATTCTACTCATTCTTAAGCAACTTATCAATTGATGTATGTTGTGCTGTCATGGAGTAATCTAAATTTTGTTTGTTATTCGTGGTTGGAACTGTCGCATATAATACTGCATCCTGTTGCTACAAACAAGATTTGGAGCCAGTAAAATTATTTTTCCCCTCAAATATTATGAACTTGTCCCTTTTGAAACAAGTATTACATTGTTCAAATCTCTGTATCCCAGTAAAAAGAGAAAGCCAATGTTCAACAGCAATGGAAAAGAAAGCAAACAAGAAATGTCTCCTTTGAAGAAGATTGCTGGGAAAAGCAGCACAATTTATTGACTTTGGTTAATAATTCCCAAGAAAACATTGATGCTGTATAGTATTCACTGATATATCAAATTATGGTTTGAATTTTTCCCCCTACTTCGTTTGGCATATTTTGCTATATTGGACTCTAAAAAGCAGAGGTTACTAGAGAGCAGAGACAGACTAGCTGTGCTTCAGTGCAAAACCAAACTAAATACACGAAATTCTTTCTCTGGGTATGGGCAAGAGCCCTGCTCAGACTTCTGATATTTGTTCTTTATAACTTGAAAAAAGTAGAGATGGGATTAATTATTTTTAGGTTTTTAAAAGAGTGATGTGAAATACCTGGGAAGATGCCAATATTTTTTATTATTTTCTTAACTTTAAACTTGCAACAAACCAACCCCATACTTCTCTGCTCTCTAGGTTATTTTCTTGACAGCTATAATCCAAATCAAGAGAATCCAGAGACTAGGGGAAAGCTCTAAGGGAATTGGAGAAGATTGATCAAACTGCCATTGTGTTGCACTTCCTAACAGAATCCTGAGATTTTTCAGAGCATCAGAGTACATCAAAATATCACGTAAACAACACTCAGATCACGAGAATCTAATGGACTGGGGAGAAGGAAAGAAAGTACAGCAAATGATAGACAGAAATAAGTATCTCCCCTAGGGCAGATTTTTCTTACAGAAATAATCACTTATCCTTTTGTTTCTTGAAAAAAAATTAATGCAAATGGTATGAATAAAGGACACCTGTCTTCGATAATGCTTCAGTGGAAGGAAATGACAGAATCTCAACAAGAGAGCAAATCTGCTACCAACATCATAATGGATTCACAAATGACTGAATTCACTTGAGCCCACATTTTTCAGGCAACGAAATATGCTAGTTAATATGCTATTATAGTCAAAATAGTTTAGTTGCAAGGTTGCATAGTCCTCCTAGGACATTTTATTGCATGGATTTCTTTTTAAAGAGAAGAAACAAGTGTGGTGTTGTCCCTTCTGAAGCAAAATATCTCCTCAAAGAGCTTATTCCTTCTCCTTTAAAATCCAGATGAAAAACATCACTCATGTTTGCTATTCTGGACTATTCCCTACCATCCGTACATAGCCTCAAAAACTTCTTAAAAGAAAGGCTTCTATTTAGTCTGGGCATGCAAACACTTTAAATCAGCATCTCTAGAAACCTGCAGAATACAGCCCTATCAAGATTTATTTCTAGTCCAGTAATTTAATAATATACAGCAGAAAGCATTGGTATTTTACAGTGATGAGAAGCCATTCAAGATCCAAAGTAAAGCCTTGAGAAGATTGGTCAAACTGCCATGTAGGAACTGTAATATTGTGCCATTATATGGGATCTACATTTTTATTTACACAGGGAGCAAAGTCACACCCATTCTTCCTTGCCAAACAAATACTTTGCAGATATTGGATATTAATTTCAGTATATTAGCCCCAGAATGAATTTTATAAACCAAATCTTTTAGCTTAATTTTTCAGGCAATTTGTATGCGCCATGGGCCAGGGCTTTTATTGCTTTAGAAAACTGAAAAATCTACAAAGCTGAATTCTGTTGTATATATCCTATACTAAAAAGACAATCTTTGAAGTAACCAAATAATAAAACTATCAAATCATTGGAGGGCTCTTTTGTTGTGCTAGTCTTACAGGAGTTTTATTTGTAATATTACAGGAGTTTTATTTGTAGAATATCATGTCCTTACAATATGTCTCAAATGAGAGGCATCTGCTGGAGAAACATAAAAAAATATATCAATAAATACCTGCACTCCTGGGCAGTGTGGATGGCAGTCTTTTTTCATAGCCTGTTAAGCTACAGATTCCAACTGATGCCAAGAAAAAAGTGAAGCATCTTTTTCCTTCACAACATATCCTTATTATAATAGGCAATAGGTGTTAGAGGTTATCTGCATTAAACTTGATTCTTGCCAGTTCTAAATGCATTAGAAGAATTATTCATCATTAACAATCAGAATAAGGCAAATACTACAAAACCAAGGAAGTTGAAATGAAAAAACTTCAGTCCTAAAGGTCAATAGACCTTGCATTCAGTCAGCAGGGTGATATAAGACAAGTATAACCATTTATGGACTAGAACAATTAGCAAACTACTCAGAGTTTTTCATCTCTCTTTATAGAAATGTTTTTCTTTAGACCTATAGCACCACCTGCAAAAACGGGGTTTTTTCAACTGAAGTTCAGTTAATGATCATAGTAGCTGGGATAGCAATTAGCACTGTTGGGAGGAAGACAAAGCATGAGAAATAGAACAGTGTCTTTCTACAAAGCAATAAGAAATTAAAAGCTTTTCACAACCACAAGTGCATCCAATTCATGAACAACTAACTATGACGTCCTCTTCCATTATTTGTCACCCGTATATGCAGCTCTTACATGGAAGGAAGAACACAAAGCTCTTTCCTACGTTTGCCTTGTTTCTATGAAAGTGAAAAACCCCTTTTCCTTCTTCAAATGTTACCATATTTTGTTTCAGGGCCAAAGTATAAATTTTCATCTTTCTTGTTAAAAGACCAGAGAATTCACTCCAAACCAGAAAAAAACAAACCCTCAGAATATTCTTTAAGGCTTCCATACAAGATATAAATCTACCCCCTTTCAAATGCAAAATATTAACTGCATAACAACTTCTCTAGATTTCCGTTTTCTATAAGTTTTTTTTTTTTATTAGCTTACTGCAAGGTTGCACTACAAGTACATTACACAAGAAACGTCATTTTCCACTTCAATTTGCTTTGTTGACTACTACAGATCATTTCAAGGAAGTCAAGGAATGCAAAGCAATTAAATTTTTTAATTCTTCTATTTAAAGTAGCTTAAGAAAACAGTTTTAGATATAATTACCTTGCTGTTTTACCTTCAGTTTCTAAGTCATAAACCCCTAGTTTTTCAAAGAAGAAAATGCCTTGCAAACCAAAGTGCTTAAATAGCATTCTGAATGACATATTACAAAGTCAAAGAAATTCAAATGGAAAGCTGCAGATTATTAACCATGAATATCCAATACAAACACCTCAGTAGACCTTATAAAGGGACAATGGTCCTCTCCAAAGACTCCCAACCTACAAGGTAGCATTGCTAAATGCAAAATGTTCCACTCTGTAGAGATATTTAGTAAGACACATCTGCTCTGAGTAAGAAATTTCTTGCTCTTGTGAGTTCAATATAGCATTCATGACATTTTGTCTCATTCCTTTTGTTCATGTCAGAATAAATAAGCCATGAGAACAGCAGACATTCATAACATGAAACTACCATAGACTGACTGAGGTAACATTCCTTACACGCCACATCCTCACACATTGGGAGGTCAGCCTTCAGATTGCTGCTTCTCTTTGAATATCTGAAAGGCTGCACTATAGTTCTGTATAGTCAAGGATAATTAACTTGCTAAGTAGAAAAACATTTCATGATCTATGGAAGATAGCTAGAAATAAGTATTAACTTATTAAAGAACCCTTTTCCAGCCATTGTCTTTCCAGTGTAGATCCTTGCTTCCAGCGTTTGTTTCCATTAACTGACTGAGATGCAGCAAACTCCAGCTAAGTACCTTCAGGTTCATCCTGAATTTAGAGTCCTGCCCAGCAGCTGATCATCTGCCTGAGCTGCAGTCAAACCCCACTTTCAGCCTTTCTACCCCAACACTGCCTCGAGGCCTCTCCCCTAACACACTTCACACCCCTCCTGCCCCAGGGATTTACTCTGTACCTATCTGAGAGTACATACAGCTATTCTCACCTATCACAATCGTGTAAATACAACTGCTAGAGATGTTCTTGGGGAGAGATGGGTGCTACAGGAAGAGTATTGTTGCTACTGTCAGCACTACAGAAGTCATCAAGCGTTGTAACATCTTGCTGATATAAGCTCTGAGAAGTAAATATGTGAGGTGTCATTTGGCAAAGAAATAGCATTGAAATCTTAATCTACATTCATATTGTGATGCCTGATGAAACTGAAAATGGGATAATAGAATGCAGGCAGGGATTGCCTGACAGAGACTGTGCAATTCCTGAACTCCTTGGTGCAGCAATCTGCAGGGGAACCAGAGAGGTGCTGCGGGCTCAAGGTAGAAAGACACAGCACTTTCAGAATGAATCACCCCACAATCACATCATCAAAGCAGATTTTATCATTAAATACTGCATCAACATACTTCATTTATCACACTTCCTTTACATTGTCTTTAATCAAGCACTACAACAGCCTCTTAATTTTGCATTTCTGAAAAGAGAAGGTCCTATTAACGCCTTAAAGTGTTAAGTAAAAAAAAGTTGCAAGATCAAATTTACCATCTCAAAACCAAACTGAAAACAAAACAAAAAAAACACCCTACAAAAACATACACACTGATTTCTTTTAACAAACCCTGTGAAAAAAATTCTTGTCTGTAACCTGCTAATTCTCATTTGAAATCAATATTTGAAGTCAGAGCTGTGATGAATAATACATCAGTTATTATCTATTTATCACTATTTGACAAAAATTATCCATTTTGCATATTTCTAACCTAAAAAGCTTCCTTCATGTACAATCAAAAGCATTTTTAACATGAAGCTTAGATTCCACAGTCAATAATCAACTCTACCTGTGAGGCTGGATAGGCATGGCATGCTTGAAGCTTTAACAAACACACATGTCAAAGAACTAGGCTGATTTCTAATGTCAGATGCACACAGGTGTATCTCAGAATACAAAGATCGAGGCAAAATAACCCCCAGCTCCTCTCCTGCTATCATTGAACATTCAGAAGAGTATTAGAAGTCCTTCCAGTAGTGTACCTTTTTGCAGGAAAACTGGCTTGATCAAGTGGCTTCGGAAACGAAGACAATAACCACATATTTGAGATCCAAGCTGGGGCAACGAAGTTCTCATTTTTTCTTCTTTTCCCTAAGAGGAAATTAGATAAGAACTACATGTATCAAAGTTCTTTATTTTAACCTATCCTTCAATGAATATAAGCTGTAGTATATATCAGGTAAGACCATTTAAATTTCAATTTAAATGGCATTTCAGTGCCTTGTAAAGGAAGTGTAAGCAACACCAAGTCCCTGTGTCCCTCACCAGCCTAAAAAAGTCAGCTTAGTCTTTAGAAGGAGGGTAAAAACTGCTTTTTCAGTCTGCTCATTGGCACACTCCCTTGTGCCTAATAGCCCACAACAAAAAACTGTAAAACTCGTCCTCCATAAATTACATTCAACTTCACAGCAACTATTACTGTCTTTTCTGATCCATACTAAATTATTTTTCCATTCTTTCCAGGAGATATCTAAAGCCTCACCTTTTGCAGGCTAGATTTCCCAATGGAGCACTGCCAGCACCTCTGTTGTTACCTCTATATTTGATGTGGGAAAAATCACTAGTGAAAGGCAGCAATTGCTTTTTCCACATGGCTTGTGGAGCCTTTAGATACAGGGTTAAAAAATGCTGCTCCCCACATGCACTTAGTTAGAAAAACCAAGATAAAATGCTGTTTATATATACATAAGCAGTAAGAGCAGGGCTGTTCCCTCAGGAAGGGCATGCTGACCTCTGAAGGAAACTAAACACAAGTGTCCTCCTCACCCACTATGGTCATTCCCCACAGAACAGAGTGGGCAGGGGAGAAAAAGCAGGGCTCAGCAGCCATCTAGGGAACCACCATCCAGTTAAGAACACTACAAGAGCCATGCCCCGCTTGCTCAGGAAGAGTGTAGACCCTCAGCCCAGCCTGGGTTTAAATGGATCCCAGGCTGCTCAGTCCCCAGGTGAGGCTGCTCAGGGCCCTCAACACACTCAGGCCTTTGGAATTCTTTACAAGCCCCTTTTCCCTGCCAGGTGCTGTGTGTTTGTTCCATTGCATTGTGCCTGTGGGTACTTGGCTGTAAATGGTGCAGGTGCTGCTGTACCCTTTCAGTGCAGTATGGTGGGGTTTGATGAGGCTGACAGCTGGTCTGAAAGCCTCACAGAGATTGACTTAAATACAGTCAAAATCTACCTGTGAGAAACTGCAGTCACAGTGAAAGCTACAGTGGTCAATGACAGAAGATGTTCTGCACACAAGGAGAAGATATTCTTGCTGTGGAACATCAAGATTGTACAAGAAGGAAACTGCATTTAATATGTAACTAATTGCTTGTATAGCTAATTGTTTGGCTGTTTGAATGGTCATTGTTTTGCTAGCAGCCAATCATAATAATCACAGTAATTGTGAAAAGGTATAAAAATAGCATAGCAGAGGACAATAAAACTTTCTATGGCTTTGGATCACAATATGTCGTGTGTCTATCTCTACCATGACAATCGTGTCTTTGTAGAGATGGGTGTCTTCAGAATGGTGTGGGTTTTACAAAAACTGCTTTTTTATTTATTCTTTCTTTAAACATATTTTTGTAAGATACTTTGTTGTTGTGAGTGTCACAGCGTTTTCAGTATATCAGTGTATAATTCTGTAGGTATGCGAGTTTGAAAAGTACTTGTAAAAGTATAATTTTGAATTTGTTTTTACAATGCCTGAAGTAGCTGTGATTGCTTCTGCATGAGGTGCTACCTTAGTTCTCCTAACAAAGGTAAATTTCCTACCATTAAACACATTTTGTGGTAACTGAAGTTTACCAGTTTTGCAGGTTTTCTGCATTTTAAAGAACTTAAGGGTGACATTTTCTATTTGAGCTTATTTTAAATTAAAATTAAGCATTTTTTTTTTTTTTTTTTAAATTAGAGAGAGGTTTTTGGATTTTGTTTCATCTTTCCTTTGGGTTTTTTGGGGGTTTTTTTGGCTTTTTTTTGGTTTTTTGTTTGGGTTTTTTTTTTGGTGGTATTCATTTGTTTGTTTGTAGGTTGTTTTGGGGTTTTGGGGTTTTTTGAAAACTCTTTCTTAACCTTGAATTTCTCTAGAGGAATTTGGTCATTGAAATGTATTGTTTCACTTCTGATAAGGCTATGGGTATCATCAGGAAGTTGACAGTTGATTATAATAGAAAAAAACAAAAAACCCTTTCCAGATCATAAAATCACAAAAATTCCACCAGCACATTGTATATAACACCACATACATGGTATTTGAGGTAAGTTACCTGTGTTACTTCTGTAGCTAGAAAGTCTCGTTAAAGCATATTTATATTTTTATTTAATGAATATAGTCAGCTGCTCTATTAGACAAATAGTTTATTCTTTCTTTTCAATGGCTTTGTAAGCCCAACTTAAGGCTGAATTATCAAAAATGTTGAAGCAGCAATGATGAAGACTGATGCTTTTATGCCTTCAGGAGTAGTCACCTGGAGATCTCGGCAGCTCTAAGAGATTTCAGGTTTAATTCCTGATTAAGATTCAGAAACAGATTGGAGACATGCTAAAAAGCTTTGAGCAGGTCTCAGAGACAAGGGCGTGCAGAGCTTTTTAGGTTATATGCAAGTAACAACATGACACAACTGCATGGTTTAGCTCTGGCATTTTTGTGCTGACTGAGGGAACTATAACCACATCTATACCCACAGTTGTGACCACAGAGTTTGAGTTGGATTAGCAGCTAAAATACTTATCAAGTGACTCACTGGATCTGCTGCAGAGCTGAGCTAGAGCTGATGCTTGATTCCTTCAGCAGTATCTAGGGGTTTACTGCTATTTGAATATTAGTGCAAATGTACTCACATATGCTATAATCACACTTCATTTGGCTGTGCAGACACATCTCTTTAGAGGCACAGGCTACTCTCAGAGTGGAGGGGAAAGGCTGATGTTCATTGTGTTGGTCATTGTTAAAAAGACACCCCTGCCTGACATAGCTTTGTGTTTTGATTTTGTCAAATCAGCCTTGTCTCAAGGGCCTGACTAAGAGAGTCCCATTGGGAAAGACCAGGACATGTATAGGCATAGTCTACAGCTTCCTGTCAGAAGTTCTGCAACCTTGTACCTAAGGTGATTTACACAGCCCTAACCTAATCTTGTTCTGAACAGACACAAAGACAGCTTGGCCCCTCTCGAACTCTCAGTTTTAAGCTACATAGTGTTTGCTTTGAGCAGTTCTCTGATTTCTCTGACTAAACCTGGATTTATCAAATCCAGTGGGAAATATCAGTGCAGAAGACATAAAATATGTCACCAGCCCTGACAAATCACTCCCAGTTTATCCACTGAGGAGTTTGTCAAAATCCCTTGGAGAAAGCCTTGTAAAATGTACTCACATTCCTGCTAGCTAGAGAAAATCTGGTAATAGCTGGGATAGCTACAGTAAAAGTAATTAGTGCCTTCAGGTAAGATGTTATCCAGCTGTGCCAAAATGTGCAGGTCAGCTAATTATTCTCAGGTGCAAGGAATTTCATGGTCCTCAGTGCATCAAGAGGCTTCAAGTGCCCAGGTCAAGGGCAAGCTCTGTCTCTGTTTGGGTGGGGCCAGTCTGTATTCTCCTGGGCACTTCAGTTTGCTGGGTGTCTGTTGGAAATACAACACACTAAAGAGGAGACAGGCCAGGAGGTTCCTGGACAACGTGGAAGATGAGTTCCTGACACGGCTGGTGAGTGAGCCACCCAAGGGAGGTGCCCTGCGGTACCTCCTGTTTGCAACCAGGAACGGAGGGTGGTGTGGTGGTTGGAGAGCTTGAGCATAACAATCATGAAATGATACAGTAATTCATGAATGTCTGAGGTGATGCTGTTAAAAGCATGGGAAATACTGGTGAAAAGGAGGTAGAATTTGCAGTTGTAAAAATGGTGAATATCTTCTGCCTTTTATGTTGTTAATGGAAAAGCTGGATGTCCTGATTATATATCCTTTTATCTTCTGTCTTTGACAAGGAAGAAAATGAAATGTTTCTTATAATTAAAGATTTAGCTTAGGAAAAACACATTCCTTGGTGTTGTATTACCTAAGTAAATATCTGAGAATGAAGCTGTAATTGTGAACAGCTCATTTCTAAGGAGGCAAAAGGTGCAGGAAAATACGTGACTTTAATAGTATTTATTTCGTTACTAGATTTATGGCAAACTTGTAGATTTTTCAAGACTCATTGTGCTACCTGAATAATTGTTCTCACTGTCTAAATATCATAAAGGTATATGGTGCAGGAAGGGTTCTACCTGGGATAATGATTCTACAACTTAATTAGCTCTACCCAAACACAAGTAGAGTATTCATTGGTCTTTTCATGTCTTTCGGTATAAGCTGTGTGGTCTTTTCCCCCCAGATCCCTTACATACTCATATTAAGTGATTTTACTTTGTTAGAAAATAAACTAGAGCTACAGAGTGTACAACATATCTTTTTACTGATTATTGTAGTAGAATTAAAGATTTGGTCAGGAACACAATCCCTCACATGAACGAAAAAGTCTGCCTGCTGTTAAATATCTAAAATCTCAGAAACTGTATGTATAAAGTGGTAGAATTGCTTAGTCTTTTAAGATGTGTGCAGATAAGGACTCAGTGAGCAGACTCATGCGTTGATTTGCTTCATTAAGGAGTTTTTCAACTAATTGAGGGTTCTCCAGCCTTACCATGTAAAAGCTTGCTGGTATATCTTGGTTATTAATCTCTGAACTAAGATTACTTAAATTTTGCTGTGTTTGTATTATAAATGAGAATGCTTGAAATGCTAGAAGCTCATGTAGAGCTGCATTAAGTGATTTCATTTGACTTCTTTTTAGGTTAAACTTCTAGCTTTGTAGCTAAAAAAAGGTCAAATAATTAGAAAATAAAAAACCCCAAGCATATTTGTTTTCCATGCTGACAGTTCATGTTACCACTGGGGAATAACATTTCCTTGCTGTGACACTTTTCAAAGGAACCAGACTAGAATAGTGCCCTTTGCTAGTCTTTCTTAGTCTGCTCATTCTTAGTGCAAGGTCTCACCTCATGAATTTGTGATTGGAAAATTGGTGTCTTTCCATTATTACTGTTCTCTGGGTTGCTGGTAATGCTACTGACCAAACACATTTTTTGAACTTCTACATTATCCATAATAATCCTTCCTTTCTGTAAGTTATGAGTAATATATTATGGTTTTAGCTGTCAGTTTTATCAGTTTGTAGCTTTCAACTTCCTCATCCCAAGAAATTCTGCTTATTCATTATTTATCTGTACAAATAACTTTCATAAAGTATCTGTGGAATCCGGAAGTATTAGCCTTGATGGGGACAGAGCAGGTGCCCTGAGGATGTCTGCAGGGAAGAGGAGAGTTTGAGTGATAAGCTGTCCTCTTTGGATTCCTATGAAGCAGCTGCAAATTTTCAAATTTCTGTGGCTACTGATTTATGCAATAAGGACAAACATTTAAGGTAGGAAAGGTAGGAAAAGAAAGGATGGTCTTAGATTTTAGTGGATTTCTGTGATTTCTAATTTTTTTTTCTTTCTAACTTCTCTACTTTCAGACCTAGCTGTAAGCTCTGTTTCTCCTATCCACCTTATTTTAAAATCCTGTATGAACAAAAAGGGAGAAATGAGAGTCTTGTTAGTACTATACTTCTAGATTTTGTTTCTAAGTAGCCTGAAGCAAGCTCGTTGCAAAAGAAATAAATTGTACAAGAAGAAAATTATAGTTCTGATTGATCCTGAACCATTTGTGGTTCAGTGTGTCAAGGTAATGTGTGGTGTTTCCATTTCTCTGCTACATTTTATGATGGAGTCATTAGTGAAGGCTGACCTGGCTGAAGCGAGACAGTCAAAAAAGGACGTGAAGGCAAAGACAATAATGTAAAGCACTTTTAATGCAAACATAGCAATACAGAGTAATACAAGGAATAAAGCTTGCATTGGTCTCATTCTCTCTGAATTGTTTTGTATTATATTTTCATATTGCTTTTAGAAGTAATTGTTTCTGGTTTATGTACATCTGAATTGTACTTGAGAGGCAAAGTGTTCTAACTTAGGTATGTGTATAGATATTTCTAGGACCAGGGCCTGGCTTTTGACAGAAAGGTATAATTCAAATTAATAAAGGAAGGAAATCCAGCTGTGAAATGTGAAAAATGAAAGATGGCAGAAAAGTTTTTTTAAAAAATTATAAATATATAAATTAGAGATGTCTGTGATGGAGAGTCTTGGACCTCAAATGACCCATTTATCCCCATCTTTATAAATTATATAATTAGAAGAAGGGATTCAGCAATATATCTCAGCTGGTAAAACTGAGAGCTCCTGCACTTACCCAGGGTTTGGTAGTTAAGAGTCAGCTTAAAAGAGAAATGTCACAACTCTGAAACAAAGGGGACTGATGGAAGACTGGGTGTAACTGTACTTAACTCTAGCTAAGAGTTTTATACAATATCATACACAAGACTAATTTGTGGGGTTAATCAGTACTGTACGGGTTACAATGAATAAAGTATTAATTACAACACCAAAGACAAAAGATACTATGTAAAGGGGAAACAATTTGAGAGGAATATTGAAGTTGTAATACTTCTAATCATTAGTATTGCAGATGAAAACACGTATAACAATATATTAACATGCTGAATTCTTAGGGTTTCATCAATTGTACTATCAAAAATACTTATCTGTGGGGTAATTATTTTTTAAAAATTAAGTCTTGCACATGTGTATATGTTTGGTAAGGGGGAAAGGAATGTCATTTTTGTTTAATTTTGGTTCAGAACAGAAGAGTACAGCTGTATCCTATTTCTGTTCATGGTCAACTTTTTTTTACTGCTGTAGAAGAAACCTGTAAATAATTTAATTGTTAAGGAGCATGTCTTGTGGTTTGGGTAACGTTTTTTTAGAGATTTTTTGGTACTCTTTCAATGTAAAAATCTCAGGGTTTTTTTCAATATATAACCTTCTTCACTGAAGGCTAAACTGGGGAGAAAGATGATCAGAAATGGAACTTATTGGAGTATCAAAAGTAGTCACAATTGCTTACTGATGGTGTTAAAATTAAGGGAAGAATTATCAATTGAGTCACAGGGAATATCTGTTTTCAGATATTCATAGTTATGTGCTTTGTTACAATATTTTCTAGTTCATACCAATAAGAAGAATGAGGTATTTTCTGGTAGAAATTCAGCCCTCCTTTGAGGGGAAACTCTCAGGTTGTATTTAGGTTTTATTGGGTGCTGTAAGTTTTGGAGGGAAATGTAACTTAAAACACAAATTAGAAACACTGATATCCATTTTAGTGAACAGTCCACGTGTGCTGCTGGTCCACAGGCAGCATCACCAAACACATAAGAGTTTGGAGATTGTTTAATGCTTTGCTTCCCAAATGGAAATAAAAATGAATTATGATGAGCCTCTGGTCTAATATCCACATTTCATGCGTTCAGTGCATGTAGGTAATGTTTTCCTCTGAGGGAACACAATGAAAATTATGGCTGAGTGTTTGGTAAATGTTGAGAGATTGAAAGCTGCATGTCTGACTAAAAATGGAGAGACTATAATTGTGGGAGAGGTAGATGCTGCAGCTGTGCTATGGAACATTTAATAATGTCTGGAAGCAAAGCAGAACTACATTTTGTTCAAATTAAATTTACATGTGCGTAAAGTTTGTCTTAGACGAAGTCTGTGTTGTGATGACTAGAAAGAAATCTACTAAGGCTCGTTCTGGAGTGGTATGGATAGCAAGTAGGAGTACACCAAAGGATTAGCTCTGTATCTTGTTGAATAATCTGATCTGGTTCAAAAGAGTGAGATCAGCAGCAGAGACAGAAGTTCTGACACATTTGTTGAGGGCAGGTAAGGGAATGGTGGTGATTGGATGCCAAAATTAGAGCCATGGACTATTATGTATATGGCTTATATGAAGAAAATACTTGATTAATAACCCTGTTACACAGCAACCCCAAAATTCCACTCTTTGCTTCTTGTGTTTTTTCTTGGTTTCCTGAAATTGCTGTGCTACAAGGTGTTCTAATTAAAGCAGGTGCAATTGCTTTTGTACTGAATGATGTACTGAAGGATAAAGGTTGAAGGGTGTGAACCCGTGAAGGGGGTTGTGTATATGACTGCTAACACTCAGCGTTGCCATATTCTAATTCAGGGAGGGGGAAGTAGGTGCAAGCAAAAGGTCTTGGTTCTTGCTTCAGCAGAATTACCAAATTGATTAAATTAAATGATTAATATCCTGAAATACTAGGTACTGTCTAGCTAGCAATTTGTCCAGAAGGGAAACAGAATTTACAGCTAGAGCTTTGTTTAAATGGTCTCAGATTCTGTGCTTGTTGACATTATTTCCATGTGGCTGAAGCAAGATGTACCTTTGGAGTTGTGCTCACTGGAGACAGCGGCATTCACGGTCGTGTGAAGGCTGAGTGACACACGGGCACTGCAGGGACAGCTAGTTAGTCTTTTTTACCTTTTATGTGCAGCAAGGTGTGCGATGGCAAGAGTGAAGCCTCTAAAACTCAAAGTGAATCAAGTTGGTTCATGAGAGCCTCAGGACAGGTGTGGAGCAGGGGCTTGCCCTCTCTGACAGAGGAAGAGGGAACTGCTGGTAATGGAAGGTAGAATGCTATGAGGATGAAGGTTGTTGGGCAAAAACTTGTCATCTGAACAGTCTTGAACAGAAGACCCTTGTTTTGTGGACATGTGGCCAAAAAATTAAGCCAAGAAAATAATTTAGCTTGGAAGCTGGTGACAGAACAGTCCTTGCACATTGAGCTACAGCAAATGCATGGAAGGAATATAAAAGCTGTTGGAGAAACTGTTAGAGTAGCTCTATGTTAGTGTTATGCTGAGCATTAAAAACAAATCTGCTTAATGCTTGTTTTGCTTCAACTGAAATTGGAGGAAAGACCTGTGGAGCAGGGTCTGTGTGTCTCAGAGCTTTCAGTTGGAAATTCAGTCACAATAAATTAATTACACAATTAAGTGTGGTGCTAACTACTGTAACTCGTGCTAGCTGGCAACAAAGGTTCAGTGCTTTCAAGAAAGCTAAGGATTATTATGCAAGGTGAAAGCTCTGAGTCTGGCAGAAAGCTGCTAGTAAGGTCTGTCTGAAAGTTTAATCACCGGATTTAATATATAGCCACATGCTTCAAAATTATTTCAGTGAACTGGCTGGTCAGTTTTGAAGAAATATCTTCTTGTAGAACTGCAAATTAAGGGATGTCTTAATCTTTTAGTCAAATTATGAGTAGACCAGATGAGCAAAAGTGTTCTTTTGAACTTTTGCATTAATTATTATGCTGAATCATAGATAAGATATTCACTAAAGGATGTAGACTCCTGCCAGTTCCAGGTTTGTGTAAATGGAAACTTAATGACAGAGAATTGAGTTTTAAGTAATCTGCATTAAGGTCATTAACTTCTTCCTGCACAGACAGAAATGTAATCAGACATATCCTTGCCTTTGAATTCAAGGTTGCAAGCCTAGAAACTATTTATCCCTCTGTTCTATCCCAAGTATAGCAACAAGTTTAAGTTTTGTGGGCTGTTAATGCAAAAATGAGATGAAATGGAGCCATTTGTCCAGTTAGAGATTACATTTTTAAGACTGATAGGAATAGTGCCACTGAAATGCTGAATATGTCAGACTGTGGTATACAAACATTTGGATGCAGCATTTATTCCTATGGGCTTGGTTAACTACATAAAAGATCTGAGTGAAATCAGATCACCTTGAGATGACTCCAAGTGCTTCATAAATGGCATAATTCTGCTCAAAAGGGTTCAGATAACAAGTAATTGTCATCTGGCTTTTAAAAGTAAGTTTGTACTTATTGGACTTTGCAGACAAAGACATAGAGGACAGAACTAAGAATAGGGAAAAAATGAAATGTGGTTCTGGGAACAGTTGAACCAGCTCCAAAGTGAAGTCTGTTAACAGGTTCTGTTACTTTGAGAGACTAACCAAATTATGTAGAAACTAACACCAGACACAATTCTATTGTAAATGTAAATTCTAAGCTTCAGGAATCCTCAGAAATCTGTTTAGTCTGAAACTGATCACACCTCTCCCAAAGTAATTCTGCCCAATTTCCATGCATCTTTTCCAACAGAAGAGTGGAATATAAACTAGATATGCATTCGTGTTATTTCTATAGATTTGGAGGTTTTTTCCTTATATCTGCTGCTTTGTCCTCAGAAGTGGATCTGCATAGCAGAGTAAAATAAGATCTAAAAATATCTAATTTGATATGGACTTCTACAGTGTTTATAAGTTCAGATATGTCTACGAGATTTTCAGTGAGCCTTAATTTTAACCTCCTTTATTGTCCTAATATTAGTATTGGGTTAAATTCCTTTTCTAAGGCCTAGTTTCTTTGTTTTCAACATTAAAGCCTTTCACATTAGACTTGAACTGGGAATCAGAGTAATTTACTTTTGCCTGTTCGTTGCCTCTGGGTTTGCTGGATAGGACAGTCCAGATCAGGGATGAATTGCACTCTGGAGTTTGTCCACCAAGAGTTAAGAGCTCTCTGGGAACTTCAGTATAGACGTAGGCATAAACAATCTTGTCTGTCTCTTTCTGCCCTCCAAGGAAGGGGGAGGAAACTTTCTGGCATCCAGGTTTTCTCTCTGTGGCAGACTTGGCACATCATTTATTTGCACTCGGTTGATGCTTGAAAGGTTTCCTTTGCAAAATGGGTCTGGAAGCTTTTCTTCCCTTCAAAGCTTGGACTTTGTAAATGCTAATGATTCTTATGTGAGAGAAGGGGTTGCTATGTCCTGTTCCTTCTCCTTCTCAAGGTGCCAGTGAGAAGTTAAGCCACTTAGTGTTCTTTCAGTTTGCTTCCTGAAGATTTGCTTGATAAGGATTTTCCAATCTTAAATAATGAGGAGCTGAACTTATTTCCTTTCCTGGAGCAGCCACAAAAGAATACAAGCTATGTATTGTGGGATAAGTACACTTTTTCTTCAAAAAAAGCCCTACACAACAAAGCTACCTTGTAATGTGATTATAGAAACTCATTCTTAGCTTATTTATTACACCAATTGACATGAATGGGTCCCAAAAGATTAGTGCATGGTCAAGATGACTATTATGAATTTAGTGTTCTAAAATGTGCAGAAGAAACAAAAGTCTGTAGAGGTCCTGAAAATTCAGGAAAAAATAGCTTTTTGAGTGAAATGCTTTTGAATAACATTCTATTGGAGTGATACTTTTGGGATGGTTTCTTTTATAGCAGTAATTGATGGCTCACATTTTTAGAGCTCAGACTGTACTTTTTACATCCAATTTACAAAGTTAGAGACTTTCAGACTGTTGCATAGAATATGATAAAATAGATCCAAAATCCTCACTTTCCCAAAAAAGACACATGCTGAAACTAGAAATTATTACAAATGCTTAGAAACTGGTGCTAGGTGCTTTGTTCTTAATGATGTAAAAAGCAATACCATGCAAGATATGGATGAATATTGAAAGTAATGAGTGCAAAGTAACAAAAATATCCAAGTAATGAATTTAGTTTAACAAATACGTGTTTGTAAGTGGCCTTTGACCAGTTTCACATGACCTGAGTGCCAGGTGAGCATCTGACACAGTGAGAACCTTGGAGCACTTCCAAAGAAATGCTCTGGTTGTGGGTTGGACATGAGGACGCTCTGCTGGGGAGTTTGAAGAAGGAGATTTCAAATCTTCTGAGTGTATTTAATCTTGCACTTTTTAACATAAGCCAAATTGATAGTGAAAAGAAGTATATAGGTCAGTATTAATTCCAGGTTATCCCTCTGGAATCTGTATGTTAGTTGTTCAGATTAAGAAGTGTGCAACGGCTGCCAACATTTAACATCTTGGGAAGTGAGACAAAAGTTTAAGCCATGGATTTATCTTCCCTCTTAGAAAGGGTTGAGAGAATAAAACAAGGTTTCCCAGTAGTGTGTTTCCCATAGAAATAAAGAACCTATAGTAAGCACAGAGGTAGAGATTTAGTTAAACTTAATGGGATCTGAACTCGGCTCAGTTTATCTGATTTCATGTTTCCACAAAATGATTTATGAACCAATGGCATGGGGTGTATCAGGATTTTGTTTTACTGGATTGGTATCTCTATTGCACTGTTGGTAAAATGCAAAACGATCATGCAGAGACTTCTATTTTCAATTCCATAGTTAGAGCCAACCCTCAAAATGTAGTAATTTATTCACTGTAAAATGAGAGGGTACTTTTATGATCCAGTGCAAACATCTAGTATAATAATTTCAATTTTATCTTCACGTTTGTTTGCTTCTTTTTAAGAAGGCTTTGACTGATGTTTTGGACAACCAGTCCTTCCAGCAGAATTATTTGTGAACATATTTAAGAAAATCATGTCAAGAGCTATGAGAAATTCATGCCACACTTACACAAGATGTTAGCATAAGTGATGTAGAATTTGCTAGTAATAAATAGTTTGAAGTTATTTACAGTACATTTGCAAACTTCTTTCACAGTATTTACTCTTCCAAGAAGTGGAATATTAAGTCAATTTAGCCTTATCACAAGTAGATTGAATAAGTTCAAAACAGACCAAGCAACAAATTTTTGGTCAAGCTTATTGTTCTATATATTCAAAATAAACTTTCTGTAACAGTGCAGTAAGTCAGTGAACACTTGACAGTACCTTCCTGACTGAAAATTGGAAAGCAAAAATCTCACAAAAAAGGGAGTAATTTTTTTTTTAAATACTGAAATGCTACAGAATCTCTGGAACTAAGTTTTGTACAAGTAGAAGTAGCTATGTGTGAGCACTCAAAGCAAGTGTAAATGTTAGACTGAATGTGGGGCTGTTGCTTCTGAGTCCTGAGAGGTTTATTTCATTCTTAATTCTTTATCTACATGCATATCTAAAGAATAGGTATATGTTAGAAATTCTCTGTAGGGGAGACTGGTTTGGGGTGGTTTTGGTTTTTTATTCCCCAGTAGTAAATGGAAGAACAGGGGTGTGCAGGTTTTTTTTTTTTTTCTGGTGGATAATCTGATCTAGAAAATCATCTGTCCAAACACCTGATGTCATTTGCTCAATCTCTTGCTTTTATCTCATGCCATCTTTCCAGATTGATACTCATAAAATTAGGAAAACTGTATTTAATCTTTGGAACAGGGAACAGAGCCTGATAAGCAAAAATAGTCTAATTATTGAGTGAGATTAGCTTTTAATTGCTTAATGTGTGATTTATTTCTTTATATTATAATTCAGAAAGTGATGGAACATTCTTGTGATATCAGTCAAAATACAGAGTTCCTCTGTATTGTAATATTTGTGATATCTTAAACTTCTCAAAGGTACTTAGTTTAGAAGACTTCCAATTAATTTTCTTTTACAAAATCAGGAGAACAGTTTTAAACATAAAGCTCGAGCCCTTCAGCAGTAGCTTTTTTATCTTTACTCTCCATCGGTGTTCATAGTCAAGTCTGATTATTGGGTAACTACCTGAGTGGGGGAACTTGGGTTGGGTTTACATTTATTAAACAATTCAGCTTCAGCAGAAAGACCCATTACTGTCTGAATCGAGGTGTGGATTGCCTTGTTATTTCAAGGTGTGCTTTAGAAATCTCCCAGACTGCTTTAAAAGGAATGGCAGTCCTGTGGCAGAGACTGCTTTGGAGAGAAAGGCTTGGTTCTTGTATCAATTCCAACAGGTAGCTAAGCTGCTCTGATCCTGTTGCCTGCCTGCACAGAGATAATGATTCCTTTCGTCCTCCCTGGCTACAGCCAGCTCTTTGAAGAAAAGAACAGGAGAGCAGTATGTGAACAGGGCAGTGTTTGTAATACAGTAATACAGACGCTACACAACTTTAGCTTGTGGTGTACTTGTGCATAGTAATGAGTTGTAATCACTTCATGTGCAAAAGAGGAAGCCTTGCAACATGAAAGAAATGCAATATTATGCATTCTCTTAGTCCCAAACTCATTTTATGAATGTGTTCTGGAGGCTTACCTTATAAAAATCACATTTTACAACAGATTAATTATGTAAATACTATGTAGAAAATGATTATGTAAGACTCAGGGCTCTGCAATGAAGTATTTTAAGTTGCTTAAAAATCAGTCAAATCTTCAATTGTGATTTATTACTTCTTAAATAACTTGTTCCAATCTCATTAAGATGAACAAGAAGTACAAAAGAAACACTCTAGGAGAAAAAATAGACATGATTTTAAGGGAATATATTGAGTGAAAATTACCTTCTAGCTTTAAACCTAGAAGCCAGAGGGTCTGAAATTGCTTTTCAGTGTAAATAACTAGTGTAAATGAAACTAAAATTTTTATTGGAGTTGAGGCAATGGTCATCCTGCAGAAAATGGAATTACATTTATGGTATCTGGAATTATCAGTAAAAATAACTTTACCGTGTGTATGGGGACAAATGTTTTAATTTTGAAGAGCTGTCTTTGGGCGTCTGATGCTGGCCCACGTTTATGGCAAGTAACTGTAGTGCTGTACTCATGGTCTGTTGGTTATTGAGGATGGAGGAGTGATGTATCTTGGCTTGAATCAGGCACAAAGCACAGGTGAGGTTAAAAAAGTGAACAATTTTCAAAAGAGAAGTGGAAATGTTGCATTTTTCACATCTTTCCTCTCCTCCATTGCATTGTTCAACAGATGGAATAACTGCCTCAGTTCAAAAAGAACAGCAAAACCCTGAAATAAACACCTTGTTATCAGTTATGATTAATTAATTCTATCTTTAAGTACTCTCTCTAAAACACAATGCTTGATTTCCTAAAAGCTGTACTGTCTTAATGATAGCTGCATATGCAGTATCTTTACTGCTTTAGCAATAAGAGGCATCATGGAAATAAACCTGCTCCTGCTGCTGGAGAGAACAGAAAGCCTGCTCGCCTGTTCCTTGGATTATCCCAGTTCTAGAGACTTGGCTGGTGTTCTAGCTTCTGGTTTAATGGCTTGATCCACAAAACAGCTGTCAGATGCTTCATGATTCAGTATGTCACATTACCTATTTAGTCTTTAGGTTTTGTGATTGTATCAAAAACTTTAGCTTCATAATTTTTTGTTTGCTTGGGGGATTTTTGTGGGTTTTTTTGTTAGACAGGAATACTTGAAAACTCAGAATCTGGTGTTTTACATAGGAAATGCACTGTCCTTATAAATTCCATATCTTTCTCTCAAAAATTAAGCTATACATGAGCCTTTATTTTTCTGGGCTGGTTCTGATTAAAAGTTATCAAACACTGCTTATTTTGAGCTTGTTCCTTCCTAAGTTATCATAATAATTTTCTTTAAATATATCATGATGTTTATAGAGAATTCTCTGTGAAGAAATTTCTGTTTAATTGTAGATTTTTTGCAATCAGGATTGGTTTAGATTTCCTTGCTGGAATGAGAAGGACAATGAATTTGATCCCTCAATTTCCTGTTCAGTTGGCATCATGCTGTTCAAGAAGAAAATGCTTATCACTTAATCAGAGTTGTTTCATAAACTTAGCAATTTAGTGATAATGCAAAAGTTGTCTTAAATGGTGTTGTAAATTCCCCTTCAGACATGTTCTTTCCAGATACAATAATTAAAATGTAAATTATGTACCTTTATTGGACAGAAACCTGCTACCTTCTCTAATAACAATTTTCATGTGTTATGAAGTCACACCTTTAACAAAAGATCATCTCAGTCTGACTGGAGATCAGAAGTAACCTTGTAATCAACAATTCTTAGAAGATGTAATTCAGTCATTACATTCATTCTGTGTTCTATGGCAGGCCACCAGCCTGGGTAGTGTCCCCTGGCTTAATGAAATTTTTTTTAGTGGAATGCATATAAGTTCAAATCCTATTTCTTCAGAAACATAATTTGTGATACAGGCCGGACCTTCTGAGTGACAACAGAGTGGCCAGCACTCTAAAAGCCTCTTAATGTTTTCCATGACAAATTCCAAAATGTTCTGTGTCCTGACCAACAGCCTAATTCAAAGTCCATCCTTATTGGCAAGTCCAAACTAACTGTGAGGGAGGAAATTTCTGATCTCTGAGTTTAGATGTAGGTTTCCAAAAATCTTGTGGGTCCCTCTCAGCTCAGGAGATTAAAAAAAAAATACCTCCCCCCCACCCTCAAATTTTAGGATTATAATTGTACCACTTTTCCAGAATAATAAGATTTTAAATTATGATGTGCATGTGGGTAGTATAGGCTCAAAATACTATTACAGCAATCTTTCTGTGTTGTTTGTTTGTTTGTTTTGGGGGTTTTTTTGGGGTTTTTTTGTGTGTAGACACTTCAAAATTGGTTTCAAGAGAGCCCTTAGGAAATGAAATTACTTCCTTGCTGCATACTATGTATCCTGCTGTGGTGCTGATAGTTGCAGTCAAGCACCATGGTTTTAAATATCATGGATCATTGAAACATAACTTTTTCTCATTTGAATTATAGGTAATAAACATTTTATATTGATGGTAACCCACTTCTCAGGTAGGCATTGGTTGGTTATGGTATTTATTCATAAGACAGAAGTAGTAAAGGCTGCCTTGTTTGTCACAAGTAATGCACTGTTTGCCAAGCAACAGCTCTGCTTTTAACAACTGAATACCCATCTTCCTAGATGACTTGCTAGAGTAATTATAAATTGGGGAAAAATTCCAAAGCTAATTTTTGACTGTTTGGCTTTACTGTTTATTTAGTGTTAGTGTGATATTGCTGCACTTCAGTTGCTCTTGGTGCATGTACATCTTGAATACTAGAGGCAAACTTAGGAAAAGCACTCTCATTAAACCTTTTTTAATGTACAATGTTCAATATTTATAAGAAAGAATAGGAAATTTAAGCTTTTAGTGTTTGTTTTCAATTGAGACATGCTTTGAGGATATTAGTTTGTATTCACAAAGGAAATTTTTTATTGTGTACATCACAGAGCAAGTTTATTTTAGTCTGCCCTTGACAAATTAATGTTTGTTTTAAAGGAAAGATTCTTGCAGGAAGTTAGTGACTCTACAAATAAAGAGTCTGGAAACAAATGAAATCTCTCTAGACTTGGGGCCTTACTGGGTTTTTACTGACTCAAAGAGGGGGGAAAAAAGGTCTAGGAAACATAACCTTTCCTTGGCTTTGAAAGAGGATAAATAATCATCTAACGTTATTTGTAACTCATAAGGTGCTCAGTAGTTTCATATTACATTTAAAATGTAGCCTGATATTAGGAATTTCAAAAACTACACGAATCATTCCAAAAATTTTAAGCCCTAATATTTATTCATTATTTAATAATATAATCTTATGGATGTACTAAAACTTCTAACTTCATGCCTTGGTAATCTAGTGATCAGAAAAGGATCTTTTGTTATGCTTAATTTAGGACTTCTCTTGATGTATGCAGAGCTTAAAATTAAAAAATTCAAGAAAATTTTTCCTTTCTAGTAAAATAATACTATTTTTGCTGGTTTTAGGGACTTATTCTTCCTCCTCCTGCAGCTTTGATATATATATATATATTCCATACATATGATGTAATATATTGTGTATGTTGTATATACTTGGCTTACTTTAAGACTTATACAAATAATGGAATGGAGATGTTTTCAGTACATTAGTCTGTATTAGAGCTTTCCAAAATTTAGTTACTGACTACATTGTTTCTGTGTATAGTGATGGTAAAACATGATGAATTATACATTTTAATCGTGAGGTGGGTAGGATATGTATTAAATCAACAGATGTTCAGTAGAAACATTTTTGAAAGGAACAAAGGAAATATTATTGATCTGTCTAAATCTGGTGAGGGTTTTTGTGGTTTTTGGTGTGGGAGTTGTTGCTGTTGGTTTTGGTTTTTTTTGGTGGTGTGTGTTTGGTTTTTTTCAATGTCCCTTTTCTTTAAAAGTTTCCCGTTTGGACAACAATGAATTTTTCAAGTTATATGTTCAAATTCTTGTATGCAAGTCTATGCCTTTGGGATAATGAGCAAGGCATGACTAATTTCTAGCAATTTGGTCTCCAGACCATGTCCTGGAGGGCCAAAATAGTCAGATGAAAATGTTGATTTTAATCAGCCTCTCCATTGCCTGATGTTTCAATTACAGCAAGACTTAGCTTAGCGCTCTGACTCCTGTCAGACTTCATCTGTATGATTTTTGTAAGCTTGCCAACAGTTTCCAGTTCTGCTCACTCTTAAAAACTCCAACCTCAAAAGCACAGCCCCAAACACAAACCTATGCAAGCCTTGCTGTGAAGCCAGGGAAGAACTAATTATAGCTGACTCTTTGTTCATTGCTGTTCGGTGTCATTGGTCATAATAAGCAGCCTCTGTGTGCATCACTGAAGCCTGTACATGTGGGCATGCTGAAATTGGGTGACTTCTGTCACTCTGCATGTGTCACATGTTGTACTGCTTCCTCAAATCAAATTCAGTGTCTGTGGAACTGAAATATGAAATTAGCATCATTTGTATATATGTATATTTTAATATTAATATCTATTTAAGCTATGTTATACTGAGTTTTAAAATAGATTACCTACAGAGAACTAGAAACTCCATCCTGGAATTTCTGGATTGAAAGCCCTTGTGTATTGTCAGACTTGTTCTGAAATGCATCTTGTCAAGGGGAAGGATTACACTGTGGTTCTAACTCTGAAGTGATTTCCACATAACTTTGTCAGAAGCTCTGGTCTTTTCAGCTCCAAGTAGGAAGTCTGTGTTCAAAGGAAAGGAAAAAATGGTCATTTTTGATAATGTTTGTCACAGCTGTTCTGAGGCATCAGTTCGGATCTTGATGCCGTATACATCCATATCTATCCCCAAATGTGTCCTCTGAAATAGCACCAACAGGATGGATGGGGTTGTCCAACATGCAGTTTTAATGAAACTACTGTTAAAGTGCTATGTTAACACTGATATATGAAAGCTGTAAAAGTTATGTGAGAAAGCAAGGTAAAATAGCATCATAGAACCATGAATGGTGCAGCAAACAGATCATGCCCTTTGACTGAGTGACCTATGTCAGATATTGTTCATTATTTACTGATAACACCAGTTGCTATTAGAACTGAAGGAACAGTTTGCAAAGTGCATCGCTTAGGTAGGAATTGTGGCAGATTTTCTACAACAGAGATGAAAGCTCTTAGAGTAATTGAGGTGCTCTGACTTTTCCTATCTGCTATGTAATGGTAAGCTACAGCTCATTGCTTGGCATTTTTTTTGTCCCAGCTCAAAGTATTCTACATCATTGCACATTATTAATTTTTCTTTTATTTTTTTTTTTTTTTTATTTCTATTTATATATAGATGAACACAGATATTAGTTTGTATTCTGTTGTTTCATCTTGGTATCTTTTCAACATATTAGCAAGGTAGTCTTCAGTTGTCCTTACTTTAATTTAGTCTGACTTGTTTGGCTCTGTTCCTTCAGAAACGCATTGCCTGATATTGCATTCAAATGTGAGAATGATGAGTGATTTTGATGCCAAGCAACTTGTGTGCTATGGTCAGCATTATCTTGGCTAGTATACCCTGTTCTGGGTAGTCAGGATAAAGGGTCACTATAACAAAGTGAAAAGGCCAGGATGACAGTAGTGTGGCAATAGAATAGAGGGTCCCCATGTTGTGATAGCTCTTGGTACTGATAGCTGGGTGAAAACAGTGTAACTGTTTGTTACTTCTGCGGACTGCCTTATAATTCCTGTAGTGACTGTTTTAATTCAGAACTTTATCAGAGTTCTCCTGTCCTTAAGTATCTGTTTAAACTAATTTTCCAGCTCCAGCTTGTATTTATACAATCTGGATTTCAGACTTAGAGGTTTAGAGTATCTGCAACAATTTGATTTCTAATGTCAGGCCTGTAAAGTTTCTATGATTATTTGTTTTTGTAATTATTCTGTAACTCCCAAACATGTATTAAGACTGTACTTCAGAGTACACTGACATTTTTATATCTCTGCATTTAATCTAAACAGATGCTTTCCTTGTTAGTACTTGAGGCTGTGAAGAAAAACCAAGTTCACAAATGGGAGAGGAGCTTCTTCTTCTGCACTGTCCAAGTCTGCCTGCAGACCTAAGGATAGTACATGCACCAGAACTCAGGGAATTATTGAGGTGCTTCTGAGTTTCCTCCCTGGTTACACATGACTGAAAGGACTCCCACCCACCTGGTCATGACATTTAACATCTCCAGATGAATCCTTCATCATTGTTGTGATGGAGGGAGCAGTCTTATGGAAGAACATACAAAAATCAAAGTTTTGGGGACGTGTAGTGCACCTTCCTCTCCACCTTTCTTTTTTTTTTTATGTTCTTTGCTGTCCCTTTAGTTTTTGCCATTTTTCTCTCCCTTTCTCCCAATATTTTAACCTCCTCTTTGAATACAGGAATGGAAGCTTTATCATTATCAGAGAAGAAAGTGAGCTAATGAGTCATTAAAAGAAAAATGTGCTTTTTGCCAGACTTCAGGTGCAGTTGTCTCCCACAGATGGCTGTGAAAGTAAATTGTTCTTAATGCTGGCAGACAGATGGCTTTCTGAATCATCCAAAAGAAATCTTATATCTGGAATTATGTTTTCTTCTTCCTAGGTCTTTAGTCTGTCATCCCCTGCCAGTGAAAACATTTGGGATAATGATTATTGTGATAATGTCATGCAGACCTAAGTAGGCCTATGCTCTCATTTTGTCTTTCAGAATGGAGAAGGAAAAGTCAAAGAAATGAGCTTTCCCCTTGCTGAACTTCCTTTTCTGTTACTGTTTTGTGTATCAGCTATACTTGATACCTCATTCTAGCATCAAATTGTGTCTCACGTCAATGTGGTGTTGTACAATCAGCCAGTTCAGGTAATTGATCCAGGTCTGTCAAGGAGTATTCTCTTCAAATACATAGTTTAAATGATACATTGACACAGAAGAAACTTCTCTTGGCTTTGGACAATGTAGTAAGCAGTCTTCAAGTTTGAAGTCACTGCATGGATTAGTATTTTTATGGAGCAGAGTATTTAGAAAATGAGCTTTCTACCATATGCTGTTCTTACATGTAAATTTATTTCTGCTGGTGGGAGTATTTTCTTTTTTAGATTTTTTCCCCCTCAAAAAATTATGAAAGATTGCATAAAGTTGTTTTGAAGACATTCATCCCTTGAATAAAGTTTAGCTTGGTCAAAGTTTTGCCAGAAGTTGAAACCTTGAAAAAGATGCGTGAGGGGAGAATGTGGTCTGAATACAAGTGTTCTGGCAAAAGAGCTGTTCAGGATAGTAGGATGAAGGTAAGCAGTTATTTAATGAGTTCTCTTTTGATGTCCTCATTGCTATGGTAGAATAACATTTCTCTCTCCAATAGTTTCATAATTTTACACAGAATCAGTGGCTGCATGCTGAAGTTTTTTATTATTAATCTAATTTAGTATTGCAAAAATCAAAAGAAATGCGATGAAATGTGATAAAATGTGGGCCAAGTTTTTAGTATGATACTTAAACCTGTTACACTTAACTTTAGAAAAAAACTCACCAAACACTGTGGCTTAGGCTTTCTGTCTCTGCACTTGCCACCTGCAACAGATTTCTCCAGTCTTTTCTGAAGCACTTTGAGATTGCTTTATTTGTTAAAAACTGGCAATATGCTAAAGCAGTCCTTTCTGTTAAGTGTGCCATTAATTACTAACTTACATTAATTAAAGTAAATGCAATCATGAGGGCAAGCTGGCAGTGTTAAAGTTAATGACCTAAGACATTATCGCTTAACACAACTTCGAAGTTCATTCAAGCGATTTGAAACTGTAGGAATTGGATTGAGCTATGTGGTCATAAAATTCTAGAAGCCACGATTTTGGCCTTTGTATGAGACTCCTGATGGATTTCATGACAGCTTGAATAAATTAAGGGTGTAAATAATTGCCCAATACTGGTGTTTTTGCAAAAACTTGAATTTGAAAAAAATGTACATGTTCAGACTTTACATAAATATGCAGAGTTTGTGTGTTGATAAAGGCAAAAGCCCAGAATACATTGAAGTACCATTGTACTAAGGGCTGCATCAACTTTAGAAAGCCAGTGTCCTCACTTGAGAGGTCAGCAGAAAATTGAATATAAGACAAAGAATGTGGACTAATACCAAAAGTACACAGGACAGAGAAGTAATAAAGCTGCAGTTGTAGATCATGGTAGGTGTGAATTAAAACTTATTTGAAATAATGTGTTCTAACCTTCATTTACGTCAAGCTTTGGAACTCCACTCAGTTTTACCAGTCTGAGTTCCACTTGGACATCTGAATTCACATTTTCTAGGCTGTTTGACAATTTCTTGTAGATATATTTAGATTATTAGAACACAACTCTTTGGAACAGTGGGGTTATGTCATGGATACTGGAAAATCTGTCTGGTTAATTTATGATTGTGTTTTGTGATTCAAATGGCTATTCACTGATATCCTATCCAGGTGTTTTTTGGGGCTACTTCTAAGGATTTCAGTCTTAAACTATTTTTTGATGCATTTGCATTAATGATCGTGTAATTATGAAGAGGCCTATTAAAGGATCTGTTTAACAGCCTCTTCTGAAGCTTCTGTTTGTTTTGGGCACTATGGCTCTTAAATTTGAAATTAACAGCATAAACTAGACAATACTAACTGAAGTACTAACAGCAAGAAATTGTAACAAAGTAATTACTTACAAAGTTGTGCAAGCAAAATACAGTCGGTGTGACTAGAACTGACTGGTTAAATCAGGATGTCTGTGTGGTGTTTGTCTCACTGTGGGGTGAATATAGTCAGTCCCCTGAGCTGGTGGATGAGTTCCTGCCCACTTTGACGTCCCAGCTCAGTTTCTTCAGTGAAAAGCACTGAATCTGATCTTTGTTAGTAAAGCAATCTTGAAAAATTCTATGCTTTCACCTTTTCTGCTTAATGTTTAAATGACATCATTGAGTGATATAAGAATCTCCACCTTTCACAGAGGTGTCTAAGGATAACTTTCATTACTGTAATGTTTTACAGATTTCCCTTTTATTAAAGAGAAAAAAGCTAATTGTGAGCACTTATGTATGAAAGGAGAAATGGGGAATTGAACGAATAGATTGTAAGAATTTCTGTGCTTATGCTAACATGCAATATTATAGTACTTTCTGTAGTCTAAATCTTGGCTCAAAACTCATAATCTGAGACTGTTTTCCTTTGGCCTTAATAAATTATTAAGGATTAAAAAAAGAAACAACAACATGACTATCCTATGGAAGTGAGCAAAACCCTATATCTGATGCCTTTATGACTAGCCATTGCTGTGTCAACCCTAGAAAATGTTAGACACTACACCCTTTCCTGTATGAGAAGCACTCTGAAACCCATAATCTCCCCTGTGTTTTAGGAACAGCACTGGTTGTAAGAATGCTGAATAATTATAATGGAATCTTCTGTGGTAGTTGGTACTGGAGAACAACTTTTGAGGGGGACAAAATTGCCCTTTTCTACAAAATTACTGCTGGATATCTCTTTCATGACCATGCTGGGTATGTTTACAGTGTTTACCACAAGATTTGCCTGGACTTTTAATGTGTCTTCTTTAGGCTGTAATTCTTTTTCAAGGCTGGTCTCCTCCAAGGATCTATTATTTTCAAACTGTCTATCTTGACTTAAACACTTTTTTTCAGGTTCAAATATCTACCAGAAAGCAGAATAACTCAATGTGACACATTTGCCCAAAGCACTCTGCAAGAAATCCTGTGAATGATTATATGTGTCCTGCAATTTCTTCAGGAAGCAATGAGGGAAATTAGCGAATCCTCACTGAGGACACATTGCTCACACTTCCTGCCAGCAAATGAAAAATCTGATGTATGTAGCACATAAAGCAGTACTGAAATGACAGTGATCTGATTAGCTGCAGTGTGGTAAATAGCTACCCCATTAGAGATTCTGTAGGGAGAAGGCAACAAGAATGCTAAAATTTCCTTATTTACAGCAAGGGTGGGGAGTGGAGGGGGAGAAGTGAAAAGAACTGAGGTAGTGTTGTCAGAGCATGAACTAGACAAAGCTTTGGTGGTCCTTGGCCTGTATTTCTATGCAACTGCAACTCTGCAGTAAAACACTTGTGCAGTTCAGGGGTCTAAATATAGATATATTCGTGGTAAGATTGAGTTCACAGGACAGGGCAGATGTCTAAACAAAGCATTTGCAACACTGAAGCCATTCTAAAGGATTTTGTTCTTTCTACTGGTAAATGCACAAAGCAAGGAATGTCAAGAACCAGCCAAGAACTTTGTTCTGATAAATGTGCCAATAAAGAAAGGATTTTCACTGCTGCTCTGTGGATCAAAAGATATTTCCTTAAAGTTCAGAAATTTCTGTCATGCTTCTGGAAGGGATGAATGCCAGGGAGTGTTCTTACATTTCTATGTCCCCCGCTGTTTTTCCCAGAAAGTAGAATAATGTGACTGATACAGTCTTGGTATCTGAGTTAAAAAAAAAAAAAAAAAAGGCAAAAAAAAAAAAAAAAAAAAAACCAAAAAAAAAACCCCCCAAAAACCCAAACCCNAAAAAAAAAAAAAAAGGCCAAAACAAACAAAAAAAGAAAACCAAACAAAAAAACCCGCCAAAACTCCAAACCCACAAAATATTAAGAAATAGATCAAATATAATGATATATTAGTGTAATAGTCTTATTTGGTTCTGACACTTGGTAGTCTTACAGATATAAGATGTATTTTTTTCAGCCAAATAATAATGGACCTCTGATTTTTGAGTGGACGTAAGTGTCTCCTCAGAAGCAATGCTGATGATCTAGTATGAGTATAGAAATCTGTGTCTGTTATGTGTCGTTCTGTGCTGAAGCCTCACTGGTTAACATTAAACACCATTCCAGAAAATAAATACAATTTTAGAAATCCCACCTCTATTTGCTGTGGCTGTGTGGCTGAGTGTAGTGCAGCTGTGTTTGTAGCACAAATTGTTTCAATGAGAAACAGAAGTCTGTTGCATCTATTTCTGCTTCATATGTTCCAGCCGTAGCTACATAGCTGCTTAGTCTGCATGGCTGAAGGGTGTGCTGTGATACTCTAAATATAGCCTGTGAGAATTAGGGAGTTGGGTTTTTTTCTTAATCTTGTCATTTGTTTCTTCTATTTTGTAGTGGATGTGTGTCTGTAATATAGAAATAGATCACTGTTATCAAAAAAGGAAGGTATCAAACACCTGGCTTTTTACTTAAGTTAATCTGAGGAATGTCTCCTTTGATTTCTTTTTATGGCTTTCTAGTCATAGAGGCTCCAGAGTTAGTAAGTTTTATGAAAGCTGTGTGCAGTTTGTTTCAAGCAATGTGATTAACTGAAATGTCTGGAGGCATCAAACCATTATGTGGAAGAACTGGTGTAAGTTCTTAGTAATGTGTGCAAGTGAAGAAGTTTAGTTCTGCTTTTCCAATAACTTTCTAATTTTCTCCTTTCTGTACTGAGGACCTTCTGTCTGTCTCTCCTATTCTACATTTGAATTCTTAATGTTCAAGACAACTTTCTCAAATTTTCTCCAGAGAGTAATGTTGATATACCAGTGTAAAAACCCCACAAATTAAAACAATAAATAGCAACCTACCCGTGCCAAGAAATTTTGGAGTAGACATTAATATTATGGTGGCGCTTTAAGGAAAAGAAAAAACAAAACCAAACAAAACTTTAAAAAAGCCCACCAAACAATGCCCCCCCTCCCAAAAAAAACCAAAAAAAACCCGACCAAAACAAAATCCACCAAAATCCAAACAAGACACCCAACAAATAGCTATCAGTAGATTGGAATGCTTAATTTCTGCATTAGCCATTACATTGTTATTTTACAATACTTAATGAATTTTAACCTGGATTACATTGTCATATTTATGAACTTTTAAATTAAGAATTCTGAACCTTTTTTTCATTGTTTGAGGGATAGTGAGTGAATTGCCAGTTTTGAAAAATAACCTTCCTGGCCTCTGGAATTGAAACAGCTGTTTTAGAGACACTGTCACATTTCAGAATTGAATGGGAACCTGTGTTTGAGGCTTAGAACTCAATGTTGCTGGCTGAAGAGATACAATTAATTTGCATTAACATTCAGGACCATCTTGTTGGCCCAAATCTGAGTGTGCTCAGATGAATTCCCTACAAACAAAAGTAATAGGGTAGCACAACAGGGTATTACTTTGTGCATACGTATTTTATCTTTAACATTTTAATATCTTTGTTCTTATCATGACTATATTACTCATGACTAATAGAAGAGTAGGAAGACTTATGCTGCAAGCTAAGACTGTATATATAATGTGGAATTTATCATGTTGTGTGTATTTTTTTGGTAAGAGCGAAAACATTGTGCTGCACTTCTCTTGCTTCCCTTTATGAACTAATATGTATTTAAATATAGGATTATGCTGGGGTCTTCTACATGTGAAGAGAGCACCATAATCCCCATACAAAATCTCAGTTGAATGTGTACTTCAAGTTTTAATAGGAGTGGCAGAATTCTAAAGATAATTAGCCAAGTATTTGGGAGTTAAAGACTTCTTAAGTTTTAATATAGAACAGTATATAATTCAAATCATTCACTATTCAATTGTTAGAGGAGGCAAACATTACTGACTAGAGTTTGGAATGATGTCTTTTCTAAATTGCTGAGGCATTCCTTAGCCAAGTAAAAGAATAAATTATATTAATTGTTCATCTGCTGATGTGTTGAATTGAAAAATAGGAAAATTCGTTATGGTTCTAATTAATGTTGGCCTTTTTCAACATGCAAACTAGGATACCATCAGGATAGCAGACCTAGATCTAGTTGATAATAACACTGTTAACCCTTTTGCTAAACTTCTCCTCACTTGCTGCATTTCCTGACCCTTTCTGAGTAGGGGAGATACAAGTCACTGCTCTGTAACCAAGATTCTGACAGTAAATTAGGAGACAGTCCTTGTTATTGGGACATGTACTCGAGTAATTCCTAAGTTAGTTTGTTAGTAATGAAGCTGCGTGAACTCTACCTGAAGATCTCCAAGTTTAGGTATTATTTTTGTATTTGTGGAAGGAAAGATATCCAAGACTCACCTTATTTAATCAATGTTTTCAAGACTACATATGAATAACCCTGATTCGTGATTCCCTAGAGTTTTGTCAAGAACATTTCTGAGGAATTAACTGTAACTCCACCAGCAGGTTGCACCCTGGCTTTTTTAAGTAAATGCAGATGGTTTTAAAGTGACAGTTCTTGCCTTCACATTTTAACGTGTATTTGAAGATGAAAGAGTTGACTTGCAACATACTCATTGCAATTAAGAAAGATGTTGAGAATTAAATGGATTATGATATTGTGTTAATATTTAAAAGCAGTTTTAGAAGTTTAAAACTTCAGTTGTGTAGGAGGCTTTTCCCTTCTGTCTGTCTCCATGTTTAAATATACAGGTTTTTGTATCAAGAAACCTGTTCTTTGTTTTCTGTCCTTGCTGTGGTTTGAGCTGCTTTAACCGATTTGAACAGGACTAGTAGATTTACGGGTTTTGACATCAATTATCAACTTTTAACGTGCAATCTACTGCTTTAATTAGCTTGGCATACAGAAAAGTTTGATGAGCTCTTGTTTGTGTTGTGCTGCCCTGGAAAACAGGTGGTGGTGGTTGGGTGGGTGATATAGGTTTTCTGCTCTTTTTCAGAAAAAATTGGCTGGAGAAGCCAAGCTGGCTCTTTGAGAAATCTACTTGAGTGACTTTATTCTTGTAAGGCATGCTGTACTTCCAGTTTAAGCATAGGTGAAGGTCTGCTGAATTATGCTCTCCTTGCTCCATGTGGCCCTATATTATGATTTCTTAGGGAGCGTTAAGGTAATTTATGAAGAACTTAGGAACTGAGCTGAATTACTCCCTGTGTGCTTTTATTGAACAGCCTATAGCATTCTTTTTGCTGCAGCTCTACAGAATAATTCCCAGTGGTTTTTAAATTCTTTAGATTTTCCTATTTGCTGTTCCTTGGGCATTTCATGTCCTCTAATTGACTCTCAAAGAAATCACAACTTCTTTCCTATTTTGAAACACTTTTATCTGTAACTGGTTTGCTTATCTAAGTGTTCATAATTTTCAGAGGAATGAGTTCCTGAATTGCTTCTCATGGAATGACTTAGCCAAAATCTGTAATTAAATTCTTAATTCACTTGAGAATAATGTTAGGAAAAGATGAGTTGCTGTGTCTTCAGGTCGAGTGTGCACTCGAAACCGTGTGTATCTTCACTTTATTTCATTACTGCCACTGTACGCTGCAGAGATCTGTGCAGTAACAGAAAACCCTTTCTGGAATGGGTCGACATAGATTTAGTCTGACCCATACTGTCTGTTCTTTCTGGAGTACTGCTTGAAGGTCACTGTGAGGTAGTCAATAATTAATAACAGCAGTGTGCCGGGCAACTAGACCTGATTACCCTTGATGTGCCTTCTACATCAATGTTCCTAATTCCCAGGATATGCTCCCATGTGGATCTTGGAGGGCGGGTTTTACTTGTTTTATTTTTGAGAGTTTCCAGAATCTGAACTTCACTAGTAGCCCTGGATTAAAATTATGCTGCTTGAGAGAACAGAGAGGAAGATGTCAAAACCTCTACCTCAGATTTTGGACTACTGCTTTTTCTTAGTCTCTCTCCAAAAATTCTTGTCAATTCTATACAGGGATCTGAAGATTAACTTCCATGCAACTACAAATTAGACTGTTAGTCCCAAAATTTTCAGTATTTCTGGAGATATCCACTAAGAATAAACACCGAGGTTTGAAGTACCTCAAGTAAAAATGCGTGAGGGAAACTACAAAGGGCGGTGAAACTGGTGTAGTACAGTTTGTGTTTATTTATATGCTGTTTCATAAAACAAGAAAATAAATTCAGCGGGGAATTTAGAGTCTAGCTTCTCCATACTTTGAGATTTGCTAGAAAAACCAAGGAAATGCTGAAGATTTTATACGTTAGTTTTAGTTTCTGGATTATTTACAATTATCACGCATTAGAGAAAAGCTTAGGTTTCTCATTGTAAGATTTCTGGTGTGGTATTCAGCCTTCCTGGCTTGAATATTGCATATTTGCTTCATGGTGGCACTGCCTTGAAAGTAACTGCACAAAGTAATGAAGAGCTGAGTGCTTATTTTCATTCCTGAAGTGTCACATTTTGTGTTACTCTTCAGTAGCATGCTTTACCTTACTGCGGGTTTATATGTTTAAAGGGAAGCTTGTCAACATGATCTATGTCCCATTAGTGTGTAGGCATAAGAGCAAGCACAGGTGGCTGGTGTATGAGAAGCCTTGTCCACTCTAGTTCAGCAAGCCAAGAACAGCCAAAATACCTTCTGGATTACATGGCATGCTCTGCAAATTTCTTTTTCCTTAATTCTGAAGTGACTCAAGTCATAAAACAGTAACAAATTCGATCTATTGACTAATACGTTTGTGTAAAATATAAATCAGGAAACTACTTGTCTGAAGCTGGAATTAAAAGCAGTGGACTTTTTGAGGCAAAACTCTCTCATTTTCAGACAAACCAAATTTTTCTCATTGGATTTCCTACTGTTATTTCCTATCTGGGTTTGGAAAATGAATCTTTTAAAAATGTGAATCATAGGAATTGTTCTGACATGGGATTCTGTTTCTTTCCCCCCCTTCCATGTTCAATAGGTTATTGATTCTGACCAAGAATAACTCTTTCCTGACCAGAGATGAAAAATCTGAAGGAACACTTAAATTTCCAGAAAAGTAAACACCATGCCAGTTCTTCTCAAGTATAGTTTTGATCCATAACTTTTATCTGCACACAAAACTGGAACACACTGTCTATTGCTCACTTGTAAAGTCCTTAAATTGGTTCTTGGTCTCCTGAAAAACGTTAATTGCATCTCTAAAAAAAGAGAAATGTTTGTAGGAGAGGATACTTAAAAAAGGAAAAAGTGGTACTTGGTTCCTTTTCGGTATTGGAAGTTATGAGGGTTTTGTTACTTCCCCCCATGTTATTTTTTCCCTGACCAATATTTTATTTTATCAGCCTTGCATCTAAGACATGCACAAAAACTGACACTCGTGATCTTTCCTGTTCTGCCTCTGTGCCACACCTTGTTCAATACATTACAGTGTTTCCACAAAAGGGCTGAATACACTTAGGAGCCGAAATATATGCCTGAAGAATTTATTTGTCATAAATGCTTTCTGAAAGCTTTTAAAGTAATACTTTAGTGAGAATCAGTGTGATGCAGCAATATAAGTGTCTTCTGTTAAAGAAAATTCAAGTATTATTTCCAAGTCCAAGTCCACAGCCTAATACTATTTACAGAGTTCTGTATTATGATGCTCTCATAAAGCAATGAACATGTTTTTGTCTCTATGGGACACTGAAGGTTTTCTGATGGCCATGAGTCACTTTAAATACCAGCTATTCATAAATACAGGATATTGGTTTGGCAATACCTTCAAAGCACTGTTTTATCAATGCCATAATAGATTCTTTTGCTGTGAAGTAACGTAAAAATGCTTAGATTCTTCTTAACTTTCAAACTGTGATTATAGATCAGGCAGAAGGAAAAACTAATTCCTTCTCCTACATCTAACAGATATTAAGCACCTCACAAATAACAGTTTACTTGAGGCACTCAAGAACTTGTGTCATTAACCCTAAATCCCTATTTGATGTACATCATAACACACTCCCCCAAAATCTGATAATCCGTGAATTACTTAAACACCTTATATAATGTCTTACTACTGATTGCATGCTGTCAATCTGTGTCCCAAACTGTAGTTCCTACCATGGCAATGCTATTTCTGTGTAATTCAAATAACAAACTTGGTGCAAAAACTGAGTAATTCACAACTGGGGAGGCTTTGACAGAACAGGCAGTTTTTGTGCCACTGGGGGTATGGTACCTCAGGGGTACCATGCCAATTAAAATGAAAAAACATAATCAAAAAAGGATTTGAAAATCTGTTGCAACTGCTTTGTCAGTTCTGCTTAAACTTTCTCTGGGAAGCATTAAATTGAGTTACAAGACTGCCTGTACGGTCGTATTCCTCTAATGTGGCTCTTGTATGCAATCTCCACTTCATTAACAGCTCCCTACCAATTTTGCAGCCTGTGAGCCATGAGCAGCTGTACACTGCTGATGTTCAACAAACTCAATGTATGAATATTTTAAACTCATTTGGCACACTTGCAAGCAATTTAAATAAGTGCTATTAAATAAACAACCAGAATGCCTCCATTTAGATTTTCACAATACCTTTCTTACTGTTGTGCAATGACATTTGTGGAATACTAGAACAATTTTTCTGCAGTATGTTTTTATTAGCTTAATATTTGTCATGTAAAGCATACACAACCTGAGTTCTTGACATCAAAAATCTCCTCTGAAGCTGACTTTAGAGTTTAGTAAATCAAATAAATAAAATTTTGTGTGTGTATAATAAAAGTGAATTTAGAAAAAACCCTTTGGCTTCCTACTTAAGATGTAGCTCCTCTTGCCAACATCTTTCAGACTCAGGAAATTCTTCTCAGCATTGCTCTGATTCCAGACTGACTTCAGGGCTTGCACACCAGACCAATACACATTTGGAGAATCAAGACCCAGCATTGCTTTCTAAAGCTGCCTATTGCTGGACCTCCCGCATTGTGGATAGTAACTCCTTCAGTAAGAACACCTCCAAAATATGTTTGTAGTTAAGAATGTCCTTACAGGATTGGGAATTGCCTATCTGTCCAGCTGGAAGCTTTGCCAGCAGCCAATATCTTAAGGATATGAAAAGGTTATAAAATATTACTAAAATTTGCTGAAAGGATCTTACTCATCTGTTAGGCCTGTTAAGGCAAATAATGGATTTAATTTTGCAAGCACACCATTTATAGCAAAGTAATGCAAGTACTGAGACCTGCACTAGTTGAAGCAACTGGTTTATTTTGGTACCTTCATAACCTTGATGGTACAAGGTAATTCAAATGTCTTTGGAATGTCTTTTAGCAGAAAAGATTGTATGTTGCTGCTGATGGATGGCAGAAGGTATATGTCAAAGATTAGAACAACCTCTCATCTTTTCTGTTTGTAGCTGATTTTTTATTTATAATTTGTAATGTTTACTACTAAATGATAAAACTTGATTTTTAATTGGATGTTTGCACATTTCATGATTTTTTTCCCCTCCTTTAAAAAAGTGTTTGTTCTATGTGTGAGGCAGGCTTTTTGTGTTTGCTAACTAACCATAGGCTGGTGTGACAGCAGTGCCCGTCCCTGGGATGCTGTGGGGAGGGGGCTGCCCGAAGGCAGGTCCCTGGGCAAGGACTTGGCTGCCTGGCACCAGCTCTGTGCCGAACTGGGGAACTCCAGGATCAAGTACCGAAGCACTGGCCACGTGCTGGCACGTGGAGGGGCAGGGAAAGGCAGAGGCTTGGCACAGGGATGCAGAAGATCCCAGAGGGGTTTGCTGTGCTGCAGGCTGTGGACCCCTCGCATGTGTGAGCTCCCGTGCTCCTCCCAGCAGTACTGCACGCTGGCACCTGCTTAAATAATGCATCTCTCCTCTTGCTGGGGTAGCCCATGAGGATTTTTGCATTGAAACAGTAAAAGGAAAGAGCACGGCATAGCTTAGCATTCCCTCAGTCCCAAATCCTCTAACACTGGCAGAGGAGAAAATTCGTTCATGTTTTTGCTCTAAATTATTTGCTTGATTGTCTACTCTGTCTGGAATTGGTTTTTCCTCTAAGCTCTGCTTTCTTTCCTTTTCTCTTTTTATTTCTGTTTTCCTCTTCTCCACAGAAATAGCAAACAATTATCCCTTTTCCCACAGTACTGCTTTGTGAGAGTGGCAAAAATGAGAAGTAACTTCTTGGCTACAATGAGGCTGAACCCTATTTACAGGGTTTTCAGGCTGAGAGCTACAGAGTGAGGTAATTGGAGGATTAAATGTAGTAGGAGTCAGCCGTGAAGTAAGCACCATACAAGATGGCATTAAAAGTGAAACATGGCCTGGGTTTACTGGGGACTGGAATTGAACTGATGTATCTTTGCAACTGGATGCCAGAGGAGGCTGCTTTCCATGTTCACCCTATTTCACAGATGGCAGTGTGCTACTTTTCTTCCATAAAGAAGGACTTATGTGAGCTCACTTGTGCCTTATCTAGCAAAACAAAGTAAAACATTTATGCTACTACAAGAATCTTCTGGCAGGAAAGCATTAGCACAAATAGGGTACCTTTATATAGTTTTAAATCCTGGGTATTTTGCAAAGTATCAAGTGGCGCTTTCAGAGGCAGCTTGGATAGGAACAGCTAAGCCACTTGCCATTTTTAGCACTTCTTTAGAGATATGTTACCAGAGTTCAAGCCCTTATTACTCATATGTGAGTCCATTCCGTCTTAACTAGGAGATAAGTAAAATTGCTTTATGTGGCATTGATATCAGCTAATACTGAACCTCAGCTTTAGTTTCTCTTCAGGAGCTGATTATCAATTATTTGAATTAATTTGTTCCTGATTAAATAAATTACATTTTGGTTCAAGGCTTCATGATCATAAATTTCTGTGATCACAGTTAAAATGGCTCAAGCCCTGATTTATCTGCCAGGCATTTTATAAGTTAAATTTTTGGCACCATATTAGACCTCAAATTGCAGTCACTGCCTACACTGGCATTGCAGCAAGAGTTACAGCAGGTTTTCTGTTTACTGTTTTATTCCATTTAGCAGTAGAGAGACATCAATGTAGACAATTGTCAGAATAATTCAATGCTTATAATAAAAATTAAAATAAACAAGTACTAAGGATATTTTCCTGACAGGAAGTTCTACTTTATGAATGAAAAAACTGTTTGAATTTGTTGATAAAGTTGGCAATCATCATAGAAATAATAAAGATTTTTGTAGAAAAATATGCAAAATGACTATTTTCCACTTCTAAACATTTTTTTGCAGATCAGCTGGGGTTATTATGTATCAGTTGGTAGTTTGGGCAAGTTGCCTTTGGTTTATTTTCAAAGAGATCCTTTTTCTGGAAAATTACACAGGGATGATTGAAACATTACAGATCTGACAAGAACAGGTTTAATGGTTTTAGAAGTAGTTCAAGGAATTTTGGGTGGTTGCTTTGCCCAGCTGAATGAAAGCTCTAGTTGGCACTGGTCCCTTGTAAAATGCAGACACACCCAGCACTCATTTCATTTTTGAAGGTACTTCTCTTTGATACAATGAATTATACACCTTTAATAATTAATTGTTAATATTATTCCTGAATTAGGGGAAGGTTTTAAATGTAGGGCTGTTTGGTGTTCATCTCTATTCCTGGATGTGCTTCTCAACAGAGCATTGCTGGTACTTGTAGTACTGTGTTTGCTGCCATAAAAACCCAGCAAGGGCAGCCTAAGAGCAGTGTCCCCCCTTCTTATGACTAAGTTTTTTTTTCTTTTGTATCTCACCACACTGCTGCTTTTTTCTTCTCCTAGAAAAAGTTCTCTTCTTTGAACACTTTACTGTGCAGTCTTGTACACAACCTCTCAAATGTTATCACTAGTTTCTGATGTGATTTAACTTAATCCACACAGATTTTGTGAAGATTAATGGGCTCTGAGCCTATAAATCCTGATTTATTTGATGTCTTAAGTATATGCTCAATTACTAATGGTATTCTGCCTATAGCCGAGGAATGAACTGTAATGTTCAGATAAGGATGTGAACAGGTGAATAATGTATAGAAAATTGATAAGAATGTAGATATTATTTTTCTTAAAGGAGATGAATGAAAGTAGAGCCAAGATGTGGAAAAAGTTCCTAACACTTGATAAACTATCTGTAAATATGTGCTCTAAAGCAGAGTAGTGATGAACAATGGAGGTTTTCTTTACTTGATATGTCCACCCCTTACATCCATCTCCCAATTCCTTTTCTTAAATTGTGACACAATTTCTTATTCTTTGTAATGAATAAATGGAACTTTCTCTTGGCAAAACTACTTTTGTTACATTTTTGTTAGGTGCAAAATCTGTGCTCATTTCCCCTGTTGAAACAGTGGAATCTTTCCTGAACGTCAGTAAACTAAATGCTTGGAATTGCAGTAAATATGCAATTAAGAAAGAATGGCAATTCTGCAGAAGTCAATGATTCCTGCAGACTTTTTCAAAAAAAAAACCCTGTTAAATATACCTGTTGTATCTTTCTGTGAGTAACACCTGAAGATGTTTTTGTAAGCTGACAAATCTGTTTTTAACAAGTTTAGCAAAGTATTTTTCAGACTCACCTCTTTAATTCATGTCTTTAAATATATACTGTACCCAAGAAAGTGCTCTTTATCAAGAGAGCATAAGTTTTATTTCTTATTTTGCTCTTTTACTATAGACTTGTATTTAAGCTGATTTTTAAAATTTTAGTATAAACATGTAACAACCCAGAATAATAGAAATAATTCTGAATTTTGGTTTCTGAAAGATGGTAGTTGAAGGCATGCTATTTCTTCTGCATTAATTGTCAAAATTAAATGCTGTTTCTTCTAATAAATGCCAAAAAATATACTCATGATTGAATTACCATAATGAATTAGTGTTAAAAAAGACAGTAATTTAAAGTTTCATGCTGTTAGGTCTTTTTATTTTGATGGAATTTTGTGCACTCTAACCTCTCTGTACAACGATTCTACTTTACACCACTACTTCCCTGTGATAGCTTTAAAGGCAGTCTCCTGGTCTTATTTTGCCATTTATTTGATTGGGTTTTTTTGAGATTCTTTTATTTCTGTGGTTTTTTTCCTTTCTTTTTCCTGTGCTGCTTTGTGGAGTAGTCAGAAATCCTTCTCAATATTTACCTTCAAAATTCTTCTAGGACTTGATCCTCTTGTGGTGCCTAGAGATACTGTGTAATGTTATACGTGTTAACATGATTCATCCAGCTTGGGAATTTTAACTTTTATGGGTTCATTGAGAATGTTTCAAACCCCTTAACCTTTTCAGATTCTGAAGAACTCATTTTATCAGATTTGAAACAAAACAGCAACAGCAAAAGCACTGACAATCAAAGTTGCTCTGATTACAGGAGTCTGCCTTTTGACAAGCAAATATACAGCTCCAAGTATGAGATGCAAATTTTATGGGGGAAAAAATAATTTAAAAAGCTGTCAACACTGCTTTTGGGGCTACTATGAACAACTTAACTCAGGGACTTTTGCCTTCATCCCTGTTAGTATTGATCATGTAAAATATTAGTGTCACAAAGTGCTCCTGTGAGCTGAAGAGATGAGTGTACAGATTTTACATCATGAACACTGGCACAGTCCTTGCTTAAGAGCCTTTGTTAGGAATGGGAAAGCTGTGCACTTGTCTTTGAGTTTCTGAGAGATTTAAACTAATTCCTCTGGACCAGTCATAAACACCATACGGGGCTGAAAGAGTTAAGGCTTAAAGGTTCTTTTTAGGCAATTGCAATTAAAAGGGATTAAGCAGCTGCCTAAAGAAGAACTCTTAATTTTCTTTGCATGTCTATATAATTTTGATCCTTGGGGGTTTTTGTTTGTTTGTTTTTTGGTTTTTTAAAATAATGTCAATATTGAGAGCCAAGTCCACCTTCTTTCACCTATGGCTGCTAATATGGGTGAGATTAGAGCAAGTGGTCTTAATTGGAAAATACTTCCACACTGCTAACTGTGCTATGAATGACAGCAGAAGGTTAGTATTAGGAATAGTTTTGTCCTGTAGATAAAAGGAATTACTGATTACTGGATAAGCAGATAACAACGAACACTGGTTCAGACACATAATGCCTAATCTTCTGTCACTTTGACAATTTTCAGAACAACTACTGCTTTGCTTAACAAAGCATACATTTACAGTGGTAGATATTCTAAATGAGGAATGTGACTGTTACTGTGGGGGAATAAAAAAGGTTATTTTTCTCTGTAGATTATCTTTTTAGCTGATTGAAATAAATCTCTGATGTCTAGTTTGATATTTAAGTTTTTTGAAGTCTATGAAAGCATTCACCGCCTGATGTATCCATAAAAACACAATATTTCTTTCATGCTGCCGTCTGTGGCAATCATAGTTTAGAGGAATAAGGACACACACAGACCTTGTTCTCTCCTGTTAACTCTTAAATAATTAATCTTATAATTGTGTTTCTTTAAGAATCTCAGGAAAATGCCCTAGAATGTAGTGCACTTCAGAACATTGTCACCTCAGTCATGATTGTGTCCGTGAGGTGCAAAGCAGATAGAGAGCACTGGTAGAAGTTGGTGACGGGCTTGGTGTCACCTGGTTGGGGCTACAGCCACCGGAGACATGGCAGGGAATTATCCGAGTAGGAAATAGTCGTTTGTGTCTAGATGGAATCAGCTTCCACAGGCAGCCTGCAGCTCCTCTCTGACCTGCAGGGAGACAACAGCAAGCAGCCAGATTTCATCTGAGCCATCTCCAAGTGAGACAACAGAGTGACAGGGGCTGACACTGCACAGATGGTAACTACTTCTGTCTACAGGGATCTCTGCTATTCCAGCAAACAATATATTTCCATGGATTCTGGGAGACTTTTTTTCTTAAACTAGAAATTTATTTCACTCAAGGTACTACCAGTCTGTTTTCTTTTGCTTTCAATCTATTTGGTGGATAATCATCAAATAGTCTTCTACAGTATTTGAAAATTTGCCTGGAGCAGGTTCAGATCTTATCATGTCTCTAATGGTTGCAATTTATTGGAAGCTTTGTGGACAGCAAGATAAGGGAAGCTTATGAATGTGAATTTCCATGGTATCACAGTACAAAAATGTCCCATAACATAGAAAAATCAGAGTGAACACCTCAGTTTAACAACTCTGTATTTTGTTTATTTTGGACAGACTTTCATATGTCTACTAACCTGTAGGATCTGTGAATTTTAGCATCTTTTGCTATCTAATACTAATTATTTGCTGCTTGTGGCAAAAAAAATTTTAGCTAAGTTTGCCTACTTAAATCACTGGTTACAGTAGTAGCATTAAGTACATAACAAAGCTGTATTAAACACAAGATATATATGTGTAAAGCATCTTAGTGAAGAATAAAACTCATATTACCTGCAAGGGAAAAAATTACATTAACAGTTCCAACTTATCACCTCAGCATGTTTTACTAATACAAACCCATTAAAATGTTGAAGCCAATGAAATCGCTGCTGTTCTAAATGTGCTTTGAGTTAATCCTTATCCATTTCAGCATAACTAGATATTTTATCTATTATTTAACTGAAAGTAATTCTCCTTGTCTTTCTAATATTCCTGAAAAGTCTTTTTGAAGTATGAACCCATTTTCAGAAGCAAATTTCACAGCTATTGTTAATAGAGAAAGTGAAAGCAAGCTGTCAGGTGTGTTCAGTGGTATAAAGACAGCTGATGTTCTCTGTGTATGGGGCAAATGTGCCTCAAGTCTGGCCAAAATGAGGAAATCATTAAGCCAACAAGCTATCTGCCTGTGACATTAACATAAGACAACTAATGATTTTTTTACTTTTCTTGTATTTTGTGTTGCTCAGCAATTAAAATGTGTAGTTGAAAGTAGAAGAATCTTGCTCAACAGAAATTTTTCTATGTTTCCCATTTTCCCCAAGAGTGGGTCACAAGGTACATCCTGAAGTCATACCTGTAGTAACTTCTGAAACAAGCAGTTCAGTCAGCTAAGTCTCAGTAGAAACCTAAAAATTTTGCATTGCTATTCCAGATTTTCTCATTGGTGATTATAATAAAAGTGGACTCGGGCAAAAAGATTTTTGTAAATCCTATGACATGGTTTCAGGTGAATGATAAATTGTCACGAACACCATTTGGATCCTGTTATATGTAAACCATGAGAAAGCTCTAAAAGCTGTGGAGACGGCAGGTCTCTAGATTAGGTTTGAGTGAGATGACTTTTGTTTCTTTCAATGCAACTTCCTGCATGCTCAGGTGGGACTTTTTCAATCTTATTGCCCTGTTTTAGAAATTAAAGTCATTACCTCTGATTTCAGGATCAAAAAACCCCAACAAACTGAAAGTTTAAATAAGCCCTTAGAAAAAACTTAAAGTGCTGCAACTAAAGTTTTAGCTGTCTGATATTCAAATTTGGTCAGGTTTTAGCAGACAGCATTGACATCTTTGCATTGTGCACAAGGTGTGTGAATTGCTTTGGGCTTAATCTGTCATTCATGGCCAGCCTTGTTTCACACTCTGCTTCAGAACTTCAGCAAAAGCTAGTTTTAGCCACATATGATTCAGATCCTTGTCACCTTTATGGGCTATGTCATGTTGTAAAAATTAAGGCCTTCAGAAAGCCTAGAGCAGAGACAAGTTAACTGAGAGGGTGTTTTGGGGTTTTTTTGTTGTTGTTACAGGTTTGAGATTTTCCTTGTTCAGCTAAGGGGAGATGAAGTTTCAAAGTAGAGTCTTAGATTTTGGAGAAGTTTACTTAACATAGGTCATCTATTGTTTGAATTTAAAAACAGGACTGTATACTTAGTACCACTAAATTGTGTGGGATTGCAAAACACAATGTTTTTCTTATGTATGAGGCCTGTATTCAGCCCTGAGGTAGCTTTGTAGTGCTGGTGAATAGTCCTGGAAGAGCAGTGTTCATCCTGGGAAGCACAGGGAGGGAATAGATCGTGTAAGCTCTGTGCCCCCACAAGTCTTGTGACTGGAATGGAATGCAAGTTCCTGCAGTGTTTTGGATGTGTTCCTGTGGCAAGGACTGTATCTGTATCTTTGAAGTGCTTTGGAGGCATTATGCATGTCTGGTGAAAATCCTTTGTCTGAGGGTGCATTGAAGAAAATCATGTCTGAAGCTTGTGAACAGAGGAATTGATTTCTAGGTACTGCTGGTTAAAGAGAGAAATCGTGTAAGCATTTATTTTTCTTTTTGTATTTGACAATTACAGCCTTGGTGCTACCTCAAGTTACTTCTTATTCTTTCTTTTTCTTAGTTATCTGATGAGGACACCTAAAACTTGGAATCCCTACGATTTTTGTGTGAATATTGAAATGGAAGTAATTAAACTACAGTTATGAGTGCACTTGACGCTGATCTGTTCATAAAACCCTGTAAATGTTAGGTGGGAAATGGAATATAGTTACTGTGCTAATTTCTGCACTTTGTAGAAATTCAATGGCTTAATAGTAATTATTCTTCATTTTTGCTCCATGGAAAGATTTAATCTAACAGACATCCTGGTCAAAGTACCCACTGGAAAAGAAAAAATTTGTGAGAACGTTGGAGCTCTTGGAGAGACCGGACCCTTGTCTGTCTGGTCTTCTCACACACATTTCCGGGCATTGGGTAATGTTGGCTGCATAACACAGGCTGAACTATTCCTCTTACCCAAAGATCACTAGATTTTAAAATACTTTTTCTGACCTGGTGTGTCCACAAAGACTTTGTGCTTTCTTCACTATTAATAGAATTGGCCAATATAAATGGATGTTGAAATTTGGTTTGTTTGTTTTTCCTTCAAGTATGGGGTATCAATACGGATAACAAGTTCTTAGTTTGGTCTAAAATTCTTGTACATCAGGAATACATTTTTAAATGCTACTTTTACTGTGGTGCAGTTGACTTAAAGAAGCGAAAGTTGTTTTCAGCATAGATGACCCTTGTGAAATCTGGAAGAATTTAGATACCTCTTGTTAGCATTCAATTTTTTTTTGTTTTGATAAATTTGGTAGTGTCTAAACGGTTAACTTTCATTTATGCATTATGGTTACTTGGTGTTTTCTTTGTCATAACCAATTTCTGTTCTTGATTAGAAATGCAAACTATCTATCTCAAATATTGTAGCAGTTTGTGTAATCAATAAATAAAAAACATTCTTTAGGATTAGATTGATAGATTGACACGGTGTAGTCAAAAGGTCATTGACAGAGTTGCAGGGATTTAAAAAAGCTGAATAACAGTCTCAACTGAAGTGATTGAAATAGGAATGGTTATGCTATGAAATGAATGCTATAGGGTATTTTGTGTGCTGTGGGATATACGTATGTCTATATTTCCCTACAGTTTACATTAAGAGGGGGAAATATGCAGCTTTTGTTCCAGCAGTCATTTGTGAAATTTTGGTCTCTGGCACCTTGCAGGGAAGTGCAATTTTAGTAGGGCGCTCTTCAGTGTACAGTAAGAGACACCAAGGTTGAAAACCTCCACAAATGTTTGGATAATGATTGTGCTAAAGAATGAATAATTATCTAGCAAGCCTCTTTACATGTGAGGTTTTGTAGGGAGCTTTTTCCAACTATGATTTAATTTTCCCAAAGCAAAACCATTTGCTAATTCCATTCACCTCTATTTTATTTCAAGGAGAGTCCCTCAAAGATTTTCTCACAGTTACTCTTAAAGGAAACATAGTCCTATTTATGTTTTTGTATTAAGAAACAAATAGTCATGTTGCATACATGGTTCAATGTGTGAATCATTTCTCAGGAAAAGTGCATCTTTTTCAGATCAAAGACTAGAGTCTTCTGTAAATAATCAAAGCAGTTTTATGGGAGTGTTTTTATCATTGATGTTTGACATTCTACTGAAATGTCACACAGGAATGTACTACTTATGTTTAGGTTTTTGGTTTATGCCTTGGAGTAACAACACAGATTTCAGTTTCCTATATTTTAATTATTTGCATGAATATGCATTTGTGCATTTACAGTATATTAATAAGGATCCTAAAGGCTTTTGTGTGAGTAAATCTAGCAAAAAAAGGAAGGCAGAGAAATTGTGGACATGTATGTCAGGCTGGTTAAATCACAAGTACTGGCTGTAACAATATTATGCAGAGTGGCTGATCTTGTGACGTGATCTGCAAATTTCACTAAGATTGATTTTGTGAGCAAAAACAGCCTTATGTAAGAGCAATGGCCTTAAGTCTGGTTAGCAGTAAATATCATATATGTGAATATTAGCTATGACTGCTTGGTGAAAGATTGCTAGATTGGTGGACTCTTAACAGAAAAATGTATGTCAGTGTAAAACCCCAAGAAAAATTGGAAGAGAAAGACCATGTCCTTGATTGTTTTGATGCCAATAATGCACTCTGCACCCGGCACATTCTGTCAGCACAGGATGTGATTCTGCCTAAGTGAAGAGTGAGTTGTGTATCTATTTCTGTGTTGATTTTTCTCTCTTTGCTGTACAGTTTCCTTATTTGGTGTTTGGTTTATTCTTTATGCAATGATTTGTCCTTTAAGGTGACCAACATAAACAGAGGCCCTGTGGGATAAAATGAAAGGCAAGCAGGGTGTTGTGATGACGTGTATACTTTTGACTTATATTTGTTAGGTTCCAAGAGCATCTGGAAGTTTTCTGCTAAAGAAACCTCCTTGATTAATGCTGTTTGAGGCTCTTGCAGTGTAGCCTTTGCTAGGTTACAAAAAAGACTGTGAACGATAGACTTCATGGCGTATAGGTGTGGATGTTTTGAAGTCAAAAAAGCAGCTTAATAAGTATTGTCTCTTTATGCATTTTTTTCTAAAACTACCTCTACCTTAGTGAACAGATGTTTCTATAGAAAAACTGATATTCACCCTATATTTCTACTTTTAATCCTTTTCTGATTTCCCTTTTCTTCCTCTCCTCACTCTGTGTGTGATCATTACTGCTGACCTCTGAACTATAACTTCTCTTTGATGAGTACACTAAAGGAACTTAACCTGATGTTCAGGTCAATGACTGGACTAGCAAGAGTTTGAAAAAACCCCCAAACTTCAAAAGTTATACTGCAGATGTATCTTATCAACCTGCTCCTTTTTAGTTGTTTCCCTTTCTGGGCATTAAATGATTTTTGGGTAGTGTTTTTGCAAGTTTATCTCCTGTTTTGGCTTTCTGATGTCTTTTTCCACAGGCTTGACCCAGCTATGTTTGAAGTATTAGGGATTGTTGGATTGCAGTTCTGCAGGCACAACAATTATTACTAGTAGACCTACAACAACTGTATTTCCAGGCACTGGTATGAAATAAAAGAAGTTGGTTTGCTATTCTAGTCTCAGCAAAGAGATCTGAATGCCTCATGACAGTGACTGATGCAATTTTGCAATCCTAGTTTATTTTGGAACAAAATAGTAAATAAAAATGTCTTCCAGGATAATGCTGGGTTCCTGAAATCCTAGCTTAGGAATTTTGGATAATAAAGAGGATTCCTCTAGCTAAAGACCTATACAATATTTATTGCAAACCAGCTCCCTTGAAAATATTTGGGAAATCTTTGCTTGATATATGGGAATATTGCAGAACCTGTGTACATTTTTTTTATTTTCAGCATGAAATGTGAAACCTTTTGATTTATGACTCATAAAACCGCTGTGGCAATGACACTAAAGTCTGTAGTTTGGAGCTAGGATCAAAATGAAGAAAGTAAGAACAAATGTTAATGCACCAAAAAAATTAATTCCCTGTGATTCTATTCCCTGAGTGGTTTATGATTCAAGCAACACACGGTTTAGAGATGAAGCTGAGGAAAATGAAGTACGATAGGAATGACTTGATTGTCACTTTCAAAGAAATATATAAATGCATGAAAGGGAGGGGGAAAAATGCATGTTTCTGTTTGTGCTTGAGCACATTTCCCTGTAGGGAGACGTGTCAGATGCTACAGAAAGAAAAAGCAACTTCTTTGGCATGTTGTATATTGATTGCTCTTTCATGGACAGTGACCTCTGAATTGATCTGATGTTCTGTCACACTTCATGCCCTGCCTTTTGCCTTAATGCAGCACTAACAACAGCTGTAATAAGTGGAAATATTATTGAAAATATTTTTAACCTCAGGAAGTAAGAAATAATGCTTTATCAGACCAGAAGGGTTGTCAGTCAGTGCTGTTAGTGCCAACTGACGCAGACAGTGTGAACATGCTCATTTGAGCATTAGAGAAGTTCTCTCTAATCATGCTGTAGGTGTCTAGGCCATGTGTTTTTACTGGGAGGTATAATAAAAATCACACTGTGTCTTAACTTCTGGGTCTAGCTGAACTTGTAGGTCTGTCTCTCAAATGTTCTTTAATGAGTAGAAGTACATTCAATTTCACATTTCCCAACCTCTACCCCTTGTAAAAACAAAGAAAATTAGAAACATCATAAAATAAATTAAAAAAAAAGAAAAGATGAAAATATTTTCATTTTATTCTCTGCAATTATTTTGGTACTTTTTTATTAAATAGTTTTGTTTCTTTTACTGCTTTCAGTTAAACAATATGCTAGGCTTGTTGGTCCAGGACTATATTCCTGTGAGATGTGTTCTGCAGCTCTGTGGAATGTTTGCCTGCCTTCATATTACTGACTCTACTTAAAATACTTTTTCTGCTGATAAATGAAAGACTAGAAGGTTTTCTTTTACCAAACATGCTTAGCAGATCAGGGAAACCCATGCTTGAAAGACAGAATTAATGTGGAAAAGTTATTTTCCAATTGATGCTGAAGCCTAACACTAGACACTATGTATGAGCTATGTAGGTATTGGAACACAGGCTGCACTACACAAAGTGTTGGCAGATGCTGTTTTCATAATATTTGATGGTGTTCCTTAAATACAAAATTCACTGCCTGCCAATTCTTTGGAGCAGACTGTATTTTTATTGCAAAATGCCTACATTATCTCATGGAACAACTGGAATCTGGCTTTCTGTGAAGGAAGGGGAATCCAGCTTCAAGAAGTTCTTATATGAAGAGTTAATTTCAAGTGATTTTGCTATTATGGTAAGAGTGCAACTCAGTTGGAAACAGTCTGTGTAACACCCGGTCTCTTGGAAGCTCTCCCATCTGTGGGGAGCAAAGGCATGTTTAATTTCATGGAAGAAAATCCCCTTTTCCTTCTCCTGTCTCTTGAACTTAAGCAGGCACTTAACTTTTTTTCCTGCAGAGCTGTTTATATCAATGACTGGTTTGTTCAAAAGATGCAAAAAAAAATCTTCTAATGATTACTTCAGGATGTACCTTGTAAATGCAAAATGGATCACTCATTTCCTCTCCTTGCAATGCTGTTCAGTCTCCAGCATGTTCTGAGTTTATTGCAGGCCATTTTCTTTTCAGAGAAAATTGTTCCCAAGGCAGTTAAAAACCATAACTTATATCAGTTATAATGTTTCTTCCTTTTTTTGGGGAAGAAGGTTGAGTTAGAGGCTCAGCAGCTACAAAAATACTCCAACACTCCAGCTTCTTTTATTTCTTAATTTAAAGACAAACTTGTAGGCATTTGAAGGAAGGGATGTTTGTATCTTCCATTCTATATGATAACAGTGATTGTGAGTTCTCTCCCCTGCACCAGAGCCTCTCTCCTGTCTTTTGTAACAGGCTGCAGTCCCCGTGGGGGTCCTTGCTGTGGCCATCAGCACTTGGCTGCTCAGCTTGAGAAGGCACCACTGCTGTAGCAGTGCTGGGTAGGATGAGGAGATGCCAAGAAAGCTGCCAAAGATAAGCTTGAAGTGTTTGACAAAATAACAGGGATTTCAAGGACAAGTGTTGCAGAACACATATGCTTTTAGTTTAAGGAAATTATTTGGAAAATAATTTTCATTTCCAGACATGGATACTGGGAAGGAACACCACAATAGGTGTGTTTGATTTCTAGTTTTGCTCTTCCCTGGAAACTCTGTCTTCTCTTCTGGATCTTTTTCCTCTTAGTCATGTGCTGCTTAATTCTTTCTCTCTGTATATGTACAATTTTTGTGAGAATGTTCCTGTGTTCCTACTTGGGACACATTCTCCTCTTTTCTAAGGGAGGGTCTGACCATGTCAGAGTAAGTTCTGAGTCTAGGAACAAGTCAAAGAGAAGCCTCCAGAAGGTAAGATTTGGTATGTAGTGGCTTCTACTGATAAAAGGGAATTTTTTGGGACTCATACCTAAATGTATTGGTAAAGTTAGCAGAAATTTTCCACTTTATTTGCTTTATTTTTATTTAACTTGATTGGCAAAATTCTTGGTTTTTTTGTAAGGCTGTGGCTTCTTTTAGGAGCTGTTCTCTAATCTGTCAGACAAAACCAAGAGGGATTTGGGGGCAGTAGAAAAGAGGGGAGAGTAACATGGGAATAGAATCAGATCATTTTTAGTTTAGAATAGTGCATTCAGTACTCATATACCTTATTCTGGGATGGTGAAGTTGTATCTTTGATTTGCTTTCTCAAATCCGTAAAAAGTATTTTATGGGACCTTGGGAAAAATTTCTTAGCAGTGCTATATTGTGAAACTGAATTATTCACTTATTTAAAGGTTACTTTGGAATTATAAAAAGGTATTACAAAATAGCATAGATACAAAATAGATGCCCTGATCTCTGTCACTGTTTTCCTGAACATGGTTCAAAGAAACCCAGTCACAGTCTTTTCAGGGTACTTGCATACTTGTTTTCTCTGCTAACATCAGCTAAGATTTACATTGCCAATAGCAAACAACAAATGCTGAGTGATAAAGGGAGCACCAGCTTCAAGAAATATCCAACACTGCTTTCTCAGAACTTACAAAATCGAATCAAATTTCTATTTTGCACATGATTTTTCTACTTTTTCAATGATGTCTTATGCTGTCTAAATCTCTCTATAAAAATTTCAGTCTAAATTTAAGGTATTTTTACACTGAATTCAGGTATTTGACAGAGATTTTGTTTTGCATTTTTTTGCAAATCCCACAAAATTTTTCAACTGCCAAAATCTAAGTCGATGCTTAAACTTTTTTGATCATCTTCTGCAAGGCAAAACATATGTTATAGTCTGGCACAAGAATTTCTTTGGGTTTTTCTTTAGCACTATTTCTTGAGTCAGGCTATGCCTCCCTTTTGCAGTTACAAGTCAGAATAGTAAATGGAAGAGAATGGGAGCTAGGACCTCTAATCCCCAATCTGACAGTTCTGGCTTTAGGCAAGTGACTTAAATTGTGTCTCAGATTCCCATAAAATGGGATAACATGTCTCTTGCTCACCAGGGTATTGAATGAATCGATTTGCACTTCTAAGATTTTGCTGAATGCTTCATGTTGCTGCATTTTACTCAACCTCCTGCTTCACTCCCCACCCGCTGCTGATTTCTGGTTTTGCACTGGCCAAAAGAGACATGATTAAGAGAAGGAAGTAATTTTAATTAATATTCAGAAAGATCAAAGTAAAAATTAATATAAATATTGTCACTTAGAGTGCTATTTTCACAGGAATACAAATTCATAAGTCAAGAAAATTGTCCAGGGTCATTTTTTATCTTATGGTCTCTTGTCAAGAACCTGATAGGTAAAGGAAATATGTGTTGGAGTTTAACAGACGTTGGAGAAGGTGTGGGAGCAGCAGGCTCACTATGCCCTGTGCTATACCAATTGCATTACACTCGTGTCATTTTTGAGCCAGTATATGTTGTGGCTCCTACACGGTAATTTTATCCCTGTTCTGGAATATATCCTCTGCTGCAGGATTTGTGTGTGCACAACTCTGTCTGTGCTACTGAAAGTACAGCTGGAGTGTGTTGCAGAACCAATGCAGGATGCCTGTTGGCAAGTTCCAGTGGCAGATTTTAAATTATGCCATAGCACTTTCACTGTGTTTTTTCTTAAATTTAAATTGACTGGCCCTATGTTTACCGGTCTGGAACTCAGCACAAATTCTAGATGGGTTGGGAAGAACTCATGAATCATTTAATTACCTTTTACGAGCCAGACCAATGATGAGCACGGGCTGGGCCATCTTATGTAGGCCACTATGGCTGCAGATGCAATTGGAGCTAAACCCTGTTATCTCTCTAGTGTAGATGGAGCAAATGCCATCAGAACATCCCAAATACTAATCAGGCACAATAACACTTCTGCAGGGAAATTGTCTATATCAGAAATTCTGATGAAGTCAAAACATGCTGAGCAGTATATGTGATTTGAATTGAACAGGTGCAGCTTCATCAGTGAAACTTGGAAATGCAGACCAAGATGAAGCCTTAACCTGACTATTAGTTTTCAGAAAATATTCCCTGTGTGTATATTTTAAATGCTAATTTTAATCAGTTTAAGAGACATCTAAACTAGTCATAGAGCTGCAGTCCTCTTGAGAGCAATAGGATTTACAGTGTAGCCTGTTGTCTGATGAGCCTCCTTAGCAGTCAAATGAAGAGATGCTTAAATGAGAAAGTATTGTATTTTGGCAGCTTGTGACTTTGAAAATGTATCCAGCTGTTTTGCTGAATTTAAAATACTAAAACCTGTAAATTTCTAAGTATTTGGGCATTTGCTGCTACAGAAATCCTTGTTGGCTTGTGGTACTCTATGTTCAGGGCACTAATGTAACTCCTGGTCAGATAAAATAAAACCTGTGAGTGGGAATAAGAAAGGAGTGTAAGGAAAGTAACAAAACAGTTGTGTGCCATTATACCATGTGGGAGACAGCAGTGTGCTACAGGAGACCAGCAAATGGCATTGTTTGCTGTGTTGTGAGTGAAGAAAGCTTTCCCTTTGTGTGCTCTCATTTTTATCTGCCTGTAATTTCTGTCAGCAGTCTGCATGAATTTATTTATTGCCTTAGAAAATATCATTCTGGTCTGAATTATACTGCTTTTTTTTTTTTGCCCTGTATTCTCAAGCAGGCAAACTGTAAGAGTGCCCAGAAATAAAATATAAACAGTGATGCTGTTTATTCTTTCTTCCAATCTATAAAAAGTTTCTTCAATTAGCATTACAAAATAATGTCAGCATCTATAGTAATGGTCAAAATAATTCTGACCAAACCCCTTCAGGACTTGGTAGCAGTGTAGCTGCACTCTTCTTGTGCTATAGAAATGATATGGTTGAGAGCTCAAAAAGCTCCCGGAGATGGTATTGTGTTGTCAGCTTTCTGAGTAATGGATGCATTGACTGTACAACAGTCTGTGGTTTCTCAGGTAAGGGCTGTGTAATTTAAATACCCAACAATATTCTGGAGATTTGCTCAGGAAAAGCTGATTTGAAAATGTTTGTCAGAAGTAGGAACAACTGAAAAATAAAAAAATGAAAAAGTGAGAAAAGGTGAATAAATTTAGGAAGGATAGAATGATTGAAAATGAAATGTTTAAAAATTTTAGAAGTCCTCTGTGACTGAAGAAACTCTGGAGACAGTATAATTCAATTGAATGAAAAAGCATAATGAAATTGTGCCAAAACTTTTGATTAAGTGTGAGATCAGTGTCTCTTCAGAGGGAAATCAGATAAAATTTGATTTGCGGTAGTGTCTTTAATGAAACATTTTGACTAGTTTTTGTTTTGAACTTAGATTTCTGTGTATGTGCAAATATACTGTATTAGCAGAAAAAAGCATCAAAAGCAACAATATTTTCATTGTAAAAATGAAATTTGTCCCTCACAACTTCGGTTCTGTGTGGAACTTCAAATCAAAATTAATATTAAAAAAGTGAAGAGAAAGCAAGTTGAATGATAAATAACATGACGAGAGTCATACTTGGTCTGTTTTGCTCAATACCCGTTCTCTGACAAGGGCCAGCAACAGATGTTTGGAGAAGGGGAGGGAGCAGTAAAGCACAGAATAATTTCCAGTCTTTCTAGAGGGAACACTGGCAGATTCCAGAGATTTGTGGTTCAGGAACTTCCTGCTTTAGAGTTAGTCACTGCTTTGTAAGGGAGTAATAACTAGATGCTCTGGAATCTGAGTTTGTAAATTACTGTAAATTGGTTCAGATGGGTTTTGTTAGATGATTTCCTGTCTAGTAAAGGCTAAGTGCACAAGCATATGTGTGAATTAACCTTTCCATTTGCAAAATGGTACACTCTTAGAGAGAAAAAAAGGAGAGAGAGAATTTGAATAGCATTTTCCCCCCAAAACTAACACTCCTTTCAAAATTCCTTGAGACAAAAGTATTCCTTACGGCAATGAGTAATAGCTTACCAGATTAATATGATCTGTATTTGCTGTTTAGAAAGATGACTGATTGATTTGATTCAAAGTAGACTGTCTGAAAGCTTAAATTTTATTCAGTCTTGGTGTAGATTAGCCAAATGATCAGCAAATATGAAATATTTAAATTCAGAACATTATAAGCTCATTGTGGGAAATTATCCAGAAATAAAACAGTGCAGGGGAAGCTTGAACACAGTTAAAAATGACTAGAAACCAAGAGGTTTTCTTAATTAAAAAGCAGTCCTGAGTCCACATTTTATTATCTTTTCAACATCTTTTTGCTGTAGAGAGTGTGCTGAGGAGGTTCAGTGGTGTTGGGGATATTGGAATACTCACCAGATGGTGTTTACTATAGTTGTCTTATTAGTTGGGTCTTAGTATGGAAACTGTTTTCATTTTAAGTTACACAAAGAAATAGTGTAAAAGGTATAATAGTTAATAATTCCAAGTATTGAATTTGGAATTCCATATAACAATTGTATGAAAAAGACATACTATATGTATATTTGCAAGTTTTATGGGAAAGTTACTCATTGGAGAAGCAATAATTTTATTGATTTTTGTAACACACAACTTCTGAGGATATTTTTCTAGCTCTCTGACTGTATTTCTTAAAAAGAACCCAAACAGTGTAATCAGTCCTAGAGATAGTTACTAGCACTGTTGTTTCTCTGTTAAGTTTATTTATTTGTTGCAATTGCCCTAGTCCTTGATATTTTGTATGCCAGACTGCTGCTATGCACTCTTGAATGTACGTGAAAGAGGGGAGTATGTGCTGAGTACAGGTCTTAATAATTCTGAATAATTGGTGCACATTTATTAAGCAGGCACTGCCGCAATTGATGCCCAAGGGATGAGGAATGAGCTTCATGGGTGATGGGTGAATGTTTAGTACTGTGAAATGAAAATGTTTAATTCATGTCTATTACTTTTCCATTTACTTACATGAGAACTAGTGCAAAATAGAGCTGAAAAGTTACTCAGTTTGGATTGCCTATGAACAGATTTAGTTCCAGGATTAATTCCCTCAATTGTCTGCAGTTTTCCCTTCCCAATTTTATTGACACTGACTGGAGAATAGTGTCTTTTGGGTTCAGTTATACACAGGAGTTAATCAGCATAAGTGCCCTTAAGTTCAGGCACTTTGTCTAAGTGTAGGATACATAATTATTCACTTTAATGTGATCTTAATCTTCTAGTCTTTGCCCCTTCCAAAAATAGTAGAGAGGAGGAAGCACTTTAACTTTTTAGTGAGACATTTGCTGTCCTTTTGCTTTCCTTTTCCTATTCTAATTTCATCCTTCCTTCTCAGATTCCAGGCCATTTCCTAGGTACCTTTTTTTCCCCCTGCAAGAATCTAGCAAATTTGGATAACTTTTGTTACATAGCCAAAATTTGTTCTTTTAATCTCTTTGGGTTCTGTGTTCTATGACATAGATTTGTGCTCAGCCTCAGAGAAAAAATTGTTTTCTAAGTTTCATTTTCATTATCAAATTATTTCTAAAAACACAGGGTGATTTGGCTTTAGTACTATAATATTGATTATTCCATGAGCTTTAATGATATACTTAAGTAATACACTGTGTGCTCTAAAATACTGAAGAGGTGTCAAGAATATAAAATGAAACTGATTCTTATTAGTTACTCAGCAATTCCATCCCACATAAGTGTGCAACTTGTAACTTCTTCAAATGCAAAAAAAGGATGCTAAATGTGTAGGTCTTTTTCTGAAGTTATGGGCAGATAAATCCTACATCATACGTATGTCTTCTATGGCATTAGGACAGTGTTCTGGGTAACTTTAAATTTGTGCTGGCTGACCTCAATAAACATTCTTTTAATCTGTAAAAGCTGAGTAACATTTTAAGGAACTCCTTGAGAAATGAAGAATATCAGCATTGTTTCAAATTATCTCACCATGTGCTACTTTGTTTGGCTACTGCAAAGGTTAATAGCAGTAATTGTGGGATCTCTGGGTTGTTTGCTGATTGATACCCATAATGGGGCTGCTGATTTATGTAATCTCTGTACTGAGAAGCATTTTATTGAATTTTCTCTTCATGTAACCTAACACCTTCCCAGTTACCTTCATGAAACCACACCTGCAGCAGAAGAGTTGTGTGCCTTGTTGCCAGCATAGCATGTGTGGAGTCTGCAGGTAACTCTGGCGTTGTGCTGGGCTCATTTCCATTTCACTGGACAGTTTGGTGTGCTCAAGCTGCTATCCTCACCCTGAATGAAAGCTTGCTCTAGGTTTACCATCACTGCATCATTTTTAATCCTTATGGTTTCAGCCCTGCAACAAGGTCATGTGGCAGGTATTCAGCAAAGGCTTGGAGCAAGTACTGACACACAGGAGGGACCTGGATCTGTCATAATTCTTGTATGTTGCAACATCTGTTGTCAAAATGTTAATATAAATGTTACTTCAGGTGTATTCAGATGTATTTAACTAATTCCTTAACAATTTGGCATATTTTAGGCTTTTTGCAGAAAAAAATAAGCTTCAAATGTACCAGCTGTAATGTTGCTTTACAAATTACTTCTTTCAGTGATGATTTCATTTTGTTCCTGGTTTAGTTTCTCCTCATGTGGAAAAACTGGATATAAACTCTGCAAATGCTGCTGTCATTTTCTCACATCTCAGTCACATTCAGTTTGATGTTTTCAGGACATGATGTGATTGGAATGGGCCTGTTGAAAGTGGCTTGTTTTGTGTCAACTCCATTTCAGGCTTTGTCTGCGTGATTCCCCAATCTTTAAAAATTTCATGCCATTTTTATAATGCTTCCTCCTTTTATCTCTGCATAAGGTGGCCCTTGGCACATAAAGAAGGTTGTTTTCTCTATCTGTGTTCTGATATACATAATGGCTGAAGGAGATTTTTTTAAAAATTTTTTTCTTTTTGAGTACTCAAAGGCGGAGCTTTTTAAGCACTTGTTTAACTCATTGTATTGAAAGGTACTAATATTGGTTCCTGCATTTCTACTGAGGGAAAAATAGTGGCGCTGTGTGGAAATGTCTTCAACAGTTTTGGGGCAGAAACTCAGCTTTTAAGCAAACCCTGCAGATTTGACAGAAACAGCAGGAGTGGTTTCATCACAGACTGAGAACAGTGAAGTCTTGTGGTTTGGATGAAACTGTGCCTGTTGCTGCTTGTGCCTGCTTTTTGCTGTCTGTCTCTTCCCACTCTCTTCAGAATTGCTGCAATTCTCAAATCTTTAATTACAGCAAATATTTGTCCTCTTAATGCTGCCTGGAAAGTGTGAAAGAGGAATTACTTAGTGAATTTTCCCTTTGCCCAGGAGAGGGTTGGGGTCTGCAGGTTTAGCAGCTAGTTGGAGTTTGGAATTTCTGTTGGTTGGAACAGGTCGTGTTTAACTGTCTCCAGTGCAACTGCTGCAACTCATAGCTCTAAACATTAAAAATATTTTCTGTAGAAGCTGTATTTTGTAAGAATGTAGGAAAATCCATAAGGAAGAACCTCTAGTCAAATAGAAGTTTGAAGGCAAAATGGGAATAAATAGAATGTGGAACTTTAACTCTCATGAGAAATACAGGAAATGCATCATTAAACTATGAAGAGATGAGCTGTGCAAAGATGAAAGCCACAAAAACACTCTGTGGCAAGAAAAACAACAGAAAAATAATAGGTGCATGGTCTGACTGTCAGAGGTGCTCAGCACTTCCATCAGTCACTGTCAGAAAGCTCTGCAGTTCCTTGGCATTTCCAAAGCCACCAGAGTCAGTAAAAGATGGACATATTTTTGGTCCCAATTTTGAAAAAGTCAAAGAACATGAAAAATAGTAACAAGTCAGGTGCCTTGCTGCCTGCTGCATGTGAAATGCCTGGCACGTTGCTACATGAAGCCTGCAAAACGTGAGCTTTCAGTGCTTACAAATTTAAGAGAACCATGTTCCCTTGACACGTTTACTACATACAAGAGTATCACTTCATGGGTTGGGAATGAAGATCATGTGACTTCTCACAAAGAGAGAAAACGCAAAATTAGAGTCTTTAGAAACATGTTAAAGCAAACAAGCTAAATGAAACCATGTCCCACCCAATTTACACGATTGAAGAAGAAAAGATGGTGTTAGCAACAGCATAGGTATATTGCTAGATTTTTCTTACTTGTACAAGAGTTGTCTTTTCACTGAAAAAGTAACTTTTCAGGGCTTTGGTAATAAAATTGAGAAGTGCAGTGAAAGTAAAATACTTCATATCATTGCAGAATAAAAAAGCTATTAAGAAATATATGTGCAAGGAAGATTTTAATTTTACCACTAGTACCTTAAACTGATTAACCCATTTTCTCCCATTTCTGGGAACAGTACAAAAAAAAAAAAAAAAAAAAAAAGCAAGACAGGACTTCTTTGATGCAAATGAAAACTGAGTTGAGAAGATAAATTAATATAAGTTGTAATTCATATAACTACTGTAGACTATTCAGTAGAAAACACTTTTGTACCAGAAGTGCAGCAAAGAGCTGTAGTTTTGTGTGGAATTTTCTTACTCATTTCAGCTATGTAAGTCAATATATTATTTAGACCTTATTCTCTATAAGGAACTTAATGTCTTTTTGCTATATATAGAATGTCTTTGGAGACATTTTACAACTTGAACTCAGCTCAGAGTGAATAAGAGTTTAGTATTCAAACAAAAAGAGAAGTCATTCATCAATAGAATGCATTATCTAAGGTGTAATAAAGCTGGAGGAAGAGAAAGGTGTCAGGATAGTAAGTACTGATCATAAGGGTCAGACTTAAGCAAATGTCTTTGTCCAGCCTCATGCAGAGCAGCCCTGGCAGCTGCAGGGCTCAGGCTCTGGGAGTCTCGAGTACCTTGTTCCTGCAGTGATCAGAGCTGTCCAACAAGGGAAAGAACTGGGAAATACCTTCATGTCTGCATGCACTGATCTGCTTTTGTGTGGGCTCTGCTAGATAAACATTGAAATCTTTTGATTACAGAGAAAGTGGTTATAGGAAGACAAGGGGAGCACACTGAACTTGAAAATAGGCATTATGAAGGCATTTATTTTTTCAGTCAAGCTGATAATGGAAATGTTCACGTAATATTAATCAGGATATTAGCTTCTGCTATTAGACTAGAAATGCACATTTGAGGAATGAGTTTATTTTCTTAAATGTAACTGGCACTGATGAAGAACTAAAGGTTTTTTTAAAATAGAAGAAAAAACCCATTAAATTCATTACTTGTGAAAACAAATATTTCTCCACTGCCTTTCTCAATAGTTTTTAAATTTCTACAGTAACTTCATAGGAAATTTGGCTTTTAAAGATGGGACAAATTAGTATGGGATTTGGTGCTTGTTACATTTCTGGTAGTTATTGTTCCAGTACAGCAACTTCAGCAAATAATCATTTTAATCAGCATAGACATATAAAAAAAAAAATCTAGAAGAAATGAATAGGGTTGTACAGCATGTTACCATATATTGATTCTCATGTAGATCCAGATTTGCACTTTAAAATTTTATTTGAATGGAATTGCTTTCAATTGCCCTAATGTATTCAGCTGTTTTTCTGGGGTCATAAGTTTACTGATGTGATGTTTTGTAATGATATCTTGTACTAGCCTACCAAAATTAGGATTAGAAAGGCTGAGTAGTTCCCTTCTATTCAAATCAATTTGGTTTGACAGGTCCATAATTATTGTGTGTTTGCAAATAGTTGTAACTTTACCTTAATGAAGTTAAACTTTTAATTTTTATGACTGGAACAGGCAGTGCATGTTAAATCTTTGGAAGGCAGCATTAGACAAAATGAATTTGGTTATGACTGAATTTATTTTCAAGTCTTGTTTATCCAGCTGAAATATTCTTTTAGCTAATGTAGTAGCACTGTCTCAGGTCAGAAAACAAAGCTAGCCTGTCAGAAATTCTGTTATGAGACTGCTTAGGCCTAACTTAGTCAATCTTCCCAAAGTTTATACTATTTACTAATATACATTCCATATTTTGTATAGTATTTTTCTTAAGGACTGTTTCTGGCAAAAATTAGCTTCATGTGTATGTATGCTCTGCACAATCAATTGGTAGCAAATGTGATTGCCCGTGAAAAAGAAATGCATCCAGTATTTGCAAAATGTTTGAAATTAAGTCAATTTGGACTTAACTATCTGCAATTTCCCAGCTGTAGTGCCTTCCTCTGAAAGGGAGCTAGGCTATGTCCTTAAAGTGAATCTGCATTTCTTGGAAATGCTAAACACTGTTCAGCTATCTCAGCATGTAAATGCTTTGCTATCCTGAGAATACAGTGGCTGCTGGTGTCCCTCTAGAGCCTGGCTACTGCTGCATGCATTTATGACAGTATTTACCTGCTGCACACTTATTTTGTAGGCTACATCGACTTCCCCTGTGAGCACACGCCCTCTACCAGCAGCGGTGTCAGTGGGAGAACAGGCCTTGCTCCTCTTTTAACAGGCAGTCCCCTGCAGAAGACTGCTAACCTAGATCTGCTAGCTTGGACTGTTCGTCTACTGCCTCCAGGCTAAAGAACCCAGTTTAAACTTAACCTAGTTTTAGGTTGTAAACAGCAGGTCTTTGTTCCCATTTCATCTTGACTGACATAAAAGAACACGTTTAGGATACTATTAGTCATTTGCACACGGAGATATTTCCCTTTGAACTTTAGAAATTACTCTCTTCAGAACAAGTGTGAGCAAGCACCACTTATTTAAAGTCTTTCAGTGAATGTCTCACACCAAAAGGAAACTTAGCTCAGGTTGAGACTGACACAATCTCATGTCAGTCATGTTTAACTACTCCCTACTGAAACCAATGGGGAATTCTTCACAAGTCTTAATGTCATGGTCTTGCTTTAAAACAAACACACAGGCCCTGAGTCCAAACATACATTAAATGTTAATATGCTGTTAAAAAGGAGCCTGTGGTTATCTTGCTAAAAGCTATTCATAGGCAAATAAGATGTGTTAGAAGTATAACTGTTTTATTGCACTCAGATGGCTAGAACAGCTCCTAATAGTGTTTCTGCAGAGATAAAATACAAAACAGAATTATTATACCTAATGTGCCCATAAATTTGCGTGACAAAAATTGTCCCCAACAGCAGGTATAATGAAAAAACATCCAGAAGAATGTAAAGACTATTTATTATTTCAGTAGACTAAGTATAGATTTTGATGTAGCTTATTTCCATTTGTTTTATATTGCTGAAGACAGTGTAAGGGGACTCAGGAGAACAGTATAAATGATGTGTGATGCCTTTTTGGCCTGGGAAGATGAAGTGTAGAAGGAATATTTTACAGCACAGCTTTGTCTATAGGGTAGTTTGGACAAATACCATTGATTACAAAATTATATTGAATGGCTTCTGAAAATGCATAAGATAGGACAAGTTTGAAAGAATGAGTTGCTGGTGGAGATTTTGCATCTTTAACTTACAATTTTTGTCACAAGTATATCTGTCATTTGTCCCATTGACAAGAGTCAATTATTCGAAACGAGAAGATTTATAGCCATGAACAAAAAATTAATTATAAACTTTATAACTTGTGTGCATCGTTATTGACTGAGCTGGCTTTTCTGTAGCCTGGTAAAATCAGATGATCAAGTGGATGGGTTTTCATTGTGTGTAGCACTGTGATTCAGCTAATTAACAGTGTTCTGGTGGACAATAAATGGGCAGCTCTCTTCCTCAAACACTGTACCAGAGAGCAGTTAGTTGACTTTATTGCTGGGATCAGGCTGTGTGATGGAGAGCTGATTTGTGCAATATTCCGACTTTTCCATTTAATTGTACTGTTCAAACCTTAGGGTTTTGACTTTCACAGAAGCCATAGAAGAGTTGAGTTGGAAAAAATCCAAAGAAATTCATCCATGGAACCATGCTGTATTATCTATTCCACTGCTGTTGTAGGGAATATTATTCATGTTGTATCAGTTGGAATAAGGCTGTTTGGACAGAGTGTTATGTATTTAAATCAGTTTTGCTTTATCTTGTCCATAGTGTCATGGGTATGAATTCTGAAACATGAAAAAGTAGTAAAGCTCTGCAATGACAGGGCAACCAGCCAGCCATTCTCGTCATATACAAAGAAAGCAAAAATACTATTTTCTCTTGGTAATTTTACTCTGGGGTAACTGCAAGTAGATGCTAATTTAAATGACACTAATATAATCACAAGATCCAAAAAAATTGGATTCTGACATTGTAATTGAAGTAGATAAGGCACTGAGAGCTCTGTGTAGTGTAAGAGAATTATGATATAAAGCACAGGAGGGGATCTTTGTCTTTCTGTAAAGACCCATAATACAAGAATTTTTGCCATGCAGCTACCAACCAGAGTCAGGGGAGATTTAGCCTCTCTATAAACAAAAATGCTGCAGAAATATGGTAACCTTACAGAATAACAATCATAGTGATAGGGATATACATGTGTGTGTGTCTCAAGAGCTTTAATTGGTTAATATTTGTTTCTTTGCTGTTAAAACCCTTATAGAAGTCAGTTTAACCAGTAAAAAAGCTGCTGAAAAGCATTCCTGTCTTTTTCCTAGACTTCTGTTGCCAGTATAAATTGCAGTATGGAGATTTGAATGATGTTTCAATTCCAAATCTGACATTCCTCCTAAAGAAAGACCACCTTACTCCTCTGCTCCAGAGTAAATACCACAACAAAAGGAAAGAGAAGACACTTAGCTGTGAAGCTCAGTATTTATGTTTTCATAAATAACACCATTTTGATTACATAAAAATACAGACTTATTTCTTAGGCTTTGGATAGGTGCCATCCATGCTGCTTGTCAGCACTGACAAAGCTAATTAGGCAGAGCTGGGGCTGGTAAGGTGCTTTTAAAGCACTTAAATCAAAAGCTCAATTGTGCAGTATTTCAGAAACTCTGATTTAAATATATATATATATTTGTCTCTACCAAAATATATTACAAGTTACAAACGCAAGCAAATAGTAGGTATTGCTTACATTGTTGGCAACAGACTAAAAGTGAAAGGGTGAAAGTGAAAGACTCTAGTGAAAGAGAGTTTGGATTGAAATGAAATCAAGGTCATGTCATATACCATTAATGTTTACAAATATAAGAGGCCTATCTTGGAAGGGGACCTATTGGAAGATTTCTTGTTTTGCTATTTAAAACTGACTTTACAGAACTATGTCAATAGATTTTGTCTTCAATTTCTGCTAATATTTATGTGCTAATCTATGTAGAGACACTGAAGTTATGACAAACATGTATCAGGATGACAAAAATTCATTGGCCATTATTATGGCCAAAGCTGAACCTCTGAAGTGATAATTCAAACCGTAGTTTAAAATGCTAGCAAAATTGAGATTATGCCTGAGGACAAACCCACTATAGTCTGCTTTTTTTGTCCACTGCTAGTAATTTACAGACTCCTGAGACTCCCTGTCTCTGTGTTTACCTTTGTGCATGATTTGCAAGTATACAGTGTTCTCCAATGTCAAATTGTAAGGGGAAGAGACTGGAAAAGGTAACTTTTATATAATTCCCCAATACCTGCCCCCTGTGTTTGTGCCCTTTTTGCACCAAGTTCTTTTAGATTTTTTCTTCCCCAATATTTACCACTGTAGGTGTAACTTTACCATATTTTATGGTGCTGAACTTGCATGATCCAACATTTGTGCTGAAGTAATAAGAATGTTGAAAAAGTCTCTTAATTTATTGATAGAAATTTCAATCAAAAGATAATATATTTGATTAAGTGTGCTCTAAAAAAAGCTGCAAGATAATTTTATATTTCTTTCCTTGTACACATATTTAAATGATATATTTTTACTTATGTATTGATGTTTGTTCTATGATTTAAATAATGTAAAGTGGTTGCCTAACTAATGCTTTCCCTAGCTGTGGTCATGAGAATTCTCCCTAAAATGAGCTAATGCCTCTAGTGACAGTAATTTGAGGCAATGTTTATTAAGAAATGAAAATAGTTTTTAAATTATGTCACTTAAAACCCCCCAAACCATGGGAATTATGTGCCCACCTATCATCACTCTTCCTCTTCTCTTCCACAGTCCTGCCATAGCACAGGTATAATACTCTACCACTGGCCCTACTTTGAAAGGAAACACTGAAGCTTGAAAGGGCATCTGTCAAAAAAAAAAAACCAAACACCAAACCAAAAAACCCTAAAGAATTTCCCTTACCCCCACCCCCACTACATGGAGCCACTCTGTGCTTTGCAGAAGCTTGGTTTCCATGGTGTGATATCCTGATGCCATCAGTTCGCATTGAGGGTTTCTTAATGCAGTTGGGGTTTCTTAAACTGCAGTGGCTGGGGAAGTAACTCCTGCCAGTTTAGAAATGGTTGTTGAATGTGATTTTGCAGTTACTGTTCTCACCGTTTTACAAAATCCCACTGGGATTAATTAGTGCAAGGGATAAGAAAGGGCAGAGAAGAATTACAAAGCTTCCAGCACTGCAATCAGTTGTGATGGCTACAAGTACTGTGTTCCCCACAAGGGGAATTGATGTAATTTGTCTGAATACTGGGTGTTTGTAACGTCTTTGGGTTGTTTTCTGCAGGAGTTGGGCTCTCACTTGAAAAGACAGTAAATACCTGATACAACTGTCAGTGTGGGTTTGTCAGCTTAGCATTGTTAAGATAACTGTTTAAGCAATCCAGCACCCACCATTCCTCTCTGGTTCTTCTCCTAAGGCTTCCTCAGCTGCAGTTCTCCTTAAGGTACTGTGGGCTTTAGTAGGGAAAAAGTCCCTTTTCCTCTACTTTCCAAGACAAATGCAGCTACGTGGCTAATCACTGCTGGAAGGTACCTTGCATGGTTTGAAAACTGGACTGCAGGATGATACAAATAGAATATCTAACTATTCTGATGTGACAAACTTTGTTATTCCAGCAGATGGGTTCTGATCCTTTATTTTAATATGCAATTACTGCTGCAGGTTAAGGGCCCTGGCGTACTGGCAGTGGAGGCCATCAGTACTGTAGAGGGTTTTTAAAACAGATAAGTAGATTTTTCCACACTGAGCTTCAAGACTACTGGATCCATAGGTCTGTGCCCTGGAGGCTTTGCATCACTTGCGAACCTTGCAGCACACTTCATTAATGAGGTTAATTTCTGAGATTCTGCCTGAAGTTCAGCACGTGTTGAAATGTGTCACCAAAGCCTTTTGCTCAGATTGTGCCAGATCTTACATTGCCTCCTCCAAGTTTCTGGAGAACTCAAACCACCACCAGGCATCAGAGGAACGGTTAAGGTTTTTCTTGGTATTGTCACTGAATAATATTGGAATTTAGATCAACAGCTTTTATCTTTCTAACCTGGTTTCCATGGCATGAGCTGTGTCATGACACAGCCTTTTCACAAGCTGGGGATTTTGGGGCAGTATTCATTTTTTTATAGTTACTAGTGTACTATTATTAACTAGGCATTGTGTGCACCTTAGTTCCACTGGCCCTGCTTTGATCAATAAATGTGTTCTGTTGCTTTTTCTTGCTCATCTAAAGACTTTCTGAATCTGTTCTCTATGTGGTTTTGACTAGAGCAGCCAGGATGATTTGTTTGTTTCTGTATTGTTGCAATTGGAAAGACTTCCTGTAACTCAGAGGTAGAGGGGCAAAAATTAAAAAAAACCCCAAATCAGTGCCCAAATCAGAAAGGCATTCATTATATGCTGGGTTTTGAAAACAGTGATTTTAGTTGATACACTTCTATTTTTCTCTCAAAGGTCACAAAGGGTGTGATAGTCCATTTGGTTTCTTGAAGCTGGGTAGGTTTTCTTCCTTTCCATGGCTTTGCTCATACAAACAAGTTGTCTGGCATAAGTAGAATAAAATATTCATTCTTAACTAAACTTTTTACCTAGAGTTTGGGCTATACAATACAATATTCTTGATTTGATGTGATTATGTGCTTGCTTTATGATTATGTATTAATGGTGGTCTGTGTTAATTTCTTGGACTTTAACATGAGAATTTTGACTTTTGAGGCACTCTTTTTTTTCTTTTTTTCTTTTTGTTGACTTTTCCTTGTAGCACCCTGCCCTTGTAATATCCCATAAAGACAAGTTAAAAATTTCAAATGAATTCCCCTCTTGTGGCTAAGGTATCATGAGGCATATAATTGCATTCCAGAAGCTGTTTAAGATCTGACAGAGATAAATTTAAGTTGGTGGTACAGTACAATAACAACAGAACTAGACAGATGCTTAACAAATAAAGTGAAAAAAGTTTCAGAGCCTGCTATGAATGGCAATAAGGTCTTGCCTGTTTGCAATTTCCCTTATTGTATTCCTTACTATCTTTCTACTGTTCATTAAAAAAATTCCAAGTTTACCTAAATTGCAACTCAGTTACACAAGGCACGTTGATGGGGCTGTCCCCAGAATCTAAACACAGGCCATTAAATACAGACCCTACACGTAACTCAGTGACAGAGCTGTGCTGGGCAGTGCTGATACTGTAGGATCTGTGCACTTTGCTCTCCCAGCATCTCGAATGAAGCCCGTGCTGATGTGTCCTTTGTGTCCATCTTCTGGCTTTAATGATTCAGCTGTCATTGGTATCTATGACAGGACCACTAAAGTGAATTACTAGTATAGATTGAGCACAACTAAAGGAAATGTTTTAATGTATTTGCAATTAAGTATTACGTGTCAGTTTTCTCAGGCTTTCACCAAATAACTGTTAAGCTTTAATGTTCTGTTATGGTCTACTTTGAGTTCCAAAATTTTTGCAAACAATCCAGAAGAAATGTCTCCTTCGGGTGTTAAGTCTTGTTTTATGTAAGCAATGATACTGAAATGCTTAAAAGTAGGTAGAATCTGAATGAAATAGACAAGAGCTTTTTTGTAAATTACACATTTCTAAAAGTGAAAATGCTTTCTTATGGCTTAAATGTGAAAGATTTGCTTTAAAACTTAGTTATGATACAAGGATGCTGTGAATAGAAACAATGTAAATACAAAGAGAATATTTGATCACGAGCACAGACCTGTGACCTCCAGCAAGGGCTGCAAATGGTTTGTTGTTCTCTGCCTCAGATGGGGCTCCTGTGTCACTCCTCATTGACTGGGTGGGCACCACCAGTGACCCCCTCCACTGCTTTGCTTGGTAATATTTCCACCAATATTTATACCCAAGAAAGCAAGTGTAAATGTAAACAGTTTCTTCAGATATTGTGTGTCTGAAGAGTAATTATTTATCAAAAAAATATTCAACTATTTCTGTCTAATAAGATGATATCAGGAGTTCTGAAATGAGTTATTTTGTTGTGGCTTGCTCCAGGCAGCACACTGGCCTTGGTGCCAATTAAAATTCCCTGGTAGAAGGCAGGGACTGAAACCAACTCGGTGGTGTGTGGTGGGTCACCACAGAGTGAAATACTGAGTTAAGAGTGTTATCAGCTCCTTTCTCGCTCATTTGAGTTTGAGGGTTTATCACTGAAACTTTTTCCCCTCTTAGAGGTTTTTCTGCCTTTTTCCAAAGAAAAAGGCATGTCCCCTACCCATCCTTCCCCCCAAATCTTGCTTTAGATTTAATTGTAAATTTTACTGCTAGGGTACTCCAGCCATTTTAACACTCTCAACCTCAATCTCAGTGTGTCACAGCAGCACCAAACTATTTTGTCAGTTTGTATTTTAATGACCGCAAAGATCTAGTGGAAATTGGAATTAGCTGCTGAAGTCGTGGCATTCAATTTTCCTAGTCCCTGCCTCATCAAAATATGCACCAAGCTGCTTCTTTCAAACCTGCACTTTACTACTTAAAGCATTTATATAAATAGCAATGTAGCTATTTCAGGGATGAACGGAATTTATAACTTCTGTGGAGGAGGATGCTTTATCACACATTTGAAATTCACTTATGGACATCAGCACTATGAAGTGCTTTCTGTCCTCTGCTGTGAAACAAAGTGAAACTAGGAGCCACCTGATTTGATTGAACAGCTCATTTTTCTTTTTCCCATGTTCTTACTATCACTTTCTCCCACCCTATTCCTATTTTGCTTATTCTGTTACTTTTTCTTTGTCTATGTTCTCTGCCCTAGAGCCTCACACTACCCCTCAGAGCTGGTTCAAAAGCTGTCAATTCAGCAAAGCAAAAAAGCACAAGGCAAGCTAGATCCAATTGTTAATTATAGGATGAGTTGTCAGGATTTGTGAACTCCTGTGGATGATGAAAGAGAAAATTATGGTTAAAATCCAGGTGGAAGCTAGAATGTTCTGTATTTAAGAAACAGGAATCCAGAAATAGATACCAAAACAAGCTGGGAGACCCCATGTTCCACATTTTTGTTTCCTTTATTCTCTCAGCCTAAAACCCCAGCCCTGTAGAGTTAGCTGATGGTTATCTGTATACACAGGATTTCTTTCTGAATCACTGGACATGCACAAACAGTGGGGTTTTTCAAATATGCAAAATATATTTTTTTTTTCCACTCTGAAGCTTATTTCATTAACATTGTTAAACAGATATTTAAGAGAATATTTATAGAAAAGGTAAATGTGTTATAAGATTGAATGCTTATTACATTTAGTATTAAATTTTATGAACCATCTTAGGTATGATTTGTAGAATGAACCATATCAGAACAATATAAAATGATTTAATTTTTAAATAAATAAAGCAATTTTTTTTTTTTTACTTTTGTGCATGTAATGGTTGGAAAATTTTGTTTGTGTTGGTGGTTTTGTTTTAGTATTCAGGAAATTTAAAGGTGTTACAGATACTCCAGAGGTATTTTTCTATTTCACAGTAATAAAATATGAGGAATCTTCTTACTGGATGGTTATTGGTAAATCACAGCAGCCTTTACATAGAAATCTGCTTTCTTCTGAGGCATTTTTCTAATCTTTGATAATATCTTTCCTGTGGGATAATATGTTATTACTTCAGTAGTTCCACAGAAGTATAAGTCATGGCAAATAGAGCTCTGTGATTATTTTATGTGCTTGTGGGTTACCTTATAGCGGTGCAATCCATTCTGAGGAAAGGGCAATGTGTAACTATAAATTGAGACTGAATTAATCCACAGGTCTGTACTGTTGTGCTTTATTTTCTGAATAAATACTGAAACAAGTGAAAACCAGATTGTTTTCATCTTAACCGTGAAATAGATTTGCTCTGTGATCAAAACCGCTTTAGTCTGATTTTTTCTTTTCCATCTTGCATGGAATGAGGCAGAGAAGAAACAGCTGTGGCCTGTTTGGGATAGGGGTCCCAGCCACATGCAAACTGTGTACGTACAGCCACGCAGAGCCAGCACTGTGTCTGTGCATGGCAAACAAAAATGTGTGTGGAATTTGGGGAGAAAGGAATCACTGGGATTCTGAATACATGCAGATGCCCAGTAATGTTGCAGTTACAGGGCTTTTGTGGGTTACTCTGCTGTGTGGAGCCAAGGGCAGCCTCCAAGCCAAGTCAGAGTCCCAAGGTGCTATGTCAGTCTTGCCCTGCCCTTTGAGCTGGGAAGGTGGCAGCCTGTGACACACTGTATAGAGCAGCTATAATAGGCTACTTTAAAACATCTGTCACAGCATTCTTATTTGAAAAAAAAAATTTTAGCTGTGTGTAAGACTCTTGTGTGATTACAATTGGAAGTCTCTTCTCTTTTTTTTTGTGTACTGTATAGTTTGCAATTTGCAAAAAAACTTTCCTTTTAAGTATCTGTGAAGAGCGTGCCATTAACAAAAATGAAGCTCATAATTAAATAGATTGCCTAAGGCTTTTTTTCTCTCAGTCTCTGTGACTGGGTATAAGGCACAGTGCTACCTTTCAAAAGTTGCAGTGCCACTTAGTAAAGAATAAACTGATTTGCTGTGCTGGTTTTGGCTGAAATAGAGTTAATTTTCTTCACAGTAGCTGGTGAGGGGCTGTGGTTTGCAGTTATGCTGGAAACAATCTTGATAATGCAGCGATGTTTTGGTAATTGCTGAGCAGGGGTTACACAGTCAAGGCCTTCTCTGCTTCTCACCCCATCCTGCCAGCAAGCCTGGAAGTGCACAAGGAGCTGGGAGGGGACACAGCAGGGACAGCTGACCCCAACAGACCCAAGGGATATCCCAGACCATATGGCTTCATGCTCAGTGTATAAACTGTGGGGAAGGTTAGTGGGGAGCGTGGGCTGCTGCTTGGGGACTGGCTGGGCATCACTCAGCTAGTGCTGAGCAATTCTTATTTGCATCACTTGCCTTTGTTGGATTTTATTTCTGGTTTTGTACTTTTTCCCTTTTGTTGCAATTTATTGTTTTGGTTTGTTGGGTTTTTTTTGGTTTTTTTTGTTTTTTTTTAATTATAGTTTCAATTATTAAACTGTTCTTATCTCAACCTGTGAGATTTCTTGCTTTTACCCTTCTAATTCTCTCTCCCACCCTGCTGGGGGAATGAGTGAGAAGCTGTGTGGGGCTTAGTTGCTGGCTGGGGATAAACCACGACACTTTGAATTACTGATTCTACCTTAGATTTGTCATACTTGATTCTTTGACTGTAGGCAAGTTGTATTTTAAAACCAGTCTCTAACTGAGGTAGTTACAATGATTTGAGTTCACTGAACTACAACTGCAATTTTATATGAGGCTACAGCTGTAAAAATTTCCCCGGAATAATTTTAATAATGATTATTTGATACCTATATAAAACTTCTTTTCTTATCAAGAAAGAAGTAAAGTAGACTGAGGTGAAGAAGGTGCTTTCACCAAATAAATCAATATAACTGAAGACAATCAGAGGCTAAATCAATGATAGTTAAGCAATTAAGTGTTAATTCATTACCTGTGCTTGTATTTAGGTTTGTGAAAATGTGTTTGTGACTGTACTTTTGCAATTACAGACTACAAGTAAGGAACCACCTTTATAAAAAGAAAAATCCATTGTTTCTTAAAATTCTGCCTGCTGGACAAAATTTCCTAATTTTGTCCATGGCAGTTGAGAAATGAACATCTCCTTCAGAAAGGAACAATGTTCAGCAAATGACCTTCATCATTAGTCATCCATATCTGTTTGGCACTGCCAATTGCCAGAAGAGAAATAATTTCTTGAGTGAAAAGATGGGTAAAATAAGATTAACATTTGCCCCTTCACAACTCACTTAATGCGAGCTGCCTCCTCCACAAACAGAAAAGTATCTGGGAACCCAGGGAACATTCAATTCCAGGAAACCTGGAGCTTCTGTGTGGTTCCTATCTGGAATTTAGTCCTGGTTTCCAAATGAGCACCAACAACAATAAAGTCTTCTGAAGATCATTATGACAAGCCCTGCAAAATGCCTTTTGAAAAGGGAATATGTGCTGCTAAGAGTTATCATCTGGTTTCAGTGCAAACTGTCACTCCCAGATTTTCTTTCCCTTGATTTTGTAAGGCATAGCAGGTCTGACACCTTCAGAATCAGGGCAGGAGTGATACTATTGAAACGTTATAACTCTTTACCAGTGGCAGCAAAATCTTACAAATTTAGAACAAATGGCTCTAATGCTTTCTGAGGTGAAATTAAAAGTAGTTTTCTTGTTCTTCAGAGTAAAATAGAAACAATAATTGTACAATACATAGAAATAACATGGGATGTTTTATGACTAGTCAACACAAGGAGCTGGGTTTCTCTGCTACCTTCTAGGCATTTCTAGAATGTACAGAAGTATTATAGGAATAAGTTATTTTTATAGTTGTTTACCTGTGGGAGACTGAATCCTGCAAGATCATGAGGATTGTTGGAAAGTAATTAATAACTTTAAAAATTATTTTGCATCCTGATCAAAAATTAAAGAAATTTCTTTCTTCTAAATTTCATAATATGCAGTAAAAAACCCAAACCAAAATATTCTGATGTTTAGAGGAGAAGTGTGTGGGGGTTTTTTTTAAGGAGTAAAGTTGGGGTTTTTCTCTTTAGGGACCATGCCTTGAACTGTGACATTCGATATTAAGTCACAGTGCTTCTCTTTGCTTCAAATTCCTACACCATTAATATGGGGTTTTTAGTGCCTTCTGTTATAACAGATTTGATCCAAAACTCACTGGAATTAAGGAATTTTCATTGACTTAATTTGTTTAACTATGGAGTCAGAATTACTTGGCCTAGAAGTCAAAGTTACAAATGAGCCTAAATCTTTTTCAATCCTTCTGAATGCTACTAAATTCTATGGAGTAAGAATTTTAAATGGTGTCTTGTCTTTACAGTAAAGTTCATGTTTTATGTCTTTATCTGGCTGGAATTGTGATTTTTGCCCAATAAATCACTTTTAATAAATATATTTGTAGCTTGAACCAACTTGGAATACAAATAAAAATGTCCATTTCTCTGTTTTAAAATTAGGGGAAATGGCCTTTACTTGATTAAATAACTTGATAAGCACATATAAGGTAGCATGTGTGGATCTCTGTATGAGTTTCAGATTTCTAGTGGCAGAGCTCCAGTGTGTCTGTAGATTATGCCCAGCTCCAAAATCTTCCATTCATTCTCCTTCATGTAGATGGTAGAAGACACGAGGCAAAAGCATAATTGTGCAAGATAAACAACCTATTATTTTATAAAAGTGGGGCCCCAAAATGCCATTGAGTAACACAAAACTCAGCTGAAACCCCCCTGAACTGTCAGCCCTGCTGGGCCCTGCTGTAGCTGTGATCCATGCAGTGCCAGCTTTTCCTCTCCAGCCCAGCTGAGTACACACTGGAAGGTGAAAAAGCCCAAAGTTTGCCCAGGTAAGAAATATGTAGAACTGCTTCTTATTTTATGCCTTTAGAGTAAGGATGAATTGGGGCAGAAAAGACAGATACTCTACCACAACCTGAAAGCGAAACAGTGAGATGTGATCCAGTGGAAACTGGCATATGAAACATGGTTTCATTTATTCCACTTTCTGACTCAAGCCTTACTTAGTTTCCCCATTACTTGCAGCCCTATCGAAGCTTCAACGTAGGTAATAGAATGGAAATGTAATGCTGAATTTCCATCTGCTGTCTGTGCACTGTTAATCATGGTTAGAAATAGCTGCAGCCATGCAAGGTGTGAGTGGTTACTCTGCCCACACAGCCCAAGGTGTCCGGCTCAGATGACAGAGCCTGATCGGACAGGTACCCACATGGCAGTTCAGCTGCTACAGCCTTGGTTTCGTTTACACCACATAGTTATTTTGATTAATGCAGGTTCTGATTTACGTGCATTATGTGGGCTCTGTATAAAGTCAGGGCCTCTCTATTGCCTGAAGTAGGCTCTCAGTGCATGCAGCTCCACTTAGAAAAGGAAACCAGCAGCAGGAGGGATGGTCCACCGGGACCAGCCTGGGAAGCCTCAGTGTTGCCCTTGGCACAGGAAGGTGACTCCAGCCTCACTGACTGCTGAAGTATTTCTAGCCTGACTGGAGTCTTGAACAACAGCTCACTGGGGCTGCTGTACTGTTCTACAGAGTGCAGGGGACATGAGTGAACATTTTAGTCTTCTGAAAACATCAACTCTTTCTTCTCCTTACCTGTTTTTGATAGAACAAGGTGTCTGTGCTTCATTTCCCAGTTACAAGGCCGAGGTTCAACACCCAACTCCTCCTTTCCTTTACTTAGCATACTTTTTCTTTCATGACTTGGACTGCCCTTTGGGACATGCAGATGCTGGAAGAAAAATCAATGATACAGATCACCAGTGCTCTACTTAAAACTTACATTTGCCTTTGTAAGATCTGCTGACTTCTGCTTTTGTGATACTTTCAGAATCTTCCTTTTCCCTCTGCGGCTGCACGCAATCAATGGTGAAATGGGCTGGGTACGGGTATATAGTCCTATTGACTTTGTTCTTTTACAAGACATCTTTACTCTGAATGCACACTCTGGTTCCTACAACAGAATTTGGATTGTGAAATTCTTTTAATTTTTTTCTTGTTCCTGAGCCAGCAGTCATTTTCTTGGGTACTCTCTTTAAAGGTTTTCCTGAATGGGAAGTCACAGACTCTCAGTGGGAGGCTCATTTTAAAGGTAATACAAAGCAAGTGGGATGTTGACTTTACCAGTAAGTAACCTCAGAAAAATATATTCCTTAGGTTTGCCATTGAGCTAAAAAAGAATAGTATTACCTTTACAGATGAACTCAACTCTCCAGCACTGAGAAATTTAGTCTTTCTAGGTGAGAAAGTTATTCTGAAGGATTGTAATAATATTTTTTCTTATTCCAATATAACATGTATTTTCTACTTTCTTACTTCATTAGTTTATTCCAATTTATCCCCTCCTAAGGCACTTTTTATAATCATCTTCTCCTAATATATATTTACATGCTGCAGGCCTTTATGGATGGCTATCAAGTCATAGTTTTGCTGTCATATAACAAGCAGTCTTTTTTCAGTTAAGACCTTAATTAGCCTCTCCATAATTTTCTTTGTTTTATTATCTAAGTCCAGTTTGTCTCTGTTCTTCTTTCAGTGGTATGCAAAGATTACAAAACAGTCTAAGAGTTGTAGGCTCACACAAGCTGCAGATTCTTTCCTTCATTTATTTTGACTGGTACTGATCAGTGTCTGGAGTGTTGCTCAAGTGGCAAAGAGGCATTCAGCTTTGAAAATAAGTTTGAGATTCCTTATTGATCCTCTCCATGATACATGAATGCACGTAGACATATTTTATCAGTATAAAAAATTATATGCTATTAAGATATGGTAAATCCTAGAGATGTGTAAGTGCTGACCTGCTCACTCATAAAATAATAATAAAAACATGTTTCTAACCAATGATGGCTAGATTCTTATTTTTCTCTCTACTTTTAGGTAAAAGTTTTTGCCTGTAAATATGCTCAATAGATGCTATTCTGCTTTTAGAAAAGACAGCTGTCATGCTTTTGCAGTGTTGGACCAGCTGAAACATAAACCACACCATTATCTGACATTACTTCTGAGTTAAGAATTGTGTTTAACTGAACTTCAGTTCACTTAACACAAAATTGCAAAATGAGAGTTTTACAGATTTCATCTTGTTCAAACATTAGAAACCATTGGATAGCTCAATACTGTCATGTAGGGTGAAAATATTTCTTAACAGAAGTAAAAACTCATCAGAATAACAATATAAAAACTGATTTATCAGTTTGACATCTGGCCCATGTTTTGCTTTATGAAGCACTTAATTAGATCTGCTAGTGCTGTAAATCTTCCTTGTAACAATATGTGTAATTTGTTCAAAGTAGTTCACAAATTTGTTAACGCCTTCCATTCAGCAGCCGCTCTGTATCAATCATAATGGAGAAAACCATGACTTTGTCTAAAGTAATTATTTAGCTTAAAATCAATTTCACTGAACAAGCTGGGAATATAATTGAAAAGAGAAATACTTATAAATGATCTGTCAGGAGAGGACTTGGAGCAGTGCTGTACAAATCCCAGAAATGAAGAAGCAGCCTCCTTAGCCTGAGCCAGTTCTGCCCTCAGTGTCCTGTCTCTGGTCTGACACAGTAATTGATTGACGTTGATTGCATTTCACATTGGGAAAGGAAATTTGATTGAAGGAATGGTAAAACCTGTCCAAATGGACAGTTAGGCTTGTGGTAGATGATAATCCTAAATGAAGGGCTCTAAAGATACATTTTCATAAGCAATTTGTCGTCTCTTGGTATATGAAAAGATGTATAAACAGCAGTCTTGGTGTGCTGAATCACTTTATTTCTATCTAACATTAATAAGTGAGGAAAATCCAGTAAAATTCATTGTCTTGACCTTTCTTATGGCTCCTAAAATTTCTTATAGACACTTTTTACAATTAAGACTGTCTTCAACATTTCTTTATTGAGGTTATTTCAATGTCTCTATACCTATGAGCCATCAATTATTGGTGTATTAATTTTGACTTTAAATATAATGAGACAGTTTTGTTTGGACCATAGGTGAGTTCCATTCCATTTTTAGTGTATTTTGTGCCTAATTACATTGCCATGATCATGTCAGAAATAAACTGAATGTCCTATAGATCTTTAGAGCAAAAGACAGAAGGAATTTCTATATATTTTTAAGCCCTTGGTACTCTTTCAGTTTAATTGCTGCCCGAAGAGCTTACTTGGTGTTTGAAATGTACCTGGCTTGCAGAAATCGGTAGCAGATAGTTGGCCAAAATGTAGGGACCACCTGTGGATTTCACATAGGAGAAATGCAGTATCTTTGGGCCTAATCAACCCCTACCCCATGGTTTGGAAAATACAGAAAGCTTAAATATGTAGAGGGTGTGGTAAGAGTGTTTTCACTAGTTTACATACAGAAAATGTGAATAAAACTGAGAATTCTTAGCTTGGACCTTGTAAGAAGGCTTCATGTGCCCTGCAAATAGCATCGTTTCCAATATTTTATTGATGAATAGCAATAGGTTGCTATATGCACCAACCTTCAGAAAAATGCAATTACATACATAAAAGCCCCTTAGCTAAGATGAAATATCACCTTTATCTGGATATTTAGAACTGTCGATATTGTGAGATTTATGCTATCAAAACTTTTGAAAAGCCGTTTATTTTTCAGTATATCTCGTAAAGACTGAGGCTTTGCTTAGAAAGCTGATGACTTCGTCACATCCTCACTTTACCTCTGTTACCTCCCCAATCCCATTCCTAAAGGATTAAATTGATGACAATCTCAGGAAATAAAGGGATAAAGTAGATTTTTCTGTTAAAAATGAGAAAATTAGAATTTGATGAAAATATTACCACTTACCTGCTGCAGAAATTCCACAGCAGTGACATTTTCCAAAAAAAGCATATATTCAAAGAACTTCTCAGGGTTCAGAGGAGGTGATAGCAATGTGTTAGGAAAAAAAAAAAAGACTACTTTGTAAAGCTTGATTTTTTTAAAATTAGTGCAATTTCCAGCACTTAGTTCTTTGTCATGGTTGCTCACCTTTCTGTAAGGAAAAGCTGGCATGAAATATTTGCAGAGTCTTACTGCAATAGATCTTACCAAAGAAGTGCTAGATTGTCATATTAGCTTACTGGAAATGTGCCTGCTTGGATTCTAGAAAATTTTATATTATCATTCAATGATTATATATTCACATAAAAATTTAAAACTTTAGAGTTTATTTTAGGATTTAACTGCCAATATTAAATATTGTATCGTGATATGATAAAACGGTAAAGGTCAAGTTTTGAAATAACATTGGACATGTGATGCTCAAACTAAAGAAGAACTTTGTGTTCAGCAGGATGAAGCAGAACAAGCAAACCCAGCTTGGTGTGTGCTTGGGGTCTCTGCTGGTCCCTTGCTACTGAGTTCAGACACAGTGCACTTCTGCATGGAATTTTTTTTCCTACTGAAGGCTAAATTCACCCCCAAAAAAACCAAATGTGGTAAATGCTGTCCTTGTGCTCAAACATGATTTGATGCTGAAGGGAGAAAAGCCCAACAAATCTGCTATGACCAACCTTTTGAGAGCAGGAAATGTTCTAATGCAGTGGGCATTTTTACAGATCATGTGTAACCTGATAACAACAATTCAGCTTCACAGTCAAACTGGTTACCCACGAAACCTCTCACTTCCCCCGTAAACAAAGGAAATAAGATGACTCCTCTTAATTAAAAGCAGATAGTCAATATACAGTCAGGATTTCCAAGAGTGAGTAAGGACTTGAGGTATTTTGTCGTGGATGAGAAATGAGTTAAACCGATATTTATCAACAATCAGAATTTTTTCACACTTCTTAGGCTGCATATTGAAAACTAAACATGCCCCAGTTTGTTACTGGTTAATGAAAATCTTACACTGCTAATTCCTTGTGACTTACTGTGTCTGCTCCTCTCAAACTGCATAATATCCACATGAGCCTATTACGTTTATTAAATTTTTTTTGTCATATAATGCATCTGTTAAACTTGATTTGTCATCTAGATGTTTAAAGTATCTCCTCAGATCTCTGAGTCAATGTACACCAATTTTTGGATTACTGGGAAAAAAAAAAAAAAAACAACCAACACTCCATACCAAAAAACCAGAACATAACCATTATGTTTTTTTCTACTGAAATTCTCTTGGTGAATTTGGAATGTCATAGGCAGATCTTGCCAAACAGGTGCTTGAAAATTCTTTGCAAACCAATGCACTTGAAAGTGCAAACTTTTACTTAGAAAGGAGCGGGGTTTTTGACCATTGTTCTAAATCAAACATTGCCCAGTTACTGAAAATTCCCACTCTATTAATGGAAGTGTAACATAAGCAGGAAGAAAAGAATTCCAGCCACCTTCCTATTCTGAGATAATTTTCCTCAAAATTGTCATTAGAAAAACTAATATTATGCATTCTGTAGAAGAGAGAAATTTCTGTTGCCTCTAGGGAGCAGTAAATTATGTACATGTCATAATTAGCAGCATTAGGATGTTGCATTATGTATAAGGATAGAAACACTTCCAGCAACTTGACATGCAGGTGTTATATGTGGTGGTATGGATAAGCAGAGATATGTAATTGTTAAATCCCCAAGGAAAGGATGTGACTCACTTTGTCTGAGTCAATCTGGAGGAGTTAATCGCTCCAAATATTTGCCAATTAAAGGAAAATGTTAAATCAGAAGATAATTCATGATTAAAATAATATTTTTATATGAAAGATGGCAAAAACCTAGTTAGCAATCTGCTGCAAAGACGTCTTGATAAACACACCCTAACCATGCATCCTGTCAAAATCAGCCCTGCATTAGATAGTGCTTGTAGACTGGAGAGTTGGGTACTAATTCAGGAGGATGTTTTTCATTTCTGTGGATTAATGAGATTTCTAGCAGACCTGGTTAGTTTAAATATTTTACTAACTTGAAGTTGATCTGAGAGATGAGTTTTTAATCAAACCCCAGCTGGAGTGGGGAATGGGATACCAGGAAAATCTTGTCTGTGTGTGTATGTATATTTATATACCTCCCCCCCCCCTCCACATTTAAGTAATTAAAGTTGAGGTAGGAATTGAGACAAAGACCTGTTGACATTCACACAATAAGAGCATACGTGCTTATTAATTCTGCTTAATATAACTGTGTTACCTTTCAGTATTGGAAAGCAGAGTTCACTTTTGAAGATGCATTTTCAAATAGGTGTTTCTTGAAGTGTGAGTAAATGTTTGTAAAACAAAATGGGAGAATGATATTTTGCCACAGCTTGTACAGGCTGCTCTAAGGCAATAAATAATTGTTAATTAAAGCTTACTACTTTGGAGCAAAGAGAAAGGAATATAATCTTTCCAATCAGACTCTTGTGATACCTACAAACATAAAGCTATTTTATAAGCTGAGTCTTTGTGTTACTAAAACTTTCTCTTCAGCAATTTAATTATGAGTTGCAAAGTTTAATTTCTTCGGGAGGTTCACCCTTTCCCTGTTGCTCAGCAAAATGAACAAGCAAATTCCTTCACTTGGTTTTGAATTTTGCTGGGGAGACAGATCAAAGCAGTATTAGAACAAGGTTTCCAGGTGTTGTGTGGCATCATCATCACATTACTACCAAACAGGAAGACAGCAGGCAAAGGGAAGGAGAGAGATTGGGTACAAACACATTTATTTATCCGTGGGACTAATCATACTTGTTTATCCCTAATACTGTAGACTACAAATTATTTTTTCTAGGGCAAGTGGCAGGCAATTTTAAAATCAATAAAAGAATGCAAACACTTCTGCAGTTGAAACTGCAGCCATACCTTGGGTTACTGCTGTAGGCAAGCAATATTTCTGTGTAAAGAGCCTAAGTTATAACATTTTACACTGCTGGCATAGTCTTAATACCCTTTTTGTTGTTCCTGAGCTATTTAAGCTTCTGTGTTAAGGAGTTCCTCTGTGTTCTATTAGTTCAAGACTGTTTGCATCCAGGATTCATCAGTGCAGTGATAGTTATGGTTGGCATTGGGAGGTATTACACCAGGAACAGATGTGCTTAGCTTAGCCTCATTTTAGCCAAAATTTTTACCTGTAATAACCCACCCGACTTTTACAGCAACCTCTTGAACCTCTGAGCTGTCAGACCTGAGGATTGAGTTTTATTCTTAGTGGTTGCAGTATCCTGAAGGGCTGGGACCTGGGGCTTCATTCTCTTTATTCATTCTGTCAAGGCTGAAGTCTCACAAGGTTTTTGGGAGCACTCTGTATGGAACAAAATTAGATGGCATCGTTTTTACAGCTTCAGTTGACTCTCTCAAATGAAATCAGAATTTGTTTTGACATGTTTTCCTTCAAAATGTTAACCTTTTAGCTGAAGTATCTCATCTCTTACTACCATAGCAGTAAAAGAGGTCAACTTGTTTTGTTTACTGAAATGCAGAAATAAATAGATTGAGGGGAGCATCAATAGATATGTATCTGCAGGTATGGGAACCACTGCTGGTTAACAGAGAGAAGAAACCACTTTGAAACAGGCATTTTCAAGGGTGGCAGAACCAAATAAAGTTTGTTAATTGTGGCTGTTGGGCTGCATTTCTAGTGACTCCTGTCACCTGCCAAAGCTAAACTTTGTGCTTCCAATGCTGCTGCTTGCAATGGGTGGATAAGATTTTATTTAGAGCCATCAGTTTTTTGCTTTTTGTGTTTGTACAGATAATTAGTACGTGCCATTTCTGAGCTCAGAAATCCAAATGTACCATTCTTTCAGTTTTATGTAGTGGAGTGATATAGAAATAATAGAGCACCTGTAATGTTTGGTTGGATCTTGAGCCACTGACCCAGATTATGTGACTGAAGTAGACACAAATGTTCAGTTTCTTGCCAGACAGCCCACAGTGCATGAAATATTAGGTTAGCTGGTTCACTGAAATGAAAAAGTCTTGGAGAAAAAGAAGGGCAGAAGTCTGGCTATAAAACTCAAATTAACAAAGGTTTGAGTATTAAACAACAACAACAAAAAAGGTAGAGCAATTTAAGTTTTTCCCTTCAAAAATATCTGTTTATGCTTCTTAGGATTGTTCAGAAGATCTTATTTATACCATCTATACACTTAAAATATAGAAATGCATTTTCATTATTTATATATTTTCAGGTTATGATCTCTACACATGATTTCTTGCAATGTGTTTTTTATACTGCATTACTTGACTTTTATGTCTCTTTGGTCATTCTATATCCTCCACTTCTCTAAAGTATATTTTTTCTGGATTTGTTGAATCTGCAAAAATTTTTCACAGACTGCATTAAAATACAGCTGAACTTTGCAGGCAGCTGAGGCTTAAAGACACCAATAAAATTGTTGAAGAAATCTTGCTTTGTTGCCAGATTTTACATCTAAATTCATTGCTGTTGTGATGTGACTTGTTTAGAAACAATCTGTTCAGGTTATGAACTGCCCTATAAATACCAGTGCATCCTGGAAAGCCCTTGGTGTAACACAGTTGCTGTTTTCGACCCTGTTAGGTGAATGTGTCTGGGAGACATCACTCTATAAAGTTTTTGCATTTTTTTAAAGTTCACAGAGAAAACACACATGTCACTAAAATATCAAACTGTGCATTTCTTCATGGCCATGCACTGGTTACATTTCACTGTAGTTGTTATTAAGGTGTCATAGTCTGTAAAGCAGCTAATGAGGTGCTGAAAAGAAGGTAAAGTTGATGCAGCCCATTAAAAATGAGAATAGAAAGGTGTGCACACAGGCAGTGATGGGCTGGTTTTCCTCATAGAAAAACACTTTGAAATAAAACACCTCTCCAAGGATTCCTGTTCGCCTTCCTAGGAATGGAAATGAAGATGTGAAAGCTGCTGGGCTGGACTCTGTACAAGGTGCATTCATGGAAAAAATGGGATGTCTAGTGAGAAATGAAGTACTCTTATAATTGCCAGGCTATTAGTTTAGCAAAGAGCAAACTGCCTTCTGACTCTTGTGATTGACTTATGGCTGGGGGAGCAGAGGGCTCTGCTCTGGGTGTTTATCTGCAGTAATAAGCAGTGGAATTACTCCTCTGGGTTGGCTGAAGTCCTGCTGTCTTCTCAGCAGCTGGCAAACACAGTGAAATCAATCTTGCATCTTTCACAACTTCTGGATTCAATTTAGGAAAGAAATACAAAAATGATCAGCATTTTTCTAGCAGACGGAGACTGAAATATACTGTTATCATTAAGCAACTTGAATAATAAACAAGGGGAAAGACAGGGCAAATGCTTCACAAATTTATGCATGCCACTCTTTGCTCAGCACCAAATGCAGAGGTAGCCTGAGGGTTCTATTTGTTCATCCTTTTTTAATCTTCAATGTAGAATGGCTTCCTTCAAGAGATCCCTGTGCCTGTTTCATTTTGGCTCTAAATAGTCTGGTTGTGGAGTTTGTACCACTCCAACTCTTACCTTGGCTCCTGCTAATTTTGGTGTTTTAGGGGAGAGTAGCTCACTGAGTAATGGGCCTATGCAACTGCTGCATTTTGGCAGCCCTGAGGTGTAGACTGGGAAGTTGGGTTTTCCTCTCTTAGCGCTACCATTAACTTGTTTCGCAGCGCTATTTGCTGCTTCTATCATGGGGAGATTGATATCTACCAAATTTTCTGGCATGGGCTGGAGTTCACTGTAAAGACTACTTCATGAGACCAGGCATGGATTTGGTTTATTGGCAGACAGAGTAATCCAACCTGTTAACTTTTACGTTTTCCACTGTGATATTTCCCGGGTTCTACCACACCACCTCCCTACTGGCACTGCACCCTTGGGACTGCCTGCCAGGGCCTCCTTCCTGTATCATGTCTCAGGCTGTTGCTGTAAATTTTTATTCCAGGAAACGTTGCTCTGTGCTCTAGCTAATTCTTGTCAAGGTCAAACATCTTATTGCCTAATTTAGGGTGTATAAAATAGCTATAGCATTGTTCTGAGGGAAGAAATACTGTAAATGGTGTTTTAGTCACCCAGATCTTGTCTGTCTCTTCTGATGCTGTGCCTTTTTATTGCCCTTCTGTCGTCTGACCACATTAGGTTCCACCTTGTAGCAGGTGGATGAGATTTTTTTTTTCCAGTTAAGCAAAACTTTAATGAGTATAGTACATTTATCTAAATAGAAATGAAAAACCATTAGTCCTGAGTGGCTTTTAAAAAGTGGACTATGCAGCCTAGTTTTGTCAAATTAGTCTGCCTAACACTGCTTTCACACTAAGTCCTTTATGTGGATTAGAGATTATTGATGCTTTGTTTCTTGTGTGCAGTACATGTAATGTGATATTCTGTCAATAAGATTTATGTGGTCTTTGTAGAATATATCCTTTTACACCCTTGGGCTTTATCAGGTTTCTTCTTTGGAGTATCTAATGTGACAGGCAATTCAAGTGACTCATGCAGTTTGTGCCTCAGTTTCCTGTACCGCTGTCTTTAATTACACTATCAATAGTACAAGCTATACTTTGAAATTTTCCAGTTTTTGGTTCTCTTGCTCTGTTCACCTGGGTGTGTCTAAACAGCAACACCGGGGTCACAACAACAGCTGTTCCTTCCCGTCAACAACTTTTTCAGCTGTATCAGTGACGTTGTGTTTTCTAAATAGCCTGCTCTCTCCTAAGGCAAGCAGGACATTATGTAGGGAAGCACGAGAAGTTTTTAGTGAGGTTAAGTAATGCTGTTTGTCCTTGCAGCCTCATTTGCATCCACGGGGGCAGCGCTTTTGTCATGGCTGCAGCAAAGGAGCAAATGCAAAGCAATCCTGTCACGTTATTTCCGGCTGTGCAAACATGCCAGGAAGTAACTGTGCCAGGGACTGCCTTTGCAAGAATGTCACCATGAGGGAAAGGACCAAGAGTTCCTTGGTGGTGCTGCAGAATACCAATGTTTTCCTCTGTCCCAGTTATGGCCTAATGGGACAGTATTCTAAGTTACTTAAGTAATTGTTACTTCAGTTGCTAGGAGATGGGATGTGTTAGATCATTCCAAGAAATCTTTTTAATTAAATCCAAAGAGACTATGGAATAACCCTTTTGTTACCAGCGACTTTTTATCAAGGGAAATTGGCAAAAATTTAAACCAGTCCTGCATTATCAATGAAAACACCATTTCCCATTAAAGGCCATTGATGTTATGAAGGTTCCAGAAGAAAGGGTGTTAGTGTTGCAGGCCTGTTTACACTGAGAAAATTATTCTGCTCTTGGCTTAAGCCAGAATAAACTTACTACTTCATTTTACAGTGGAACTTACTGCCTTTGTAAAATGTTTTTGTATTTAGTTGTGGACCAAAAGTAGTAAAGATGCAGTTGAAACTGATTGTTCCTTTGTTAGCTTTGTGCTGCCTGGGGACTTCATCAGAGGACAGCAAAGCACTTTATGAAAAACTCTGGCTTCACTGACCTCAGTGAGGATGGGGTTTTATCCCCTGCCTTTAGAGGAAGTCTCTCTTTGATGAGAATGAGGAACAAGGATCAAATCCAAGACCAACCAGAGTGAGTAGTTTTCTATGCTCTCTCTGTTAGAAAAATAGCAACTTTTTGTTTCCCTCTAGACTGTCAGTTTGGCACCAGTTGGCGTCTAGAACTAATCTTAATTAAACAGTGGAAATTTAGGGAGCTTCACGGAGATCAGTTAAGCAATTGTGAAAGAAATGTGAATTGAAACTTCGATTTTGACTAAATTTTAATAAGAGTTTACATTTCTTTAAATGTTTAATTAATAGCAATTCTCAGACTTCTCTAAGAAATATTTTAAACCAATAAAAGTGTTATGGTAGAATCATGTTGTAAAGGATGAAAATCTACAAGACTGCTCATTTTTAAAAGAAGTTTCAAACTTGAACATTATGCAATTAGCTTGTATATGTTGCAGTATTTATGGCTCCAAACTGAACTTCAGTGATTTCTATTGAAAGAGTAGTTCTGTCAAACACATGCTCTAATTTGATTTCTTTTGATATTTCAAAAACCTCATTGTCTTTAGGATCATAGATTCTAGTGCTATTTATCAATCTATTCAATAAATTTCTATATCCTTGGAATCAAGCCTGAGAGTTTAACCTTAACTATCAAAATCCTTTCTAAAATCTGTGATTTGTCCTAAGGTACGGCATTAGGGGGTGATTGTTCAGGTTTTTTTGCTGTTGTGCCACCAACTTTTCCTTTTTGAAATGGATAGATCTTTCAAGACTGGAAAAAGTGGTTTCTGTCTCCATGTAGATTATGTGTCTCAGCTGTGAGCCCAAAGTGCAAGAAAAGAAAGTTTCTAGCTTTGAACTTGAAGAATTGCCTATTTTCAACTGTATGGATATGTATAACAACTGCTCTTTTGTTTAGCACTCCAGGAGAGAAGGTACCGAGTTCTGATTTTGCTTTATATATAAATCATCTGCACTTTGATGATTAAATAGATTAGGTAAAATACTGATTCAATTGTACACTGTACATATGTACAGCATTAGTATGTCATTCCTGTGCAAATGAAGTAGCTCTTTCAATCTAGTGTTTTGGTTTTAGGGTTATTAATATCATTGTATCACTATGATGTAAAGCTGCTGTGCAAAGGGTATGTTTGATATGTGATACTCCTACAAGTAGTAGTAAGATTGCTCCTTAGAGTAGGCACTCAATAGCAGTTATGAAAAGTGTTGTGAGGAGTATTAAATTGTGCAAAATACTCTAATGAGGGTGAGGCTGTGCACAGAACACAGAGCAATGTTTCCTTCCTCTGGAACCAGACAGGCCTGGAAAAGCCCTGCTGGCAGGCAGCTGGGGATGGGCCAGAGAGCAGTGGCATTTGGCTCACCTTGGGGAGGGTTGAAGGCGTCAGGACCCTTCAGACAACCCATCCACACCTCCTCTGCTGCAGTGCTGCCAGGGCTGGGGGTGATGCTGCCTCTCTCCCTGGCTCTGACATTTGCCTACGCTGTGCAACCAGCCTTATCTCAGTCCTGCAGCTGATTGAATGTCCCTTGAAGTCATTGATCTGCTTCTTTTGGATTCAGTGGACACCAGATTGGGATCATAAAGAGAGAAGATGAAATAATTAAAAAATAGTCTGATATACATTAGAATCTTCAGCTGCTGGATTATTAAGAACTGGATGAATCAGTGGGAAAACTCCATTGGACTCAGTGCACATTATTTCTCATCTTTCTTGAAAGACAGAACCAATTTGCTACCTATAAATTCAACATTTGACATTACAAAATCCTGTTAGTTGACTAGATTTAAAAGCAGGTTTGGATGTAAACCTTTTTTTTAAGTCTGTCATTGTGACTAGATCAAGTATTTCAAATTTTGCTTCAGTTTTTGCATCTGCAAAATGGGGAAGTACTTTGCTGGCATGTTCTTGTTGTGGTTACCTAAGAAACTGTTATAAGGTTGGAAGCCTGGACCCTTTACTCAGTGATAGAGACCTCCAGGAGTATGCAGTGAGCAGCTTTCACAGAGCAAGTGATCAGACTGAACAGTCCATTATTGCAGAGGATAACACATTGCTAGAAATAAATTAGAAAAGCAAAGAACAGAATTTTCCTTAAATCTTAAAATTTACCTCAGTCTTAAAAAACTATGGACACAATCTGGGTATGATTAAAAAGAAAAAATATGACAAGTATGCTTACAGAATTCTTTAGGTCTAAAGGTCCAAAATGGAAAATATCACATGGGCAACTTAAAAATACATTGCAAGTTAGCAAGCCCTTGAACTAAAAATGGGTTCTTTGGTTGAAAAAAATTTTTCCCTGTAACTGTGTGGGGAATTGCAAGAAAATGGGTCACTCCTTAGAGAGATAAAACCTCAAAGTTATTTTATTTAATTGCTAGTCAACATGAGAAGGAAATTAATGTCCATGGACCAAAAGTATGCTTTAAAATGCTTTGGGTCTTTTTACCAGGTTTGCTCGTTTTTTACTATATAGCATAGCAGGAATTTCACACTTGTTCCTGTCCTGAACATTCTGGTAGAGAAACTGATATCAGACGAGGAGGTGAACTCTGGATTTTTGCCATGATTGCCACACAAACGCTTTCTAAAATGGTTAACAGGCATTTGATTGAAAATGTTCAATTTTTCTTCTTTCCTATGAATAGTTAATAGCCTGTCCTGATGTTGGCAGTTGTTTCTGACAATAGTCCTTAGTTTCCAAGCTGATTTTAAAAGAAACTCTTCAGCATTTCCTTCACTTGGAGCCCTAATGTGGGTCACAGCTGTTTCTGATAAAGGCACAGCAGACAATAATGCTGTGACAGGACTTTGGAACTATTTAAATGTAGTGACTTAAGCTTAAACAGTAAAACTGAACTGCAAAATCTTCTTCATTATTGTCACTTTGTCCTCTGCTTTCTAGGTGGAGAGCTTGCATGGCTTCTTGTGTACTGTAGAGCTGCACAAGCAAGATTTGCAATACTTTAGTCTCATATATATAAGGGATTCAAGTTCACCTTTCCATTTATAAGTTCTTTTCTAAAAGTCGTTGTGTTTGAAAGTTTACTAAAGCAAATAAAAGGACAGCTTAGTGACGTGTGCTACATAAAGCATACTTTAATAAGAAAGGGAAAAAACAATTAAGTGTTTTCCAGTGGCTGTCATGCAGTTCCCTCTGATTTTTCACTTCATCTGGCGTATTTATGTAAGTGCTACAACCTACCAAAACATGGAAATATAGAATAAATGAAATCAAATGCAAATACATAATTCTGTTTATATTAGCTGCCTGTGTTGAGTATGGCAATAACTGAGGTTCCCAGCAAAGGATCTTTGGAAGTTCATGTCTGGGAGAAGAAAGTGAAATTAAATACTTATGTCAAATATCATGTGTAAATAAGAAATTAGTAAAGTGACAATATCAATATTTGACTTAGCATTCTGAGAGGAAAATCTGATGATAAATCCCATTAAGTGGTGTGATATACCAGTAATATATTAGGATTAATTAGTTTAATTTGAAATTCTCCTGCCATCAGTTCTTTTAAGTGCGCGTATTTCTGTATCATGCAAATAGTTCCCCTTTAGAGCACAAATTGGATTATTCTCTGCTGTTCAAATTAATTGTCATATTACTATCAATAATATTGGATGGAGTTTCCATAACCCTTTCAAACTGAAGAATTTTAATAGTATTGCTGTGTTATTCTCCGGACTTAGTCACACACTTAAACCTTTGAAGAAATAGGAAAATAATATTCATTCCAAGTAGTTAGAAGAAATTGTTTAGTAAGTTGATAGGTTTTCAATTATCTTACCCTAGAAGGACTTAAAATGAACATATTCTTAGTAGAACAAGAAGAAGTTTCAGAATTCCAAAATGCAAGTGTTTTTATGTGTCGACGGCAAGAAAGGATAAATAAATCCTGCTCCAGTTGTCTGCCTTAAACAGAGACTCCTAAACAGGGTCTTCACCGTCTAATGCCCAAAACGCCATTATCTGTCTCTAGCCCCACAATTCAGTGGATTAAGACTGTGTAAGGGGAATTATCTCTGGAGAATTTTGTTGCAAGTCTTTTGCATCAAAAGTTTAAAGGATTTGCAGAAGCTGCATATTCAGCCCCTTGTCTCCCCTTGTGACCAGCTGCCCTGAAGTGGTCATGAAACACAAGTGAGTCTGGAGCTGTACCTTAACACTTAAATAGGAAGTGTGATCTCTTGCAGCCCCTTGCAAGTGATCTTTTATGGTTACTCCAGATATGAACCTGGAGAACATATCAGTATACAAATGAATTCTGCATGTGCAACTGCTTTCAGAGTAAATGTTACAGCTATTTTAGTAGAAAAGTATTGTTTTGTCATTGTGACTGCTCTATAATTAACATCAGGATTATATTAAACAGCTATTAATGCTTTGAGATTTCTGAGTTTAGATACGTTCATGTGTTAGGGGACTGCTGTGTGTTTGCCACCTCTCTGAGATCCAGCTGTATAGATGACATGACCAATCCATCGAAAGCTCAACTTCAAAGCCCTCTGTAAAACCTCTGTCAGAGTTGTCAAACAGTGATGAGGCAGAAACTACAATTTCAGCAGTATGTAAAGCTTTAAATGATAGTCTTTTACCCAGTAATAAACATTGACAGTGTTCTGTGATGCTAGTTAGTATGTCTGAAAGGAGGTGAATATAGCCTCAAAGGCAACCTTGCAAATACCTGTCATTTGGAAGTAGATGAAATTGGAATTTTCCCTTAACTTATTGCTCATATTTCCCCATCCCACAAGTAATTTTCAGCTATTCATACGGGCTCAGCATCTAGGTTGGCACTAGAATTTGGTGTCAGATATGATTAAAGTGACAAGCTAACAGTAGGAATCAGAATAATGTTTTTTAGAGAGTCATCTCTCTGAATTAGGGTGGTGTTTTTGTGTAGCCTGAAGGGATGTGGAGGGTGGGAGAGAATATGGTTTCATAAAAGCACTGCACACTTCAGATACCAAGTTGTATCTTAGCAGCAGTAAGTGATATCTTGGAAAAAGGTTTTTTTCTGTTTCTATATACACAGCATACACATGATGATGCTTGCATATGGATTTAGTTTTTTATTTAATTTGGGGATAATTTTATTTTGTTCTAAGCACAGGTGAATTTAAAGCACAATTTAAGCTATGTTTATTTCAACCTATGATTATTTGTTTAAAAAAGACTTTGGGGAGAAAGAAAATGCCTGTGTGTTAAAACTGGAACAAAGTTATGTATGTATAAATATGTTTTATACAAATAACCAGTTTGTGAAAGAGATGGGGATTTTTAAGTACAAATTTTGCATCCAAATCATGAATTATTCCTAAATTTTTTAAACCTTAACCAGACCACAGAGAGAACAGTCAAATACTGAATTATAAAAGAGGTACCCAACAATATCAAAATACTAGTTCAGCACAGAAATAAAAAAAAAATATTCAAACAGTGATTTTATGATACCTATTTACCACAAACTCTTTCTAATGAGGACTAACTTTCAAGCAGTTAACACTGAATTTCTCCTTTAATGTGATTATACAATTAAATCTATCTCACAAACGTGTTGACCTACAGATCACTTCCGATCTAGCAATGCTGCTTTTGCTTTCATGAGGATAAACTGAGTGAAATATTAAGGCTTTTATTCATTAATTCTCTGTCTTGTTTTGTAATGGTATGATTTTGGACAAATGAATGTTATCTGCACATCACTGCAGAAAATACTCAAATGTCAAATATAAACAATGTGTAATAGTTTTAACATTTTATTTTAAAAAAACCACCCAAGCTAACCCTATGGAATCTTATTCAGTTTATAGACTGTGTTGGAATTTTCAGTAATATTTGTCTCTTATTTTTTTCCTGACTTTCCCCGTAACATACTCATTTCTTAATACAAGATTGGAGTGTTGTAAGATATGGATGGCTGGTGTATGACTAACAGTGTTTAATAACACTTGTGAGAATGACTAAACATTGGCTGAAAATATTTCTCTGCACTGGAACTGCAGTGAAATTGCTGTGCTGAGAAAATTGCTGTTGAATCAGAATGCTGTTCAAGTAAATAGAATAATTTGTTTCATTCATTAAGATCACTAGATAAATTAGCTGCAGCTTCTCCTACAGACTGACACTACTAAATTAAATGTGGAAGAGTGGCAAATGCAGAAAAGTGCTGATGGAACAAGGAAATTATTTAAAATATTAATTCTGTGGAAGCCTCTGTCAATATTCTTTGCAGATGAAATTATCCTAGTGTACCATGATAAATTCTCAGCTGTAATAAATACAACCAGTCTCTTATGCATATCTGCACATTTTTGTCTTTCCTGAGACCTTCCAATTCTTATGAAAGTCGGCAAGGAGCTAAAATACAACAACTTCTGAACTGAACAATTTTAAACACAGGTGCTGGTATCTGGCTGTTTAGCTGCATGGTGACCTTCAAAGCCCCTCAGCCTTTGAAACTTTAGAAATCAGGTTCTTTGAAACTAAGCTGCATTCTTAGTTGTGTTTTGATTGTAGAAGTGAGGTAGAAAAGACTTCATCATGAATGTTTCCTGTGATGGAAATATCTAACAGCATGGCATCCTATTTTTGAATTATTTCCCTTTCCTTGTTGTATTTGGTAATGAAGAGAGAAAAGGGTCTGAGTCAACATTTGAAGACACTGTAGTCAGAAGAATTACTGTAGTGAGGTGTTGAAACGGTAGCATGTGCTGCTGTGACCGAGTTTGATACAGGTGAAATAAGCAACATACACATATTATTCCATAATTCCCAAGATAATTCTCTTCACTGCAGTTAAGATTTCATGAGAAAACCCAACAGGAACTCAAAAAACAATGCACCTTTAACAGTCTTGGTATAATGCTTTTATTTACAGATTAACTTTGTTTCAAAAGGAGGTATTTTTTGAAATAAGTGTGGTGGACAGAAATAAAGTATGAGTGGCTCCAGGGATTCATAACTGGGCATTAAATAAAGATTTTGGTGCTACTTCATAGATTTGGATGTTGTCCCCACTAGTAATATTCAGTGTGACATGACAAGTGTCCGGATGGTTATGTGAATTCTCTTGCTGAAGGATTCAACTGTACTTAGGATTTTTCTTCCCTGGATATATCGTTGCTAGGGGGTGCAGATGGAGTGATTTTCTTTCTTGATTTCATGCCTGTGATCAGAAATGGAAACCCCTCAATTATGGGGACTGGTGACTTGCTCAGTGTTGAGTCCTGTAAGTTACTGTTTAGGAAAGTACTATAAAATGAAGGATTTCAGCTCTGATTCTCTTGGACTAAGGACAGAGTTCTGCACGGGTTTGTATTTCAAAAAGAGCTCTTAAACTACTTGGCATTCGGGAAAAAGAAAGTAATTGCTGCCCTTGCTGATCATTTTAAAAACCTAAGCCTGGTTTTCTGTTTTCACCTAAAACAGTTCAGAGAAAATATTTTCAGGCTCTTTCAGTTGTCTGTAATTATTATTCACTCCCTAACCTCTTTGGTATGCTGGAGCACAGTGTGCTATAACAAAAGGTGAATATCCCCATCCTCAAACTGTTCCATTGTTAGTAACAGCATTGTGTGGAAACAATTATTTTTCAATGTGACTAATGAATCACACTAGATTCCTGTCCTATGAACTGCAGTTATTTTACCTAAGCAATAGTTTTCAGCTGCATTTAGTTACCCTGAATTCAGGTGCCATCTTTCATCATAGAAAGTCAGACTATCAGTCGATGCCTAAAAGCTCTTTTTTAGCTTCAGGTTTGGTCACTCACTCTAATCTAGGCAACAGCTATTTATGCTTCAGGTAATATTTGCTGGATTTTGGTAAAATGTTCAAGTTCCTTCAGGATACAGTAACCTGGCAACTCAAATTGAGATTCCTGAAATTGGTGGACAGTTTGGAATGTATTCCTTCAGTTCTGTTTTACTGGTTTCCTCAGTGAAGGGGAAACATATATTTAAGTGTTGTGCCTGAATTTGTTTCATAATCTTCTATCAGAAAGTGATTAAAATCCAATTCCCTCAAACAGTCAGGACACCTAAGGAAATGTATTCAATCATGGAATTGACAGCAAGTTTTTTTTGATAATAAATGTGCTAAATGGGCACTTGGCACCTCTACTACTCTTCCGTCATAAATGAATTTTATACTGTCACTGCTTTCAGTGGCAATTTAGGATTGAACTGTTGCCACGCAGTCTATACAATGGCACTTCTGGAATCAAAACACTCTGAGTCACTGGAGTTGTCCTCAACACCTCAGTGATTGAGACTGAGAATTAAGAAATATTTGGGTCTGATACAAATCTTGCTTTATCTATTCTGCTGATGCATGTTAGCCAGACAAGAAGTAACCCTTAGAGAATTCAGCAGAGTGAGTAATCTGGGTTCTTTGTTTAGATAAGTGCTGATATCAGTAAGAGTATCAAGATAACTGAGTTGAATGTTTTTCGTGCTTATACATATGACTGCAAACTTTGATTAGCTTTCTAGGCCAATCTACATGGCATCCTATCCCTATTACCATATCACATAAATGTTTATTATTAGCCTCTTTTCACTCATATGCTTTGAAAACGAGGAAGTCACACACTCCTGATTTTTCTTTACTGATTTAGAGAATAGTTTTTGAAGAGTTGGCAGAATTGTGTAGTTGTACCTGTATCTTCACCAACTGATGCTTGAAAGCACCTAATAAAGTAACTAAACTATGAAATAATGCTGGCTGCTCTCAAGAACATGTGACAGGAACTTCACAAGGACAGGGAGTGAACAGTATCTCAGGATCAATGGTGTAATTTTAAACAAAGTCAGGGTATTTCCCTCTTATTTTCATGTTAGATCAAATACAGTGATCTGCTCCTTGATATCAGTGAAAAAATGATTTCTCTTTTTAGCTGCAAAATGAGGGGCTTATTAAAAAAAGAGGACCCCCCCCCAAAAAAAATTAACCACCAACATGAATCTGAAGCAGTGCCCCTGTTAAAATTGTGATTTACTTCAGATATAAATAAGAGAGAGAATTAAGTCTTCTGTGGATGCAGACAATAGCAACATAAGTGTTAACATTTTTCAGCTGAATTTGTACTGTTATTCCAGAGTTAATATATAGGGAGATCTGCTTTTGTCCTTACCACTGCTCTAAGGGCCTTCCAGGGAGATTACCTCTTAGAGCAAATCTGGGATCAGTAAACAGCCCATAGGAATTCTTCCCTTTATGTTTTGGTTTTTAGATGGCAGATACATTTCCAGTAGGGTCTTAAGATCCCATTTTGTAAAGGTCTTGGGCTTACAATGAAACTTTCTTTTAAAAAAAATCTTACCTCTCTGGCATTCCTACCTCCTGTGCTTTAGGATATTATTAAACAAATGTATCCAATCCATTTCACCTTAAATACCCCATTGTGTCGGATGCATGGGAGCAATGAACTATGCCCTAGGCCACCTAGAGGGTTTTGCTTTTTTCCCCTAAAAAACAGAGTGTCCAAAGAGGTCTTTAGTGAATGATTTGATATATTCATACTGTTACTATTTTAAACATGGGTAGTGGGCATTCTGCAAGAGATAGTGGTGGGGAGAATAGAGAAGAGTCACAACTCTGAATTTGCTGCTCTAGTTATGATCAAGTGTTATATTCCATGCTTTGCTTGCTGCTTTAGCATGGGGCTGGTGTTCTGTACAGGACTATGAACAAGTGAGTGAAGCAGGCTGTCATTTAGCAGGATAAAATTCCTGCTGGCTGCCTCTGTTGCTGTCCATTGCGGGATCAGCTGTGCTGACATTTCGATTTTCTTTACTTCATGGCTTTTTGTTTCTTCTTTTGTTTTATAGATTATTTATCTTATTATATTCATTGCTATGCTACACAAGTTGGATTTTTTTTTTTTCTCATGTGTAGCTAAATGTATTTGGGAGCCAGGATAAGAACTGTGAATCGATCTTAATTTCAGTGTTAAGTTACATTTTATTTATTTATTTATTTTTAAACTTAGTTTTTTAATATTGGAAGGGGGCAGGGGAGAGAAACTCCTGAAAATGTATCCTTTTAAAAGTTTTGGGAGTGGTTTGGACTTTCAAAATAAGATTGTGGATTGTCATGTGAGGAAGTCTTGTGAGATTTTGTGCAACTTAGTTTTGTGTTTTATTTGCCTGTGGTATGGTTTCAACCCTTGTAAATATAGAAACCTTTGCTTTCTCTATAAATGTTTGTTTATTTTTCAACGTTAAATCCTTCTCTACCTGTGATGAACAAAAAGTTCAATTTCAGTCATTGTAGTAATCTCATTTTACTTGCTATCATTCTGGTTCTTTAGTTTCCATGTTTTACTTTGTTTTCTAACTTTCTAAATCAACAAGAACAAGCTGGCAGCCATGCAGTTGTATGACTGCATCATACAGAAGGGACTTACAGCTTTTAGGATGTAACAAATGGTTTAAGTTCTTGTCATTTGCATGATGGTCTCCAGAAATTGGTATATGGTATCATGAGGAGGCAAAATGCCACTGTAATATCAGATGGCTGTGAAATGTTTGGAAAAGAGAGTGAATACATTTTCAAAGGATTAAAATTTGTGGTCTAAAGGAAGTTCAATACATACCTACCAAGAACACATTTGCTCTTGGTTAACATAAAAATAGAACTGCCATGCTTTGAGCAGTTTTGATAAAAGTGCTGTGCAAAGTATGTGAACTGTGGTGAACACTGTGACTCAGCCTTGTAGGAGTAGGCCCATGTAATGCAACACAGTATATTGCTCTGACAAAATGGAGGAGCAGTTATTGCAATTTACTACGCTCTTAGGTATCAGGAATCAAATGTATTTCTGCACAATAAAGGAAAAAAAAGTAGAGAAAGCAGTCAAAGTTGAGGTTTCACAAGTCCATGACAAAGAGTCATTCATATTTAGAAAACAAGGGTTTGGATGACAGGGTTTTGCTTCTCCCTATAGCCAGGGGTGTGTGAATCGTGATTCTGGACTGGAAAAAAATGTAAAGCATATACAGTGATATGAATAAAATTTATTGCAAGCTATCTCCCTGTATTTCCATAGTCTGTCCTTGAAGCATCCTGATGCCTTTGATCACTGTCATGCCTTACATTGATCAATGCAAGATCAAATTTAAGGATAACAAAAGGAACACAGTAAGGACAAAGAGAATCTGCAGCTATTCTTGTACAGTAGCATACTTGAAATACACAAATAAATCTTGGCTCGGTCTGAAAACTGTGCTTCAGTCTTTTCATAAAAAAAAAAATAATTCTTTAATTCACCATATATTTCTATAATCCTTTTCTGTAGTGAAGAATTCCCCAGGCTAGGTCTGTTTTGTGAACCGTTTTTTCCAGCTGAGCTGGATGTGTCTTGGTGGTGTTTCATTCAATGAGCCATTGATTCAATTAGGGTTAAAGCCAATTTCTCTTAGCTCCTATTTTGCCCTTTCTGTTACAGTCTTCACGGATTACTGCAGGAATTCCAAGTGGCAATGCAGATTGTGAACTGAAACTGTAAAAAAAGTGAAAGAAACCGAAATTCTAATTCATTTAGGTTTTAAATAAACAAGCAAAACTCTTCAGCAATTAAAATTACTTTAAATATATGGTACTTTTCAGTTGGTGAAAATAAGAAGAAGCATAAAATAAAGTAGATACTCATTTGGATCTACATCAGTCCTCTCTGTACCTTATTAATCATGTTGTGTACAAACTATTGTATGTGTGAGAATAAATCCTTGACTGCCACACTATCCAGTTCCCAGCCCTGGCATGGAATGGGGGCTTTGTGAGTAGTAAGAACCACATGTATAATAAAGTGCTTGCATTCCCATGCCTCCACCAGAGGACTAATATAAAAGTTTATGTGGTATTTGTGGTATTATAATAAGAAAAATTGCTGGTTTTTCACAATGTCTGGTTATTTGAAATCATGATAGCATCCTGAAGAATTTAGTATGATAGTTTCATTTTATTTCATTTTGTTTAAAATTTATTTACTTTGTATCGTGGAACATCCTGAGTTGGAAAGGACTCACAAGGGCCATTGAGTCCAACTCCTGGCCCTGCACAGGACAGCCCCAGGGATGACCCCCTGTGCCTGAGAGCACTGTCCAAATGTTTGTGGAACTCTGTCAGGCTTGGTGCTGTGACCACTTCCCTGGGGAGCCTCTCCAGTGCCCAGCCACCCTCTGGGTGAAGAACCTTATCAATAACCAACCTAAACCTCCCTGCAGGGAAGCCACAGAAGGTTTTCTTCTCTGTGAGCATTTGCAACTAAATGCCTATGAAAGAGGAGAGATTAGATCTAGATTTATCCTTATATGGCAAATTATTTTTTCTAGTTCCAGACAGCAGTTTGGGCAATAAAAAAATACAAAACCTATTTTCACAGTTCTGGAGTTGCAGGTGACTGAAAATGGAAAAAAAATGAGGAATTGGGAAGGATCCAATTCTCAAGCTCTTCACACTGTAGCTCATATATTCTAACAAGGTTACATATGAAAATGTATTTCTAAGGTTTTTAGAAAATTTTTGAAATTCTTTTTTTCATAAGATTTTCAGTTCCGAAAGGGTTTGTCTCTAGATAAAACTTTCATAAAGGTGCCAGTCCAGAGTTGTAATCAGGCCTAGACAATTAACCGGGTTCTAGTTCCCCAGTAAAATGCACCTCGAAGGATTATTAGTGTCAGGATGTGATGAAAACACACAGCATTCAGTGGTCTGGGGCTTAAGGGAGGATTCATCCTATGAAGACCTGATTTCTGTGGTGGTTTCATAATCAGAAACAGAAATGTAAATTAATAAGGAAGAATTCTTGGTTCAGTCAGCTGGACCAAATTCCCAAAGGTGAAATTTCCCTGTAGATGAAAGCTTAGACACAAAAGAACCAACCAATAAGATTTGAATGGCTAATTTGGAGAGGCTGAGCATGATCAATTTGGCTTTAGAAGTGGCCAGGAAAGAGAATGATGCTACTTGGTGCTAGCTTACAGTCAGTGAGACAAAAACATAATGTTATGCAAGTACTGCTATAAAGAATGATCAGAAAAATAAAAAGGCTTTTGTGTGTTGCAAGAAAGGAACAAGTCTAAGAATCATCCACACTCCTTCTCTTGGGGCCTGTTTGAGAGCCTGAGGCTGAATGTTTGTTCTTGTATGAGAGGCCCACAAATGAGGGAGGAGGCTGTATGAAAATAAACCCTCCAACCTGAGAGAAATATGAAGAACTTCTTGCTTTTCTCTCTATTATCTGTTTTTCTTACCAACTGTGACTTGCCTTAGTGAGAGAGGAGAAAGCAAATTAGGAGAAATAGAAAGCACCAAGTGTTATTAACTTTCTCTCTTTAGAAACAAAGATAAAGACAAGGCTGGGTTTGAATGATCTGAGTTAACACAATTTGTATTTTTCCTTGCTTTTGGGAATAGAGGCATAACTTGAAAAAAAGGTATTTGGGGGTTTTTTAGCCATTATCTCTGAAGGGAGGGGACTGGCTTTTCTATGATACATTTGAATCATCCTTCCTAAGCACCATGGAAAATTCTAAATACTGGATATTATTTTAAAATTAAAAAAATAAAAATTTCAATTAAAAGCCTAATCCAAAGTTCCCTGAACTCAAAGAAAGCATCCCACTCTCCTCATTAGTCCCTGGTTCAGATTTGGTTCTCACTGAAGAAATATAAAACTTCCCAACCATATCACTTACTAAGTTGAAGATTTATTTACCTCTTCTTTAAGCTGGTAGCTTTCAGACAGCCAGGTTTTGTAAATATCCATGCTGGGATAAATTTGCTTGTCAGGGGTATTTAGTGTAAATGACCCCTGTATTTGAAAAAAATGTCTGTTTCTACCCAAGAGCTCTGGTAAGTTTTTGATAGGTACTGTAGAAAGAGATAGACTGTTCTAAATACTTGATTTATCAGGATCCCTGACCTTCCTGTCATTCTCTGTGGCTTGCATTATGGTTGGATATTGAGGCAAATGGAATCATTTCTCCAAAGCGCTGTGCAATTTAACTCTCGTAACCTGTGAAAAAGGCACCAGATGTTACTGAGGTCCCAAGCTTCCCATCTCTGCTTTGAACTTGTCTCCCTCCCACATGGTTATTAAGCTTTGGTTACAGCAATACAGCTTCTTTTTGAAGACAGTGACAGTGTTGTCTGATGCTCTTAAATTCTGGTTTAAAATACTATCTAAACCAGTTAAATGGGCAGCACATCAAAGCATGTCAGGAGCTGTAAAGGAAAGGCTCCTGCCTTTTAAGGCACAATGATAGCAAGATTAGCATATTTATAAGCACAAATGTTTAGAGGACAGGTTTTTGTTAGTTATAGCCCTGGAATAACTTTCTTCTCTTTGTCATTCAAAACTGTAAAAAAAAATTAATAAAATCTCCAAAAAGAGCAGCCTTAGGGAGTCTAATGATCACCCAGAGTGGCTGTTTTGTAAAGCACGCTCATGTTTCCATGCTGGGTTATCGAACATGGTGCTGCTAAGGTGCTGTAATGTGTCTCCTTTAAAATGTTTATAACTGTCACTGACTTCATAAAACCCAAAATGCCCTGAAGGTTTTTGAGCATTTCATTTTTTTCCCTACTCAACACAATTTCTCATTAGTGAATTATTGTAGGTTAGAAATCCATGCAGGTTTTTTGATTTTAGGTAGTTCCAGCAAACAAGTTGTCATATATACTTACATGACTTAACAAAGTAATCACAATAATTTTACTTGCTTATGTTCTAGAAATGGATTTTCAGGAAAGCAGTTACCATTGCTATAACTGCCAACAAAAGCAGAGATCATGAAATAATTCTCTTGTCAATTCCTAAGTCTTTTCAATGGCTTTCATAAAAGAATAAATTTTGTTGGCTCTTACTTTGTCATACTTTCCAGAGTAGCAGAAAAGCTTGCCATGTTCTTATTTGTGTGGAGGGAAATCTGCATTTTGTCTGGGCAAAATATCTTGGCTAAGGGGAATCTTTAAATAAATCAGAATGTTTCATGTTTTGATATCTAACAAAGAGCAGTATCCCCCTTGTTTTTAGTTAAACAGCCGTTAAAGACATAAAAGAAATCAGAGTAGAAAAAAAGTAAAAGTGACTTCTGAATAGTTTCATACAGTAAAAGTAATGAGGAAATCAGCAGGGGACTTATGAATGCCCAGTGGTTTTGAATGCCATCTCCACAAATAATGGCAGCACAGCCTTTGGCACTTTCATTACCTCCTAAAATCAGCGGATATGATCAAACAAGTTTGCAGGACCTGATAAAAAAATATTGCTCCCCTTGAATCTTAACAGGGCTCCTTCAATCAACAGTATTCTAATGGTTTGCACTAACACTTTGTCCAGTCTGCTTTGGACAGGAATTGATTTTGTATTTCCAAAGAAGCATTTTCTGAAGTTCTTGTCTATCCCTAGCCATCTTGGGCAGTGACCACCAACTGTCTGGTTTGGTTTTTTCCTAAGCCGACCATCTAAAATACAAAACAGAAAACAGAACTTAATTTAGAAAAGCAGTTACATTTGCCCTCTGTGTCTGTGTTTATGACCGGAGGACAACAGTGATATTACAGAATGTCAATTTTTCATTCTTTTTAAGATGCTGCCAAAAGGCAGTATACTCTCACTTTTCAATTTTTAATTCTATATCCATGTATGAATATATGCATTGTGTGTATCCAGCAGATTTACAACCTATAACAAACTGAAGGCTTTGCATATGAAGTCTGAACTGCTAAATACGAAAGTATTAGACGACTTTATTCTGTGTAGTTCTTTATGGTCTAAGAGTCAAACATAGTTGCTTGTTCCAATCTCCTTTTATAGATGCCGTGAAAAATACCCTGGGACATTGCTGAATATTTTAGAGCTTGAGCAAAAAGGTAAAGTGTGGTCAGCCCAGCTGCAGAAACTGGTCAGATCTTTTCATATCTTGCAGATAATGATTCCCAGCTATGATTCAACTGCTTCTATTTAGTTCCAGGCTTCTAAAGCCAAACCTCAATCACTTGCAGTGATTTGAACTCTTATCAGAAGGTGGGCATAAAATACCTTTAGGTGTTCTTTTGTGTTTCTCTTTCTAAAGAACAACAACAATAACAACAAAACCAAAAAAAAACCAAAACCCCCAAAAAAAAAAAAATCCAAAAAAACCCAAAAACAAAGCAAACAAAAAACCCACAAAAACAACAACAACAAAAACCCCAGAAAAACAACAACAATGAAAAAACTTTAATTCTTAGTTTCCTTCACAGAAGTGTAAAAAAAAATGAAGGTTAAAGATTTATTTGACAGTATAAAGGAGTATAACCTCAAACTCAGGGTTCTGGAAACAAACAGGACTGTTTTCTCAAAAATAGATAGGAATATACCTTCAAACACTTTCACCTTGCTGTTGATACCCAGCTTTATCCTGTCACTTGGGCAGTCACTCATGTCACAAGTCAAAACCTCTGCTGAATGATTGCAAAGAATTTGGAAACTCTGTCATTTTGTGCCAATATTCTAATGCCTTTAGGGACAGACTGCACAGAATGTCAGAAAAATGCAATTGGTGTTGGACCACATATGAAAATTCAGGAGAATGAAATATCGGAGAGCTAAACCCAGTTTTTTTCTCAGTATTGTATAATCATAATCTCTTTCCTGTTTCCTGCTAGAAATCGACTAGAAATGATCCATATTTCAAACTTTCTTTTTCTAATAATTGATTGCATTGAAAAATCTTTTCAGCTGCGTGGCTGGAAAAGTGCATTCCCTCTGTTTATTCATTAGAAAGTTTTCAATTTGTCCTGTGACACTCCAGATGTGAGTGCCAATGATTTTCTATCTCATATGGAAGAAAATAGCCAATAATAAATGCAACCATGCTATTTTAATGTATTTTCTTTAACATGAAAAATAAAAGATGGAACTAGAAAGAAAGAGGTCATTCATCTTCTGTCCAAAATATAAATGCAGGAAGAGAAAGAATGTGTGTATATATATATACACGTGATTTGGTTATATATCAAAAGTGTATGCAGCACACATGCATAATGGAGAATTTCAGTGTAAAGTACAATGGAAAACCTGCATTTTCAGAAGTTTCCTGTAATTTCAACTGCTTTTTACGGAAAAGTGGAGACCTGGAAAGCTTTTATGAACCAAGATGTTTACTGCTGCCATTATGAAAATTTCTTTTCACAGAACAAGCAATTTGCTTGAAAACTTGTATGTGAACTTCCCTCTTCTTTAGCTGCTTTAAGCCAGAATGTAGCAAATTAAATTCAATAGGAAATAAAGGATAAGACAAGTGGCTTCTCTGTTCAGGATTGTTAGAGTAACCTTATTGCTCCAAGGAGGATATAAAAAAAGTGATTGTCTTTCTATTGCAAAATTCTTTCCGTGTAAGTGCCTCATTTCACTTGAGAAGCACAGCATTGGTTGTTCACCTCTGCATCCATTAGCCTCTTAAACACATTAAAGTGCTTTAAATTTTTTTTACAATAAAATTTAGCCTTTTACTAGACATTGTTCATGACAGGTTGAAATAACCCTTTTTATTCTCTATATATTTTCCTGTATTTCCCAGTTCCCTTATCTTTTGTGATAGAAAAAAGGACACTTTTTTATTGAAATGAAGCAATGAAAATCAGAAGTTCAAACTGAGAAAAATGCATTTTATAAACCTCGACTATAAACTATGTGAAAATTAATAAGCATGTTCTATTAAAAGAAGAAACCTAAACAAAAAAGGAATTACATGATGGTAAGAGATTTAGACTGCCACGCTTTACTATGAGTTAAATCTCAAGTGGTTTGAATGCTTCTTATCAGAATTATTAATGTTTGTACCTTCAGTTACTGGACAACGTCATAGCAATTAATAGAGCAGCACTCTGCATGTGTGCTTTGGCAATTTCTCGTGGCTATAGAAGGATTATAGATACATTCCAAATTTTATTTAGCTTTAATCCAATTATTCTCAATTTAGGATTGCATATGTGCATTGTAGAGACACGAACAAATTTCAGAGTTTACCTGCCAGCTGAGCTGCTGTGAGTGAGGCCAGGCACACTTTGGGCTGCTCCCAGGGAGGACAAAGCAATGCTGTTCTTTTGGTGCCATACCAAGTGTGACCGAGTGGCTTTCAGCTCTCCCTGCCAGCAAACGGAGCCTACTCAGTGGCAAATCTCCGCTGTTTCTGGGGCTGCCTTGCTGCAATTGAGTGTGCTGCTCTGCTCACTGTTTCCATGGATGTGCTTTTTAAGACAGCTGTCATCATATATGGTTTTGTTATGGAAACAAATTAGTTGAAAAAGGAGTAGCTAAGCTTGTAATTTCAAAGTAAAGTCTATTGGCACTTTGGCATTTTTTCTCATTTCCTGATGTGCTTATAACCAAAGCACTCATGTGTCAAGCAGACAGGTCTCTTAAATGTTCTTTTGGGCTGAATGAGCACTACTGTTTCTGTTGGCTTCATGGAACACTTTGTCAGAAAACCCCTTCTTTTTACTTCTTTCTCAGCAAAATGGTACTGATGAATGAGATGTGTAATTCTGGTGCCTTCATGTTCAATTCAATTCACATCCAAACATGAGCCAGTGTTACTCATTTTTCTATGTAATTTTTAATTTGGAATATTTTTCACTTTGCTATGGTCAAAAACAAGGTCAGAGGAGGTGATGGAATAACATCAAATTCATTAGAAATTCAGGCTAGAAAAACCACTAAATGCTGGCTTCTGAAAGCCAATGCTCACATTATTAAATATTACTGATCTTCTGAGTGTCTCTTCCTTCTTTAATTCACAGTGAAGTGATTTGTCTTTGAGAACTTCTGTGGGTGCTTTGTGTGGGAGTGCTGACACAGCAGCCCCAGAGTCCTGTTTCAAGTCTGCACTGAGACACTAAGCCTGCTCCTTGTTCTGTATGGGCTGTCAATACTTTCCCATTGCAGCTCGGAGCTGAACAGTTTGTTCCACCTAAGCTCTCCTGCACTGTCAGACGGTACTGGGAAAGCTGCTTTGTTTTGGCACCAGCAGTTGTCACACAGGGGGATGAAGGGGTTGCCTTTTTCTGTCTTGCAGCTCTTACTTGCTGCTGACAGCTGAGAGGCAGTGCTAGACTTTATGCTAAATTAAATATAAAAGAAGCAGGATTCAGGAGGATCAAGGAAAAGCTCTGGATTGGGGCCAACATCAGTCCAATTATTCAGCACAGAGTTGATCAGATAAAACATGTATGTTTTGTGTGCTCAAGCTTAAACAAAGACTTGTACAAATCAAGAACAGTATGTAGGTTATCAATTATCAAGACAATATGAACAAGATAAGCATGTATTAAAACTCTAAATAGGAAAAATTATCCAATACCTTCCAAAGGACCTTTGAATATTTTTCTCTGTATGCTTTTTCCTCAACCCCAGCTGTTCCATAAGCCACTGCCTTTTGTAAAAGGCAGTAGAATTCCTGCTGTGGTCTATTGCACAGGTGTATGGATGCTCAGTAACGCTTTTGCTGACCTTGCTTTTCAGCACAAGCAAGAAATTGAGAGGGAGGGGCTTTTTTACTTAACAAGGATTAATGAGTTTTGATGTCTCTGATTGGGAATAGTGCAGATACAAATGGTTTATTCTGCTTACGGCATTCATTGTAAAATCAGAGAAACCCAGCCTGAGACTCATCAAGTCAAACTTGCATGTTGCCATCATATTTGTCATTTAATTGTCTAGATTAATATTCAGCTTGTCAGCAACATTATCTGCCTAAGCACTCCAAAAATCAGTAGCTACGGTCTAGTATGGCTAAAACTAAAGCAAGTAGATGCTAGTATGAGCTGACAGCATCTGCCATTTAAGGATATTCTGGTGTTCAGCGAAGCATGACCCATCACCTTAGAGGTGTAGGCTTTGTGTTTTCATGATCTGATACTGACTTCTTCTCCCTTCAACCCTCTTCAAATGTATGCACCTAAGCGGAGTCTTGGAAATGTGAAAATATTAAGCCTTGGAGATCTGGCACTTGGAAGATAAACACTATGGAGTGTGTCAGAAAACCACTGCACAGGTCTCTGGTCAGGAACTGAGAATCCTTGGGGAGCAAGTCTTTTAGAGAAGCACTGAGTTGCTGTCTCACAGGCTAAGCATTGATGTGAGAAGTGCTGGGTCTCTTTTTCAGTCCTCTAGTCCTTATCTGGTTTTCTACCAGCCTTTATTTTTCCATCTTCCTCCTACTCCACCCTCCACTTTACTCTTTTGATTGCATGTAACCTTTTCTAGTGTCTTTTACAGTTTCTAGACAGTCTTTTCCCTCTAGGATGAATAAACCTTCCTTATCCTAGCACCTGGTATCAGTGGAATTCTTCAAATTAACCAAAAGTACAATTTAGCTGGAAGATTGATGTAGCAGCAGACAGGCAGAGTAAGTTCACTTAAATTGCACTAAATAGACACCATATAGCTAGAAGTAGGACTGGAAATTTGTTATATGACAATTATGAACTTGGACACTTTGTAATAATGGCACAAGTCTTATTCAGTGCATTTTTCCATGAGATAAAAGGATGATGGGTTTGATTATATTAACATTTACTAACTGAAGGGAATTGGCTTGTTTTCTTCGTGTTTGAACTGGCAGATCAGTGGAGTACTGCAAATGTTTGCTGTTGGGTCAGAGATGGGGAAGGCAAGGGATATTACCTATAAGCTCCTACCACCTTAGGGGAAAAACCTCTGCAACCATTTTAATAAACCTGGGTTCTGCTGTAGCTGTGCAAAGATTATTTTTATCTATTCAGAAGTTCTTCTGCTGTTACCAGTATATGACAGCAAGTTTTGTAGCATTTGGGTCATCAAAGGTAGACTGATTAAACACATATAACAAAAAAAGGTGAGAGTCTGGAATCTAAGGAGAGGTTTTGAGGGAGTTCTCTATAGCTGAGAAGTCTCCAATCCTCCAGTCTACTTTTCACAAATTCAAAAAAAATTGATCTAGATAGGTGTGTTTTTGAGAATATAATCTAGGTTTACATGTGGGCAATTGACAATAAGATAGGATACGGGTCCTATTTTTTCATGTTCTTTGAAATGATGCCATTACACTCCGCAGGAGTGCTGTTTCATGGAATAGAATGAATTCTCAGTTCTGATGAAATTTGTATCCAAGTCAAGCTTGTAGCTATTTTGGTCTATATTTCAGTACCTCCCAGAGTTTTCTGAGAAAAAGAGGGGTGGTGGTGATATATAATTATGGCTATCCCAGTGTTTTAGTTTGTGGAGGTTTATTTTACATTTGACATTTCATATGTTGATGGGCCTGTGTGGGCTGTAAACCAAGAAACTCTGGTAAAAAAAAAAAAAAAAAAAAAAAAAAAAAAAAAATCCAAGCATTTTCATCCTTTGATTCCAAGGCAGCAAGTTGTGAAATTTGGAGCTACTTCCACAATCACAGTTACAAATCCAGAGGGTACAGTCAAACTACTTAAATTGCAGTGAGACTTATAGAATATGTATGGTTTTTTCCATTGAGTATGAAAACCTCTGTTGTCAGCATTTCATCTCATATTGGTTATTCTTTATACTGAAGAGCCTTTCTATTTCAGCTTGTAGTTTAGGTAAAGAAACATGTCACAGCTGTTCTTAAATGATTCTATTTGGATTTGTATTGTTTTGTTTGCCAAGATTTCGCATTGAAAAGAGGGAAAGACTTGTGAAGACAACCCCTTGTTTGGTTAGGTTTATTCATGCTGATCCCTTAGGAGGTTTCCTACTTTCTTAGCCAGATTCATTTTGTCAGAGGTCTCTGCACTGACCCTATTCTGTCTCGAGCTAGTTTAGAACTTCAGTGAGCTTTCCTCCAGGTTTGTACTGTCTCTTCTGACATCGAGCAATCCCATATGGAATCTAATCCAAATATCTCGTGTATCTGGAGTCAAGGGTTGTTTGATGCCTGTTAGTTTCCAAAACACTAATGATTTTTCATGTAAAATAATTTCAAAACAAGTTTAGTTTAAGTGGTTAAGAACATGGACAAGACAAGGCTTATCTTTTCCAGGATGTGACTGCATAGACCTAAGAGTCTCTGAAAATTCCATTCACAGAAAGAATATTTCTTGAGTCAATGTAACCCCTAGTATTCATCTGAGAGAATGTATATTGTAAATTAAGGCTAAATAATATAACTTTTCTTTCTTCTCAATAGACACCTTCTCATATTTTTTAATCCTTTGTGTTAAATGGAATATTTCAGAAGAGTTATAGTAAAAAAGCTGTTCTTTATATGTCATGAGCAAAAACATTTGCTTAAAAATTTTTGAAGCAACTTAGTCTAGCCATTAATAGAAGAGGTTTGTGGGAATTTTTTGTTTCTCAAATGGAAATTTAATAGTTTTCAGCTTGAAATCGATTTATAGTTTTAAAGATTTTTAAGTTCCCTACTTTACAAAGAAACTTCTGCCCTGGTCTGAAAATGTCTTTCCTATTTAAGTGGCTTAACGTGAGCTGGAAAAAGGAGGATGAGTGTGAGGGACTGTCCAGTTGTGAGGCTTGCCACAACAGTGGGAGGAAAAAAAATCTAACTAGACAATAAAAGTCTAATAATGAAATATATTTGTGTACTACGCTTCTGCACAGCACTGTAAAGATGTGAAACGCTGGTAGTTGCTATGATTTATTAACACATTTGTATACTTTTGTAATAGCCCTGGTAGTTTCTAATAACAACCAGTACATTTATAAACACATTGATGCAAAGCTGTTTTAGTCAACCAACTGCTTCTAAATTTATATAAATTTTGAGACATTATTTTAGCATGCACTTTAGCATTTTCTGCATATAAAAAGCTCTTAATTTCTTTTAATGGGACCTTGAGGAATTTAAGCCCAGGAACAAGTTTATTTCACGGCTTACTGAGTTGCTAAGACACACTGGCTTATAGCTACTTGAACGTAGTAGATTGTTTGCCTTCTCTTTTATGAACTGGACTTCAGTTGTTTTCTTTTGTGGAACTCCAGGTTTAACAACCACCAGGTATCTTCTCCCAAAGAAATGTAACCTCAGAAAAGGAAGTTTTTCAAGTGGGACAAACCCAGTAGTCTGTATAGGCTGAGCAGGCTTGCTCTGCCCAGTTTTCTCAATGGAACTGAGCAGGTTTAAGTCTGCTTTCCATTTCTCAAGCCTGGCAGGTTTAGCTTGACACCACATCCTGCTGTGGCAGCTGGAGGGTTTGCTCTGAGTTCCCCAACAGCTCGTGGCAAATTCTCTCTAATCAAAGCTTTGGTCACAGCATGGAGAAAAGAGCCAACTCTTCAGTATCTTTAAGTTAAATTTAAATAGAAGTAAATTTAGTTAAATTTAAATAGAAGTAAAAGTAATGACAAAACACTTTGGCGTGAACAAATTGAAACAAAATAATATTTTTATTTGGAGCACTAGCCATATTGACAGAAATCCAATGAACACATTTGCCAGGTATTCCTGGTGATTTTTGTTTTCATATTTATTTTTGGCAACTGGTATCTTCCTTTTGTAAAATTTCAAAATTTGTTTTTCCTCAGCAATATTTACTGTAAAACATGACCCTGAATCTCTAAATTACATCTCATTGCTAACTCATCCTGTGGTAGAGGAAAATTCTTTATTGCCTGACAGATTTCTTGTAGTAGAATTTATAGGCTTTTGGTTTTTCTCTTGAAAAAGAGATAGATGTTTACTAAAGCAAATTTACAAATCAATTATTCTTTGGTCTGTGTTTTATGGGTTTTTTTTCTGAGGAATTGAGTTAGCAGGATATGAACAAAAGCTTAAATATTATCTCTAAAGGCACTTTAACCTAGAGATTTAAATCAAAGCACATTGTAGCTTTAAAGGTGTATTGGAATTGTGCTTTGACTCTTAGCTTGGCAATATATAATAGGCTTATCAGAGTTGAATCCAGGAAAAAAATATCCAGAGGCCCATGTCTCTCTCTTTATATGTTTCAAAATGAGTCCTATTCCTTTTCACGTAAAGGTTGAAATGGGAAAAGAATTGAGTCTAGATGGAAAACTTGATTTAGACCATAAATTGAGATTTATTTTTGTTCCTCTCCCTCTGTTCAAGATCTTGAATGTTCAACTACATCTGCTACAAGATGCTTTGATTGCTCTGTTTCAAAATAGATTAAAAAGAATGTTAGGGGAAATGGGATGTGACGTATATTACTAATTATTTTAAAATGTGAAAAGTAGAAACCATTAGGAAATTCAGCCTAACTTGTCAGCTAGCTTGTTAGAGAGGAAAGAAATAAGCTGGTTCCCAAAGCTGAGAATGATCTGGAGTTGATACGCATGGCAGATGTAGGGGGACCTATCAGCTGCAGTGTGCCAGTACAAGTTGCTCATTCTAGGCAGATTAGTCTGAAGGAACAAAAGGGCTGTGAAGTGTTAATTACACTCCAGGACACCTGCTCACACTCAGATAACTTCAGCACGTTCCCACTCGTGTGACGACTTTTTGCTGTTATGCAAGCATGGCTAGACACTGCCACAGAACCTTCGATTGCTGTTTACTGCTACCTGACATGATGTCATCTTGCCAGGATCACCTTTGGCCAAGTGAGAATTTTCACTGTTGCTCAAGCCTCAGAATAAAAATTCATCCCATGTATGCGCTGTACCTGCCAAGTTTGCTCTTTAATCTGAGTCAATAGTCCCTTCATATATAGCACAGCAGCCATCCCATCTCAGAGACACTGAAGCTATAGCCAAAAGTTAATGCATCTAAATTACATAATGATAATTTTTCCATGTACAAAAATGACCTCAATGAAATGGGATGAGTATCAAGTCTCCCTAACACAGTATGTTCTTCCCCAGTTTCTTGCACAGTGCCCAGTGAGGCCATGGCACCTCAGGATGGGGCATCCAGGGACCAGGTATCTGCCCCAAGGATACAGAGGGGTTTGAAAGTCAGTGCCCCACTGAGATTTCACCTCCACTCTAGCATTAAGAAAATACCCCCTGCCTCTTGTGAGATTCTGTTACTTGAAGGCTTTTCTCCTTTCTTCCAAAGCAGGTGTTTTTGAACCCTGCTTTTGAAGAAGACACAGATGGAGGAAGAGCTTTTCCAGAGTGGAGGAGATTTGGCTCCTGTACCTGCTAGTGGTGCTCAAACCAACACCTCCTGGCCTCTGAGAGTGCTCTAAGCCCAAAGGTCTGAGCATTCTGCCTCAGTGCTGAGCTGGGGTAAAGAAGTGCTGTTTGCTTTATGCTTTTATATCTTGAGAGCATTTCTTCTATATATATTACTTTAGAAATTGCTTTCAAAAATATGCTGAAGATAGCCTGAAGGCACTTGGCAGAGCCGTAGCTTCATAATAAATTATTTTTAAGACAAGAGATGATATTGCAGGCTATTTTAATAAATGTCAGTGGGGGCACAGCACTGTGACAGAGGGGCTCTTGAGGTAAATATTGCACCCTATGGAAATGTTGCTGTAGGATTCCTGATGATTTTCCGCACTCTGGAGGGATTTGCAGGCAGCTCTCTGGGGCTGAATACCTTTCCTGCAAAGACAGTATAAGCAAAAGCTTTCCTTAGTCACAGTTATCACTTTTGGATCACAGTGTGACCATACTTGGAGCCTCTGATACACTTGAATATGTTTTCACTGATGAATTGGTGAAGAAACTGAGCAGGTGGGTGGGCCGCAAACACTTCTCTGTGTCAATAGAATTTATCTGACTGGGACAAAAAGTAACATCATACACAGCTTTCCTTAGAGTACTTAGATAGTAATTTTCTGCAGTCCTCCATTTGTTTTATGTATTTCAGTGTCAAGAACATTTAGCTCCTGCCTTTGTGAGCAGAGGGCTCTTCAGCTTTTTGTGCAATGCCTGATGAAATGGTGCAACGGTTATAACAAAATGATAAAAAGCACTAGCCATTGCAGAGCCTCAGACTCACTTTATAAATGGAACTGTGAATAATTAGAGCTTTATAAATGGTTTCTCAAGAAAAACAATTGTCAGAAGAATAAATGCAGGGAATCGCAGCAGAATATTCAAGCGCATGTTTTTCATTTCTTTAGAAGTTATGATTAATAGGGTCAGCCCACAGAATCTTTCAGATCTGTTCCTGGCCTGCAGAAAGCACAAGGCATCAGCATTGTCTGAAGCCATTTGAATTATGAGAAATGAACATTGCATTTTAAAAGACAAATGAACTTTACTTTTTAAATTACTTTCAGTCTGAACTTGGTCTTGTGTTTAACCACTGACTGTAGTGTCAGGGAAACAGGATACAGAGTTTGCTTCTAGAGTGACAGAATGAATTTAGTAGAATTAGGTAGAAATTTGATTTGGTATTTCAGTATTTATCACAAACTTACAGCTCCTGGTGGTTTTCTCAGCTTTTCTCCCCTTGTTTTGAAATTATGAGCAGTTCTCATTGATGGAAATTTGAGTTTCAGTTGCTTTTTTTTTTTTCCATAATGTTTTGCTCTTGATAGATAAAAATTAAAGAACCATTTCTTAAAATATTTTGTTTCCTTTCTATTACTGAAAGGCTGAAGAGATTTGATTTAAACTCAAAAAATTAAAAAGGGACACTAGAACAAAATCTTCCCTGTTCAACTATGAGGTATAGTTTAGAAAAAGACAATATATAGTACAAGCCCCTACAAGCTGAGGAGGAGCTTATTTATTTCTCTTTATTAAAATCAAGAAGATACTGTGTTTATAGTCATACACTTGATTCAGACACTGAACTTCCTTTCTGATTAAATCACTGGGATTTGGCAAGTATTTGCAATTTCTTATCCAGCAGGTCTGCAATATTCAGAGCTGTACCAAAGTAATTAAAAATAAATATGTGTCTGAGACTTAAGTGCTGCTATGTATACCTGAGTGCATGCACACTCTCAAAGCAAAAAACAGGTCATGAAAAAACATCCTTTACACAAAACTCTTGGTTATCTTGTACCAGTGTCAGCTTTGTAAATCTTATTATTTCTATAGCTTCAATGAGAATGTGGAGCATTGTACAATTAGAATGTATTCATAACTTTCTCTGTATACAGAAGTTTTCCTCATTGCTCAAAAGAAAAACAATCCTAATAACAGGTAGCCTGTTATACTCAGTGGCAGAAAACATAAAATATTATAAGGTGAGTACCTGATTGATTTCACTCTATAGTTGGCTGATTTTTCCAAAATAAATGTGCACTTTGGGAAATATACTGACTGTTTAATGCATTTGAAAATGATTATGAATTGCAGTTTATTTGCCTAAAAGAAACAAGCTTCTGTAAGTCTGTACAGATTAGAGTGGTTCTATACCCAGCAGTTTCCAGTTGAGGACTTCACAGAAATCTTTTCTGTTTTCGTTTCCAAGCATTGCCTCTATTTATCCTTCCCTCAAAGTTCATGTGAGTTATGAATTCTTAAAAGAAAACAACTTATCAGAAATGAGGAGAAAACATAATTACCTCTTCCAGCTAGATAAATGCTGTTCCTCCCCATCCTCCTCCAGGATCGGTTCTCTCATAAGCCTGATTTTCTGGTTTGATTTTGGCTGACTTATTCCTTGTGTTCCTGGCTCATGTGGACAAACAGACCCCCAAATATTGCCCAGCTCTGCCAAAAATGTTGGTCCTGGTTGCCTCATAGGTCAGCTTTTCTCCTTAGTCTCTCCTTAAAGAGCCCACAAGACTAAGCAGGCGTGTTCTGTGGCCATGCAAACAGGGACAGGAAACAGGGCTGTGGAAGTCCAGGGACTTCAGTGAGAACACTGAGCTCTGTCCTCTTCTACACCCACCAAAAGCAGAACAGTTCCTGTCTTTGGTACTGCCCTACTGGCCACACCACTTGCTCCTTTACACTAGGATTTCACACAACTTCCAAAAGTCCAAATCTTGGTTTACATATCTCCCTGCATTATTTAGTCAGAACATCAGTGTTTTCAGCATAGTAGAATCAAAACCAGGTGTAATTTCTGGCTACCACAATGCACACTTAGTCCCCTGAACTAGAAAACCCCAAGAAAACCACCAGCAAGTAACAGAAGTCAGTAGCTCCTGGCTCAGGGAGAGAACCAGGATGGAGAAACTGCACCCTCTTCACCCTGCCATGCCTTGCCCTAGCCCAGGGAGCTGAGTCTGCTTTCATATGTTCTTGCTATTTATTTATATTGTTTTCCTTCGTAATGTTGCTTGAATTCTTCTCTTCCCAGATGGATTTTGAGACATAGTTTGAAAAACCCTGCTTGCCCAGCTGTTTGGCAGTGTGGGAGCAGAACTATCTGTCCTAGGGCTGGCTCTGTTCATCTGTCATGGACCCCTGAGACCATGAAACCGAGAATTTCCTTTTGAACAGACTCTGTGTGGGGACTGCCCACATCAAGAACAGGAAAGAAATCGGGAGAAAAAAATTAGTTTTGCCTAATGGTTGCTGTTTATGTGAAAAGAAAGACCAATATTTCTTAAAGACACAATCTTGCAAACGTATGGTGAACGGCAAAAAACCTCTTGTATTTGAACATTTCTACTTTTCTTGACCCTTCCCACAACAGTAGGTTTTCTAAACCCTTCTCTCTTCTTATTTACTTCTTCTGAATAAAATGAAATTTATTTCATTTCCAAGGTCTCCAGGCATTCCCAGGGCTGACTTTGTGCTAAGAAGACAGATGTAGTATACAGAAAAAACTTTGTAATGAATACAGATGCATTAAACACTTCCTGTAATACAGGATCCTCTTATGCCAAACCAACACTCCTTTAAAATTCTGAAATATCCAGTTAAATAGCCTAATTCTATCTAGTTTCTGTCTCAGCCTCGGGTCAAAACAGAAATGTCATTGGATTGGTTGTTCTCAAGATATTTAACGTTCCAGTTTATTGGACCCATGAAGCTTGATACTGGGTATCCAAATGAAACCTCAGTTCACTATCTTTAAAGAAAACAGTTCTGAAAATTTTTGTAAGGCTTGTTTTGATTTGTTTTTTTCATTATTCAAGAAATCTCAGTCTTCCCCTCTCCTCCAGAAAAGATTATTTTAAAGAGAAATATTTGTCTTTTTGATATATTTCTCCACGTTTTGGTCATGCATGCAAAGCTGATAAAAACTGTATGAATGAAGCCTCTAGTATGGAATATACAATATTTTTTCTGGGTGACTAAGATATATGAATCTGTGAGCTGTTTATTCGTGTCTAGTGTATGTTGAATATGTGCCCTAATAGCCTTTTTTTCTGTGTCTTGGTTTTTGGAGCAGATGGCATTGTCTTCATTAACCCTGTAAAACAAACTTTCTTATAACACATTTCTATAAATCCTCCTCTAATGTATATTTTAAGTTTTTTGTTATATAGCTTTCTTAATACAAATCAGACAAGTGCAAGATAGCAGTAGAATAATTTTCTTTTTAAAAAGACTAAGAATTTCTGTACTTCATAGAGTTTTAATTTGGAGAAAATTAGAAATAGCAACAGTTTCTTTTCTTGATGTGTCTGAAGCAAACATTAATTTTGTGGGGAGCTCTCTCTTCAGGTAGCAGTACTGTATTGCCCCATCTCTTGAAAATGCTGAAAGTGTTCTGGTGTTTTCTACTCTGTCATAGGGAAAATTAAATGCACTTGCCCACCTTGAGACTTAAGAAATGCTGCAAGTATTTTTTGGTTCAGTGTTCCCAGTGGTAGATATATTTAAGGATACTACCTAGAACAGGTGCATTTTGAAGAAAAAATCTCTGATTTTATCAAGAGCTGGATAAAACTCTGGAATCAACAAAATTCTTTTGTATAACTCAGTGGGGCAGCAAGGTCAGGCCTTCACAGAATCATCTGAATTTCTTGCATGCCCAGAAAAGCTCAGAGGGACCTTGTTCTCCTCAGTTAGGCTTAATGGGTGATGAGTAACTCTTGTTTTGCAGCCAGATGTTTGCAGAGGACACATATTACAGAAATTCAGGGTTGTAGTGGGATACAGGAGTTTCTGTGTAGCACATGATGCATTCCAGGACATCAGTGCTTTCCATAATGCATAGACATGATTGATGCTCTTCTATAGGTCTGGGACTTGTGGCATTGCAAGGGAGACACTGAATGTGTCTTTACTTCTGACCTTGCAGAATATGCCCACAACAAAGAGAGGGACACGCCAGGGTAAGAGACCTGGGGAGTCCTCTGTGGAAGAGTTGCTGAGGTGCTGTTTTCTGCACTGGGTGAGAGAAAGCAATGGAGCAGCAAGTGCTGGAAGCAAAGCAAAAGCACTGGAGACTATGATTGAAATCCTTCACTGCCTGACAGCATCTGTGCGTACCCAATACTCAGGACAGAAAGTACTTTCAAGGATAGTTTCCTCAGAAAAGAAGCTTTCATATCACTACAGATAACCTCTGTTGAGATCAGTTCTGGCATGTATTGGTGTTGGCTTTTCTTTCTCCATATGAGAAGTTTTTCTTTTTTTTCCCTATTGTTTAAGAGTAAAATGCTGCTTTGGGGGATTCAGTTAATGCTGGCACTAAGAGCTCACCATATGGCAGTTCCATCACAGTTTACATTCCCTCCTACAGTAATCTCATAAGAGGTATTTTAAAAATTCAGTATTATGCTGTTATTCATCCCAAACAACATTTTACTGTATTGTCATGATAGTTTAAAAGAGGATATGTGCTATCTTATAATTAATGAAGAATCAAATTAATTTTTTAGCAGTACAGCAGTAACAATCTTTCCACAAACTGCGAAGTACTCTCAAGCAATTCCTCACTGCAGTACTAGTTAATGGTACTAGTTTTGCCATATTAAGCCTAATGAGCAATAAGCAGCAAAGAATTGAGATTTTTATAAAGAACAGGAGCTAAGCCAGCTGGTTCCTCAGCCTGGGAGAAAATGAGCATAGAGGACTCCTAAAAATTCCTTATCCACAGAACACACGAAAGCAGGGACTTTTCGCATTCTAGAGGCATGAGAGTTCAGAGGTTTTATAATGAAAAATCTCTCGAATAATTACAGCTTCTACATATACTAAATTATTCCTAAATGGTTTGCACATAAATAAATCTCTTGTGAACGCACTGTTTACTTCAAATCTTCTTGATGGAGATATTGGTATCTTGAGGCCTAAATGCCCACGGTTGTGCTGCAGCCTTATCATGCACAGGGAAGTCCAATAGAACCCAAACCCCAAACTTCTTTTTAAAGAAGCCACCACACAATTAACATAAGGCTGCAGACAGAAGAACCTTTACACTGTAGAGAAACTTGCCCTTCCTACGTCACATGCAGAGAAATGTCTGTTTCATTTATTTAACACAATAATTTTCAAAGACATGAACTCATAGTGCTTGATTGATCATAAAGCTTGGTGACTATGTCTTAAAAGTGTAAATCTATGATTTATTTTTATATCACTTGGTTCCCATTGTTTCTAAAGTACATGGTTCTTTTGTTTTTAGGTTTTTTTCCTGAACTTCACTATTAGGTATCATACAAAGGCAAAAAGTATCTAACTTAAAGCAGAGTGGGTTCTGAGATATCTATGGCTTTATGCATCCCTCTAAAATTAGGGATATATATTTAGAAACTCTGTGCTAGGCTTTACATTAAATATGAATGCTTTAGAGGAACTAGGAATACTGCTTAATGTAAAAATGAGAAAGCTTATGATGTAGTTTATTTGGTTGCAGAGCATATCAAGATATGACAAGTGTGTCTGTTAATCAAAAGAAAAAAAATCAGTAAAGCACATATATGGATAGAACTTAAGTCATAGTGAGTGATCACATTTAGAAAGTTGATTTCTTTCATTTTTGTGTTTTCTGTACTTTGTTGCTTGCAAAAAAGCCCTCCACAGCTCTCTTGTAATTCAAATACTTTTACTGAAAAAATATTTCTCTAAAGTCCTGCCCAATGCAAATGCATGGGTTACGTAAATTGGCTAGGGAGAAAAGGGGAGATTGGGAATTTATTTGCTTAAAGTATGTTCAAGTGTGAGACCTGGGCTGGTGATGTTATGACCTTGATTTTTATCCTGGTCTTTGAATATGTATCAGTGAGCAGAAACAAAACATAGCTTTAGAGTAAATGACACTTTACAAAGCATTACACTCTGTAGAGAAAGGCCAAAGCATAATCTGCTGCTACTCCATGTTTTTCAATTAGAATTCCACCTACAGGGTTAATTCATCATTTCACACTGGTTCCCTAATTTTAGAATGATGGGGTGGGGGGTGCAGAATTGGATGATAAACAGAATTGGGGATATTTTTTTTGACAGCCATGTACTTTACTTTTGAAGTCTTTTCAAGTGAACTTTCAGTTCTTCTGCCTCTAATCTTGAATCTAAATCTGAGTAATAGAGTATTAATACATAACATTTGCAGTAGTTGTGTCCAGACTTTTGCATTAAATAGCCTTCATGTTAATATTGTTCATTTATATATCTGCTCTTGAGGCTATATCATGAGAGATCTATATGAGTCAGTAAAGCACTTCTCAAAGTATTTTTCAGATTAATGTTGAAATTAATTATGAATTAATAATGAGGTACTATTTCCAAGATTTCGAACAGCAGAAAAGAGAGAATTACATAGAATAAAGATTCAAAATTTTATAAACACTGAAACCCTTTTGTTTCCGCAGAGACATGGCAGTACTTAGAGTACAGCAATCTAGAAAGTAAGGACTGTTAGACTAAATGAAACAAATGAAATCAGAAAAAACCACAGAATGTAAAAGTGATAGTGAAATAATTATGTAGAGCCTTAGTGTAGCTTCATCCTACAAAAGTGTCAGTTAAAAATTAAGTAATGGAGTATGTGCTTAAACAGGGAAAAATCAAACAACAGAATAATATTAAACCAATGCACTGATTCATGTTGTGCTTGTAAGCAGTAATTAAATTTGTATGAACAGCTTGCTTGGGTATCATTATGTAATAAATCATGAATTTGTCTCATTGAGATAACATGATGATTTCTAGATACAACAGAATCCCCCCTTGTCTTCAGGGAAAATAAAATCCTCAAGGAGCCTCGAATCCAAACCATCCCAATACACAATTTTATTTGAGTAAGTCTGAAACCAAGCAGAAATGACCGACATCATTGAATAATTAAAGGTTTGTCTAGAAGTGTAAGGATGTAATTGATAAAAACAAATTTTATTCCTTTGTTTTAGAAGTGACCTGGGTAGGAATGTTATAAAATAAGGAATATAGAAAGGAGTGAGAAAAGTTATATTCTAAATAACCTACAAACTTCAGTACAGCCTTCAGAGAACTGTAACAACTCTTTAGATTAGCAGAAGTTGTCCAAATATTGAAAACAACACTGAGTTTTAAAATCTCCATCTGAAAGCACTGGGTTTATGCACCATCGAGAGAGACAGTGAGGGCCTTGGTCCAACCTCCTCATTTAGTTAATTTAGTGGGTGGACTAAATAATCTTTAGTGTCTTAGGAGGATTTGGTTCTGAATTGGCAAACTGTTCATGTATGCATCCATCACAGGATGGTTCACAGAATTTCAATCACTTATAGTAAAAACAACAAACCTGTTGTACACACTTCCTGGATATTCCTAGTTTTTCTCAAGAATTGAAATGTGCCAGTGTAACATATTGCTGAGACAGCCTATGGATGCACACCTCCTGAACTCTGACACCCAGAGAGCAGAAGGTGGCCCTATCAGATATAAACAGCTCAGGGAAATAAATCTTTCCATCTCTCTAACTCCTTGTGAGATTAGGGTAGAAAAAAACCAAACTAAACCAACAAAAAAAGATACCAAAAAGAAAGACAAAAAACCCTTAGCCAACTAACTAAACGCTCCCCACAACCAAAATGAAAATAATATTCTACATTTGGAAACAAAACTCAAATTATACCTCAAAAATGTAAAATTTTTTAGTCACCCCCTATTTAGTAAATCAAACTAAAGAAAGATGTAGTTAGATATCCTTTAAATATAAGAATTCCAGAGGAGGAACATGACCAAAATAAAATTTTATTCTTTCCAAATAGAACAGAGTAATGCATGCTTGTTTGAGGAGTATGGCACTCATTAATCACTAAAATCCTTTTGGGAAGGGAAGTTTTACTGCCCAATTTAACAGAAGTAAAATAAAATCCTGTAGTGACAGAGTGCACTAATCCTTTCTTCAAGCACTAATTGCATACCCACAAGAACAATTCTTTTCAGTAGGTACAAAAATTTGGAGTCTGAAAGTCCTTGCATGGTCTGTGCTTACTACCCACATAAGCCACAAATGCATCCCTTTTTTCCCATGGTGGTGTTGCTCCTTAGCATATCCTGTAAGTAAACAGAACTGAAAGTATGCTCCAAAGGAAATTCAAGCCTAAATCTTTATTGAAATTTTTCTGTCCTGCATTTAGTCAGCATAAATCCTAGAGAAGTTTTAGAGCAGAGATGTTTAAATTGAACAACTTCCAGGCATTTTCCTATGAAATGGTGTGTGTGTTTTTGCTGCTGCCCTCTTGATTAGACATGGTTTCAGAAAGATGAAAAAACTTCCCAAAATATCTGATAAAAGTGTTTCAGTGGAGCTGTTGCCAAAAACCAACACTAAGGCTATCAAGTGTGAAATGGAAATTAGAAAGTCATTGGACATTGATTTGAATTATCTCATAATGACCTGGTTTATGTTTCTGGCCTCTGGAAAGATGATTAGAACATAAAAACAACTTTCTGTGAAGGGCATAGGAATATTAATGAACTAGTCATCCAAATAGGAGCAGGAAATGTCTTTAGTCCTCAGAAAACAATCACCTTGCTAAAAAGTTGAAGTAGACACTGGAATGGGATGAAGAGACCAGAAGAGTCTAAAAGGGAAGTGTTTGAATGTCAGAAGCATATCTATATCAAAAGCTTTTTCAGCTTTTAAAAGTGTGACTTAAATTAAGAGAGAAAGCAGCATATGGTATTGTGGATTATATGATGTTGGTGCCTCTGCAAATGGACTGAAGGTCAGACTGTAGGAGAGAGGCAATGAAATTCAGTGGTTTTCCATTTTAAGACTCTTGGGTGCCCCATATAAACAGTTGTGTTGTCAGTGGAGTTGTAACAGTTGGTATGGACTGAAAATCTGTTATGTCATTCTGGTTGAGAGAATGTTATTCTTTGGATATCCTTTGTAGGAATTAACACCTGAAAATTATTATGTACTCCTGGAAATATCCTCAAGAATTAAAGAAGAAATTGGTGTTTATTTATGGGCTGCACCATTGCATTTCTTCAGTTTCATTATCTTTGCATTTGTTTGTTAGTGAAAAAAATCCACCTTGAATGCAATAAGAATCTAATTCCAAGGGCAAAGTGTCTAAACTGGATTCCTTTTTTCCCATAGTATTCTAGCTTTGAGATGACAATGCTCTCAAGAAAGGGAGAAACCGTAGAGAATTCAGATGTTGAAATAAACATGTAATACTGCTGGTTTAAGTGGTCTCGAGCTTAGTTCGTTAAAAGCACCATCAGTTGTATTCATAGCTTCTTATTCGGGAGACGTTATCCTATTTGTTCTTCAAAAGATTCCATGAAATCAGATTTTATATAGACCATATACAAGTATTTTTGAATTCCATACATAGGAATGCTTAATTCTGGGTTTTCAGTGGATTTTAATGTAGTTTTTATGGGTTTTTTAAAATAACATCTCTATATTTCAGGAAAAAATAATCAAAGTATGTTTAAGTTCCTTTTAAAAAATCTATAATATTGTGAAAAAAAGGTGTTATGGTATGCGAGCTGCAGGATATTTTAAAGAAATAGACCAGCTTTGAAAAGCAAGACAATCCTAATAGGATTTTTCTCTTTAGATATTTGGTATTGAATACACTGTCACTAGACGAGTCTTGATTTGAGAGAAAAAATGTTTGAAACAGATACCAAAACTTCTCTAATTGACCTCTGGTAACTATAATATTGATTTAACATGTTAGTCGTTCTACTCTTGTTTTATTCATGAGTTTTACGGTGAAAACAAGTGTTCAGTGTAAATTTCTCCTTAACTGGCAGTCCTCAATGTTGAAGACTTTATATCCAAATCTTATTAAAAGGATATCTTTTCACTACTTGGAATGGATAAAAACTCTTAATTAGCAACAACAGCTGGAGATTTAATTCTTGTGCACTATAACCCTGAAGACCTTCTGAAAAATTGCCTCTAGGTCACAGTTCCCAACCAGAACCACCAGTGAGTGCTGTAAAAATACAGGGGTATAGCTGAAGCTTCATTCCATAGTGAGTTGTTAAATCAGCCCTTCCTGTGATTGTGGCATCTTAGCGGACTAAATAATGTTTTAGGATTTAGTTGTTAGAAAAAGTACCTGGTTTAAAAGTGACAAGAACTTCTGATAGTGGGGAAGTTCTTATCTGTAACTTAGTGAGGTCTGTGCCTTTAGCATGTGGGGGCAGAATGGAGGAGAACAGGTAATTTGTAAATGAAAGGGTGACTATACAAACATTCAAAATCTGGATGTAGGATGTTTTTATGTTGTGCTTTTCTTCTCTGGGTTCAGATTATGGCTCAGTATCTCTAGTAGAATTTGACAAATTCATTTTACAGGTGGTAAATGTGACTTAGATGTACGTTAAGGTCAGTTAGTTTAACTTAAACTGCTGATGTGCATTAAATGAGCTAATCCAGCAGGATTTTGTGTTGTTGTGGGGCTCATGTGTTTTCCACTGCAAGCTTCCTCTGTGGATGTTGTCAGATTGATGAGCAAGCAAATAATGAGCCAAGTAAGTTTTGATTTTTCTACCTAAATAGTGCATACAGCGTCTACAAATGCTAAGATATTTAAAACTGCTTTGGGAATATCTGTCTTAAGAAACAAACATCTTTTGAAGGGGAACTTCTGGTTTTAAAGTTCATTTCTTTTGTGCAAGACTCCTGGAAAAGAACATTCCTCTCCAAGTAATCAGAAAAAAACAAAAATAAATATACATTATGAGTATAAGAAAATACGTGGAAATATATACATGTATACATGAGCGTGTACTAATACATGTTGAAGATAGTGTTGTGTGATAGGGCATAGATTTCTCAGTGTGCCATTCTAAAATTAAATTTTCCAGAGGTGCTATTGGAAAAAACTATTCTCAAAAACCAGAAAATTTATTACAGACTGTGTCACAGCAGCTGTGGGATGGTAAGGTGTCGTGACCTTCCCAAAAGCATCTCTAGGGAAGTCGCTCTTGGTGTGGTGCAGCAGCTCACAGACTCACACACACACTCGCCAGACAGCTGCGACGGTGAAACACGAGAAGGGTCTTCGTATGGAGGTTCTGCAGAAGGGTTTATTGAGAAGGGTCCAGGAACGAGGAACAGGGAGGGTGGTACCCACAAAAAAATCCAGGGACGAAGACCCAGAATAAAGGGAGTGCCAGGCTTTTATACTGGCAGGGTGATTGAAGGGCTTAGGGGCAGAACATAGGTGGGATCTGGGGTCTGAGGGCCAATGGGGAAACAAACTGGGAGTGACAAGAGAGCAAAACCCAGTGGAATAACAGGGAAGGGAGAACTCTCTAGAACTGGGGATATATAAAGTATAAAGAAGCAGGGAGATAACAGACCAACTGGGGAAGCAGAACTGACGTACATTTGAATAAAGGAACAAAGGATCCTGGGAGAAGGCCTTTTGCTCACCCTAACCCTAGGGATAGTTATTAAATGAGGGGTTGTCCCACCAATGAACCATCTTGGTTCTTGGTCGTCCAGGCCAACAGGCCTCCACAAGACTGCACACGATATTTTCATATATAAACATCACTTCAGAATCTTTCTAATGTGAGGCTCACTGTGCAGTATTTTATTAGACTTCTTTTAAAATGTGTAAGTTCTTAAAAATGAAATCTTACGTCAAGACCAGCCAACAGTGCACTTGTTTCTGATAAACAGGAGAAGAACACCATGGAATTCTTTTTCTGGAAAATTTCTAAATATGTTGTGGCTGAAATTAGCAGGTGAGTTGCAAAGGTGAGAGGAACAGGTGCAGGGTACTTGAGAGCTGTAAGATAGGCAGGAGGGCTGCCAGGGTTGCAGGCATTGTGCCTGGTTGATGTCTGTTTATTAATAATGCCCAAAAGCTTAGGGAGATTCTGAGCTCTCAAAGTTGAAATTTGTGACAGCCTAGAAATCTCTGCTGTATAATTTCCCACTTCTCTTTTCAGTGATTCTTTTCTCTCTTTAAAGATAATATAATAATAGCAAGTTGATCTCTCTTTCTAGTTAGTTTTACTTTCAGGTGTTCATTTAATCATACAGGATTGCAAACTCTAAGAAACAAAAGCAACTGTAGGTGCATCTTTGGTGGTTTATTTAATCTGATTTTCCATGGTGGTAATTCCTTAATAAAGGCATCTCACCCTAACAAAGTACCTTGGAGAGAAGTTTTTCAGAAAGGCGTAATCTGAAACCCAGGTTTCTCTATTAGAACAGTGACAAGGATGGAGGGAGGGGAGGCAGTTTTGTACTTTGGTTTGAGACCAGAAGAGCTTACAGTTCCTAGGGGGTCATTGTTCAACATGATGCACATTTAAAGAAATTAATGGAATCCTCCTGTGTTTGTTCATATGGTATTTATTTAGGAAATTTCCTTGGATATTTATTTAGGTGTTTTCCTTTGCTGTTTATTTTAAAAACATATGGGCAAGATTTTCTTTAGTGGTGCAGAATTGCATGTAAGTCACAAGTGAAATGTTAAAAATGGCAATGGACAAAAAACCCAAACTACCTTTTCCCCTTCTGTGCTAGTCAAGTTCTTGTACTTGAATAAAGCTGAAATAAATACTGAGGATCAGCTATGAAAAGAAGTCTAGGACCTAAAAGTGCTAGCAGTAAAATCTAAATTCAGTACAACCTAAATTATGTTCACGAAACCCTCTCTTACTCCAGAATTTCTTGCACTGAAATATCCTGTGCATCTGCCGAGCCCTCCACATGCATCCTAGCTGAATTTGTCTTGGGAATTTCTTCAAGCAACAAACTCACTAGAAAGACCATCAGTTCGAACTGAAATGGTACCTTCTGTGCAGAAGCTAATGCTGATTCAATTTTAAGATAAACTCCCTGTTACAGTAAAATAGTTGAGGGATATTTGGAGGAAGGAAATAACAAGATTTCAGCCAGGAAAAACAGTTGGCTGCAGCATCAGGTGCATGATAGCTCAGAGCTCTTGGCCCCATGTAGGAAGGGCAGAGGCCCTACTGCAGTGTGATATAACAAAGGTGTAGCTTTGAAGGTGTAGCTTTGGAGAGTGATTATGACTGAGAATACTCCTGACCTAGACAGGAGACACTTCCACTGTAAGTCATGGCAAAAAGATTGGGGGTTTCTCATTTTATGTACAACAGATGATGTTTGTGTGCCTTAATGGACACCATAACCACACAGCTCCTACACAGGGATTGCTCTCTGAAAGAGAATTTTCTATTTAATGTCATAAAATATAACAATACCAATGGAATACTTGAAAACCTGTTTTTCTTAGATGGTGCATTTGACTGTCTTTATCCTGATGCAGGGAGAAAGAAGAGCTGTTCAATCTGAACATATTATTTGAGCTGGCACAGTTGGGAAAAGAAAGGTATACAGACATTTATCCTCATCTATTGAGAAATTGCTGTCCATGAAAGTTATTTTCTTTTCAGAAGTCCTAGTAACATTATAGCAACTTTAATCTGAATAGTGTTTTGCTACAAAGTGAAACATTTAAGGGAAATCATGTTTGCCAAAATGGAAAACATTACTTAATAAAGGAGTTTTCATTACTGAACCTTCCAAATGTAGCTCAGAATTGTTAACTCACTGCTGGATGTTTTATTCCTCTGTATTCTTTCAAAAATATATGTTTTCTGAGTTATGATAATTTTTTTGTGTGTAATGGATGATATTGAGGTAGCATTCTTTTATTTTGTTTGGTTATTATTTCAGGGAGTAGACTTTACATATTTCTGTTTTGTTCTCTGTTAAAATTATTCAGTTGTCCAGCCAAGAAACTTCGAGTTATTTTACAACTACAATGAGTGACTTATTGTGGTGGGAGCACAGCATTGATAATAACACATTTTGTGTTGTATTCCAGAAGGGAGTGGGAAGGCAATGAAGGGAAGGGAACTTTTCCCTAAGGGAACTTCCCCTGAAGGGAAAAATGCAATAATAAATGGAAGAATTACTGTCTCAGAAAGGATATAAGGAAAATTACAAGCAGCCCACAGAGGAAGATGAATGTCATAGAAAGCTGTATCTTAAAGATGAGGGACTATCAGACTTAGGCAATATTTGTCAAGAGAAAAACACAATTATATTTTAGGAAGGAAATTAAAACTGATAAAATGATACTTTAATCATAAGATAAAATGATGAGTCCGTGTTTTGACACTAAGGGGGAGATTGGAGCTGATCAAGATATTGTGCCTGAACTAAAGGAATATATTAATTCTGTTTTCAGCAAGGGTGATAACATGGCGTGTGAGGATGGGGGCAGGATAACTGCTGAAATGAAATAAGCATATCTGGAGAAAACAGAAATTAATTGTCATAATAAGGATGAAGGGGAGATAGACAATTTCCATTCCAGAATACTAAAACTGCAATGAAACTGCTCTTTCAAAAAAAAAAAGTAAATAAATCTATCAAACTGGATGTAGTATTAGATAACAGGTAGCTAACAAATATACTGAGGTAGAAAGTTATTGATCTGATGTTTTGACTTAAAAACCTCTAATGCTATAACAAACACTCCAAGAAAAAGAAGTTAAATACTGAGGTAAAGGATGAAAAGAGAATTACTGGAAGCTGATGATACAAGACTGCATGTATTGTAGATTGGACAGAGAATTAAAAAGTATGAAACTCATGCCAAAAAATTTGACCAGCATTTTTCAGCTGAGATTGACTCTACCGTCTAATATCATCAGCATACAAATCTGTGCAAAGGAATTCATGACCTAAATAATGCATTATTTCATGTATACCTTCTCCTTCCATGTCTTTTAAACTATCTTAAGCAAAAAAGAAATAGGATCTTAATATAGTTACATTAATGACTCGTTCTTATGGCTTGCAACTGTAGAACATAATTTTGTTCTACATTTTACCACTGTAACTCTTTAATAATTAAAGTTACTTTAATTTTTGCAGGCCTTACTCATATATTTTTCCTTCACACAGAGGGAGTTGTAGTTCTCAGAGCCACATTTCTGTAGAACTAGCTCAATTATTAATTGCTGTATTATTTATATTTTTCTTTAAATCCCTATATCAATTGAGAGTATCAAAAACAAAAATAGTTTGCTGGGGATTTTTAGAACAACTGTAGTACAAAACATGCAAAAGCTATTTTACTTTTTTTGTCAAAAAAGGTGGTTTCACTTCCAAAGAAAACAATTAACACACTTTATAGTACGATGTCAAGAGCAAGTCAGGCCTTTAAAACTGAACACAGCTGATGGCTGAATTTATTGTAGTAAGCATTTTTCTATTTTTTCCTCTTATTTTATGATTAAATCTCACTGTTTTGTAGGAAGCTTTATTTTCCTTCAGAAAGAGGAAAACAAGGGAATGCCTTTTTCTTGACTATATTTCTTTTTTTTACACTTGATCTTACAAACACTAATTTTTTTTCAGTTTTGCATTACAGCTTTTCTGTTTTAAACAGACTTGTGGGATTTTTTTCCTCTCAGAAATTGAGATTTTACTAGTTAGAACAAATCAAAAGGGTTTTCTGCTGTCTGATAAGACACAACTCTCTGTTTATTGATTTTCATAGTATCTAAGTGCCCTGACTTGATGGTATCTTGGTATGTTGTACTTGGACATCCATGGTATGAAACATGTGGGGAGTGCTGTGTCTCCAGCACATTAATGCTACACTCAAGTTCTGAATGGCTCTCATTCCAGAGCTGTTCATTTAACCATTCTGTTTGCTTTGAGCTGCTGCTGGTTTATCTGTGAAGCTCAAGCATGTGCCACTGCAGTGAAACATTTTCAGCTGACCTTAAACCGCATCGCTCTTTATGCTCTGGTTTTCTAAAGATGTGGTATTTTAATTGTTCTCAGTGGTAACACTGTTCAAAGAGAACCCAACTCTGCAAACCATAACACTTCTGTAAACATTCTGCTGCACAGTGCAAAGCTCTGCTCGTGCTGGGGCCACCACCACGGTGGCAATTAATGGCCCCATGGAATTGCCTCAGGACTGTCAGTTTGCTAAAAGGGGGGGGGGCACAAGGATGCAGGACCCAGCTATGGCACAGCTAAATATTTAATTCTGATGAATAGTTTATGCCTGCTGCACAGCAATGTTTGTCAAGCAGACTCACTGCAGAACAGAACTGCCGGACACTTCCAGTATGCTCCCAGCATTTGTATTCACTTCAGCTCTCCACACAATTTTATTACATTTGTCACCCGCTGTTTTTCAAATGACAATTTATTGGTAAGAAATTCATGTCCTGCTAAGCACCGTCTCTCTCTCTCTTCTTCTTCCTCCACACTTGCACAATTTCTCTTTTTTTTTAATGTGTTTTTTGATGTAATTTATAAGTTGCGTGTACATGTTGTGGAGAGTCAAACTGAAGTGGCTACAAAGCAGCAGCTGGAGCTGCAGCTGTTTCTTTCCTTGTTTACTGTTGGTTTTTAATCTAGTGACGTTTAACTCAAAAAAAATTTACAAATTAAATTAAATCTCCGTTAATGAATGCTGTGTCCTCACTTTCTAGTTCAGAGAGGTACATAAATATTCAAGCACATATTTTAAATTACTATCATGCATTACTTTTTAATTAATGTCTCTGCAGCTATTTAAATTTGAAACATCAGGTTCATGATTGTTTGATAGAAGGATGTTAGCATCAAGAGAAAGATCAATACATAAACAAGATTACCCAAACCCAGTATATCAACCTGTTGATGAAAACAAAGTGGCAGTTGGTAGCTGTGTTGATTAGCAGTGTTCACAAACCGTGACTGCAGAATGTGTGTGAAAAGGATGAAGAAACCATCCACAGGGCAGATGACCAAACAATTAAAACAGATTTTGTTTTTTATTTCCCTCTGAAAGAAACCCAGATGAGCACTGAATTGATATCTGTTTGACAGAGGGGGGGAAATGGGAAAGAGGAGTTTAGTTTTTGGTTTTTACCATGTATGTACAAAGACTGCTGACCAGCCACACGAGGTGCTCTCAGTATCGCTGTGTACAGTAATCTCTCAAGTCATGTCTCCACTCAGTCATTTACACAGGATTACTATTCCTAGTGTCTGAACAGCAAGAGGGTATCATGGAAACTTCCAAGTAATATATGGCAAAATACGGACAACTTATAAATAGTCAAATTGTAGGTGACATTATCCATTTAGAAGAATTCTAGGAAAATTTTTGTTTTGCATTTCACTAATTCCACTCCCCACCCAAGTGTCAGTCTTGTGCTGCTATGTCAGTGCAATTCCACAATTCTTAGACTCATTTGGAAGGTTGCCACAGTACTAATGCCAACCTAGTATTACTGGAAACTGTATCTAAATAACTCAAATATCAATATAATTTTTCTGCAGACAGTGAGAAACAGAAAAAAGTATTAAATCTATAAATATGAACACATGTAGTATTGCTGTTCTTCCTGAATAAGATACCTTGGAAATTGAACAAATAGTGAAACTGCAGTTGCGTGTTCAACCAGCATGAAAATGTGTCAAGTGAAGATACTTTGCTCTCCTTGCCATGAGCTATTAGCCCTTGCAGAGAGACTACAGCACCTGCCTGATCTGTTCTGCCTCCAGTTTTCAAAACAATATTCTGAACAGATAAAGATTTACATTCATACTGTAAAGAAAAAATGGCTGAGGTTCTTGTGGTATTAATTTTGTTTGCTGCATTTATTCCAGTTGAATACGAAAAGGGCACTATGCAGAGGGGAGGGAATGGGATCTAAGTTCCAGGGATCCAACACTCAAATTCTTCCATGCCATAGAGAGTATAAGACGATTCATAGGTTGAAGCTTGTGGTTTTTGGCTTTATAGAATTAAAATCCGTTCAATTTTCTAATAATGTTTAGACACAGCTCTCTGACTTAACACAGGGAGTCTAAAGAGACTGAGTAAATGTATCATTGAAGTAGGAGAATTTGAGTTTGGCTAGTTGCACTGTAATAATGGAAACCAGCTCATTTAAGAATTTGCATATCATTAGAGTAGCGTCTTCATCTAGGAAAGAGCCTGATTTTGCCACGGATTAATAGCACAGGAAGTCTCTGTTAGTTTATGCGTATTCCAAGCATCACAGGTTGAATGAAACACTGGTCATATGCAGAATTATAAATCAGCCTGAGTTAACTTTCAATTTAAGCAATATACTAATTTTTTAAGAGTTTGAAAGAATTTGAAGTTTTTAAGAATAAGAGTTTTTAAGAATTTGAAAAGGGAAATAACATGATACAGTCCAACAATGTATTCTGCATCCCAAGAGGAATTGCACAAAAAATTAAAATGTGGATAAAGCTGTTGTGATTAATTGTTTAGGTGCCCGTGTTCCATCTCTCTGCATCTGTGTGGGTTAGATGGCAATTTCTATCTTCTGATTCAGCCGCAGATTCCTACGGCTTAAGGTGTGAATTTAGTTACATTTTTCTCATGTGGATCAGCATGAATCACCAGCATGAGTAAATTAATACTTACAGCAGAAACACTCCAATTATCTACTGTGTGAGCTAAATATTTAATAATATCATCTGTCAGTAAAGGAATACTGTATCCTCACTGTGAAATAGCTAAGAAAAATGAATATATAGCATCTTGATTTAGTGAGTAAATGCACAGATATAACTTTGTTTCACAGCATCATATCTGAGAGCAAAGGGAAAACAATTATTTCTTAAGAAAGTAAAATTAAACTGGTAAATCTACAAATAATACATTGCAGATACTGGGTATATTGATTTGCTGGAATAAATGGCAATATGCTTATTCCTTTCTCTGTACCAAAATTATCAGTAGCATCTTAATGTCCCTTGAAAGAAACACAGAGGACAGGAAACTGATAATTCTTTACTTAGATAAAGTAGATTAGAATTTTCCTAGATTATAACCAGTGAGATTTAATGGTCTAATTCATTGGTCCTGTGCTTATACCAATTAGAGGGAAAATGTCATCTGTTGAACACCACTGAAAATCAATCTGAAAGCATTAAGCCTTAGACCTTGGGAATTTTTTGTTTCAGAAGTATTCTTTGTGCTCTATGTGTAAGAAAGAATCTTTAGAACCATAAGGTGGGAATGGTTATATGAAAGGCTCTATCTTAAATGTAACAGAGCAAAGTTTAAAATTATTTTACTTCACTAATGAGTATTAAGATGTTATAGAACTTTTGTAGCCTTGTCATGGAGAACTAGAATATGTCTTTCAATACATGGAGAATTGCTCTGACATGATTTGGTAATAAATTTTATAGCTTTATTGTTTTCTTGGTGTAGGTCAGCTATAAAAGCTTTCAGTCTACCTTAAGCTATTAAAAAAAGTTACTATCTTCCAGGGTTGGCAATCAACCCTGAGATTTCCTGCAGCTTTGGAACATATCACATAGGGTGGAAATTGATCACATCCCACCTGGTGTTTGCCAGTTCTCCAGGTATTGCAGAATGAACAGCAGCACAAACAGAATGGACACAGGCAGTAGGGTCACATAGAAAAGGAATCCTGGGCACCTTTCAGGGAACAAATATTTTCGTTTTGTTTATTGTGGTAGGTTATTCCCCACAGTGTCCCTTAGCTGCTGTGTAGCCCTTGATACAAGTTGTTATTCACAGTCAGCCCGAGATCCAAACTCTGGGCAAACTGGGTGTGTTGGTTTTGCACTGGGCTTGCATCAGCCCCAGCTTCCTCTGGCTTGGTGAATTCATCAGAGTGCTGTGGCAGAAAGTGCCTATAACACAGCTGGACTAATAGAAAAGTTTGAATGATTAGTTCTGTTTACAGCACAGCAGGACTGTGCTGAAAAAAGCAGAGTCTTGCCCTTGGTAGGACAGTGAGTTCCCAGCAAAGAGCAAGAGCGATGATCTTGTAGAAAGGTGGAATGTCTGAACAAAAGGGGTGGCCTGTATCGACAGTCTTTTCAAGGAGTATCTCCTCTGCCGTCCAAAGCAAGTACATATCTGGATGCTTTCACTCCGAAGAATTATTAGCTTGTTCCTTGAGTGTAGCTATTTGTTTGGAATGTGACTGCACATATATTAAATATGACACCTGCCAATTTTGGGTCCCTGCTGAATTTTAACAGCCTTCTGGAGTTATGGAGTTATGGGGTAGATACCAAATGAGAGCTATGGATTATTTCATCGTGAGGCACTTCTGATTCAGTGTGATGACAGGAACATTAAATTAAATTCTCCTCTCACTTTCAGTTTTCTGAGCTGTTTGAAAAAGCTCAGATATTGTTCAGAAAATTGAGGCTCAGCAGACAAGGAGCTACTACAACAGAAGAATGTGCCAGCAGGTCATTCAAAAAGAAGGTTGTGATGGAGGATTTTATTATTATAAAGTACTTGCCTCAGAGATTTTTCTCAACTGTCAGAGTTGCAGAAAAATGGACTTATGTTTGAGTTCATCTAAGGTAAGAAAGGACAGTTTTAATGCACTTTATTTGCAAATAGTCTCATTTTTCAACTTGAAATTTGATGAATACCTCCGTGTTTTGGTTTTTTTTGTGCCCATTTTATACTTTTACTCATACCTTCCATTTAAAATGCTGTGTGGAAAGACTGCTATTTATTTGGAAAACTGCATGGAATAAAAGTGTGGTATTGCAAATTCAAGGACTACTTTTAAACTAATTAATACATTTATTTTCAAATGATTGATTTCACAATATCTGGCACAGTTACACACAGAACTTCCAGAAAGCAAGTTGTACTAGTGTCACAAACTCTAGTTGTACATGGGCATCTAAAATTTCCAAAACACAAAAGCTCTTCCATAAACTTATGCTCTATAGCAAAAACCTTTTACCACCATTATAAGAATACAACTTCTGGGAAAGCTGCTAACACATATCTGGGAGAAAAAATTGCTCTTCAAAACTGAAGAAAAAAAAAATATTGCTAAAGGATGTTGAAAACTTAAGTGCAGCAATACATCATCCAACTTGCCTGCACAGTCTTAGTGAGAGAAGTGAGAAAAAAAGAGACCAATGTAAAAATGGGAAGATGTAAAGATGTAAAAATAGACCAATGTAAAAACCAGAAAGATGGGAATTCTCATTTATTTCATGCAGAAAGTTTATAGAATCATTCTCAAAAGCAATGTGGGTATAATCCTGTCTATCTTTTGCCATCAAAAAATGGAGGCACTTCAGTGAGAGATTTTTTGGCTCACAGCACACGGCTGAATCTGCAATCGTACAATTTGAGTTTAAAAAGCAGATATTTTAATCTTTGTATATAAATGGTTCAAGTTCTTTTTCAGAACCAAGACAAAATGCATCATTTTCCCAAATAACTTGAAGGATCAACAATTAAAACAATCATAGAGCTTATGGGAGGAAAAAAGTGTTGTTTCACAGGACTAGGGCTTTAAGACTGGGAGGGTCAGACCAGCAGAGATTCTGGCATTTCGTTTGGTATGTATGTTTTTTTGCATTGAAATACATTTAAAACAATGTATTTTTCCTATATACAACTGTGGTTTTCAGTTTGGGCACTGAGAGGTGAATAACAGGCTGAAATTAAGCAGATTTTCTATCCTAAGCTATCTTTTTTGAATCATAAATTGCCTTTGTATCATAGCAGTTTTATATACTTCAAATAGAGTGTTTTCTGTGCATGGCTGTTTGTATAGGTTTTGTAGGTCAAAAAATTCAAATTATTTGTATTTTGTTATTTTGTCTAAGTTTGAATTCATGTGAAACCCTAATCTTGGAAACCTGTATGTTGTTCTGTGTTCTCAGGATAGACTTGGGCATGTGCTTTCACTAACTCCATGGAAAAAGCTCAGCTTGAAAAGTGAGAGCTGGCCACACATCAAGCTTTTTCCTTCAGACAGGCAGTGTGTACATAGCCTTTTGCAACCTCCTGAAAAGGCTGTTTTCACAATCACAGGAAAGAATAAAACCAGCACATTGGAGTATTTTTGTTATATTTTACTTGTCCAACTTCAACATTAATCAAGAGAAATTTTCCCTTGTGAATTTGACAGAATTTTTTGCTTCCTTTTGAATTGGTGTTCTCATATTAACAGTTTGTAAATACTGTTCTCTGACTCTTGACTTAAAAGATGTTGCATTTCATATTTAAGCTGTGGTACTATTTTCAGAAAACTGCAATGAATGCTGTGTCTGCTTATGTAGTTGTTTGAACTCATTTAAGAATAACCCAGGCTGATACATTTTCAGAAATCATAGATGTCTGTTAGGAAAGCAAGTTGCTGGTTTGGTACATGGGTGAATTAGTTGTGTTTTTATTCTAGCCACCAATCTGCCTGGTTTCACAGAATCATGGAAGGACTTGGCTTGGAAGGGACCTTAAAGATCATCCAGTTCCAACCCCCTGCCATGGGCAGGGACACCTTCCACTATCCCAGGTTGTTCCCAGTCCCATACAACCCGGCTTTCGACACTTCCAGGGCTGGGGCAGCCACAGCTTCTCTGGGCAAACAGTTTCCTAAATATCTCTCAGGAGTCTGATCTAGTTCTGTTCTTGAAGAAGTATTTTGACATGTTTTGTGTGTTCTGTCAGCAGTTCAGATTGATGCAATACCTCTCTGTAGCATAAGGCATTTATATTTTTTAAGGTTTTGCAGCTCTTAAGGCAGAGTAGAAACAAGTCTTCTCTGAAGTGGCACAGACTGCAATATAGCTAGGCAAACTCATAGAGTAAACCTCTGGCTTAAAATGAATAAAGCTGCAAGATGGAGAACTGCATGGTTGTGATGATGAGCCAGCTGAGTGCAGTATTTCAGTACTTGGGTGTTGCAGATGAACCTGGTGACTTAAGGCTTTTCTCAGGCTTGCAGCTCTTTAGTTCTATACAACTTTTTCCAATAGCCCAAGACAATGGAGATAGTTTGCGGAAACTAATCCTTATAAATACGGCTCTAAAATACTTCTCTGTGCCCCCTAAATGGGACACTTGTTTAAACGGCACACACACACATCTCTACCAGAATCTGGCCCTGAGATTAGCTCAGCTGGTTAAAGCATGGTGCTAATAACCATGCATGGTTTATGGGTTTGATCCCTGTGTGGGCCATTCACTTAAGAGTTGGACTTGATGATCCTTGGGGGTCCTTCCACCTCAGAACACTATGTGGTTCTTTTCTGTACCAGCTGTGCTGTTTTTCTGGGTTTCAACTTGAACAGCAGCTCCTGAAATCCCCAGCAGTGCCAGGAAGAACCATGACACAGAGTGCTCCATTTGCAGTGCTAGAATTTAATTTTCATGGTCTGTCAGCAATATTGTTCAGCCTTACTGTACACAGTATATGTCCCTTTGAGAAACAGGCTGTAAATGCTTCACTACAGATTCTCATCCTCTAGTGTGAAAGCTGGCCTTTCAGGTTTTTGATTATGTTACTTCTATGTCTTTCATTGAAGTCGAGTGATTGCTAAAATCTATTTTTGTAAAACGTTGTGGTTTTCTCCAGAGCCAGATACCTGGATTTTCCTGCCTGACCTCTTTGTAGGTTGTTATTTGGAATGTATAATAGTAGTCAATGTTTTTTTCCATAGTTTTTTACTTCATCCAGCTTCAATCTTGCAATTTGTTTCTGTTTACACAAAATCAATTTTTATCCTTGCTCAGCTTTAAATTAGACCTAATCTTAACTTGTAAGAGCAACCGCTCATAGATAAACTCAGGTTTCTGTATTTATCCACCATATTCTGCCTGCATCCTTGCTTGCTCTACAAAGTCCCGTATAGTGTTGGTAAACACTGTATTTTCTTTTCTCAATCTGTTTTGATGCCAAGCCCATTGCCACAGTTAAGTTCTGGGGATTGCCAAAGGAATACTGATGTCTCATCAATTTTTTTTTACCTTTTGTTTGCATCTCTTACCTTAAAATCTGAACCAATGTTAGGTCAAAACAAAAGTATATTGCCTCAGTCTCTGACTTTTTTTTGGTAGTCTGGGAGGTTTTGTGCTATGTTTGTACTTAGTCCATTTTTAGTGCATGTAATGCCATCATGATTGGGGGCTCAGTAACATTATTTAAAATCAGAAACCCCAGAAAATGCTAAAGAAATAAAGTGAAATATAATTACTGAGCATCTAATGAGTTGTGCAGTTCTGTCTAAACTGTACCAAACCAATGAATGGAATTAGTATCTCTTTGCCTGTGGAACACATTCTGCAGGTGCTTGCAAAACATCCCAAATATTAGCACCTACAATTAGAAAAATCAGAAAGACTCCAAATAGAGTGGAGATATCAAGCCCAAGCAAAATCCATAATTTAATGTAGCAGAAATATATACCAGTAATTATCCTGATAATAATATTTTTATCATTTTTAATAAAATTGTTTGCTTTTGTCCTCATAAGTATTTTCAATTAACCGCCTGGTGCTTGGCCTGTGATCTCTGTTGATGGTACTCTGTTTCTATTTTTAATTTTTGTGCTTATAGTAACTGAGTCTGGATGTGTGTGGAGAGTTATTGCAGGAGAATGGCTTTGCTTGGCACAAATAAATCACAAGTTGACAGGGATGGCTCTCTTGCTTCTCCACAGACCATGATGTTGATGTTGATGCAAAGGAAAAGATTCTTGAATTTTAACAATTTTTAGAAAGTTTTGTAATTCTTTTTAAGAGGTCACCACTAACTTCTAGATTTTGAACTAGTCTGTGGAGACCATGGAGGTCGGGGGAGTGGAAAAGTGAGGTACAGGTTTACATTTTCAGTCCTCCTGTTCCCTGCCAAGTGCTCTGAGTAGCAGATGCTTTTCTGAAGTCTCCTAGGCCACAAAGCAGACCTTCCTTAGGAATGGCATCTTTAGACACATCCAGGATAATAAAGTTCTGAGCTGTCATGTGGTTATTGTTATTGATTTTCTAGGTTTCTTGTCACTTTCATAGAGATTATTGCCTCATTATAACCTTTGTAGTTAGTGCTCTCAAGAAATAGATGTGGATTTTAAAATGAGTATATGTACCTTAATGAATCATTCAACTGTGTTGTAAAATTTGTTTCAGTTTCCGTTTTTAAAAACATCTGTGTGATCTGAAACAAGAATATATGAAGAAAAATAAAGACAGTACATGGAAGACTTCTATCATAAAGCTTTCAAATTCCACTTGGCTGAAGTAGGACAGAACTCTCCCTTGGGAGAAACTGAAAGTTATTTCACAAAGTCTATGCTGACTGCAGCTCTGCTTCTTTATGAGCCAGTCCTCGTCAATCATGTTTATTGTTGGCAATCCAAGCTGTGTGTGTAGTAAATTAACCTCTTTGCAATCCTCTTTGGCTAATCTTTTACCATGCTCTCTCAATGTATAAACTGGGTATTAAGTAATATATATTTTAATTCTCAAGCTGAATCCTTACAAGTTGCTGATGTTTTAAATCACACTTCTTCTAACATCATGTTGAAAAATACATGATTTTTGAAAAGTATTGGAAAACAAGTTTGTTCCAATTTTCCCTTTCCATATCACAGGAAGAGACAGTGATCATCTCTCTTTGGAGAGCAATTTCTGATTGCATTGGCTCCTGAGCACACCAGATGTCCTTTTGGATACCCAGTGGCAATAAAAATGAGCTATTCACCTGCTTGAGAGAGAAGAAGCAAAAAAATTGTGCTCTCAAGTAGTGAGTTTCAAAATATTTTGAAAATATTTCTGTATATCACAGACCTCTTATTATTTTTTCTAAGTTCAAGACCCCCTAGGGTGGGTATTCCACCAGATTCCTACCATCCCTCCCATCAGTGAAATGAGATTTATGATCAAGATAAATTCTTACAATAGCACTTGAAACCAAGTCAGTTCTCTCTCTCATGAAGAGCCTTCCCAATCAACAAGTGTGCAACCGTGTGCCAGCAACAGCTTTAGTGGAGTTTACCTGCCTAGAATTAGACAAAACTCTAAGTGATTCAAAAATATATATAAACCAGTCATACCTTGAAATGGCAAAACTGTAAATAGGCCTGAGCCATCCATGACTTCTAAATTTTCCTGAAGCTGCCTTTTTACATTGCCTCTGTATATAAAAATGGGCCAGGAAATTTAAAGTGGAGATTACTTTTAGCTCCCTCACAAACCTCTTTCTCACTGTATGATTCAGATTTTGCTTCTATCTCTCCATTACTTGCATGGATTAATCTCTAACAAAAAGACTGAAAAGCATCAGAAACCTTTCTTTTTATTCTAGTAAATGTGACAAAATTCATCTTCTACCCTACCAAAACCAGCTGAGACTGTCTGAAACCACTGAAACAGCTTTACCTTTCCTCAACACAGCTCTGCTCTTGGGAGCTGCTGAAGGAAATGGCACTCCTTACAAATTGCAAACCTCTTTTCTCATTATCACAGACAGCAAGGCTTGGCTTACAGAAATGAGCTATGACATGAGGTAACCTTACCAATGAAGTACTGCAAGTTTTCCTCCTCAGTGAATTTCTCGAAGTGTTCCTCTATGTATTTAGTGATCAAGGTCATGCCTGTAGGGGGATGAATAAGCAGAAATACTGTGGAACAGCACCCACAGGTTCAAATTAAAATTTAAATTAGTTTTAATTAAATCTTAATAGCATATACATCTTAATTTTTTAGCAATAGAAGGATGAGCAGGTGAATAGGAAACAACTCTTACTTTCCTTTCAGATGCAAAAAACCCCAAGACACAATATGAAACCAGCAAATGGAGTCCAGTGGTCTTTAACAACACAGATCTCTGCCTGGGTGGGTCCATCTGGTTTTAGAGCTAGTGTTGCGCTAGCAGGCCTCCTAATCTAGTATGCTCATTCTCTGTGCCAGATAACACCAACTTTTAAAAAAAATTCCATTATTAATTATAAGTCTTTTAGAAGCCCAAAGCCCAATATCAAAGGCGTACTTTCTTCCTATTTTTGTTTCGAAAGTATAATTATATATGATATTGATCCGTTCCAGTCTGTCAGTAACTGACATTTAATTTCTTTTGTGTCTTTTGCAAAGCATCAATAGAGCATTCAGCTCTGAGAAATGTACCTCTTCAGACAGAGGCTGTTCTGCAGTTTTGAGCTATATGAGGTATTTTAGACAGCTTGATTTTTAATAAGCACATTTTGCTCAGATGTGGATGAATGAAAGAGGTGTAAAGAAAGACACTTTAGAATGCATGGGAGAATAATATTTTCATTAATTTGATAAGTTTTTTGAAGAAAGGGAAGATATTCTGTGACTTTTATATTTTAATTAAAATAAGGAAAGACCGAGGTCCATCCTCCCTCTTGAGCCTTCTGTCAGCTCTCGAATTTCATGAGACCAGTCAAGTTAACCCTTTCCTAGAGAGCCAATGACAGCATCTTGAGGGTGTCTGCATTCTGTCTTTCTGAGTTACTGAAGTGGACAGCTGGGGACAATGATTCACAATTTGCTTGAACTGCAGAGTTTGCATCTCACATAGGAGGTTTTCTGTAAGCGTGCCTGAAGTGAAGGTGTTTGAAAAGTGTTCAAAGTAGAGAGGCATAAGTGCTCACAGTAGACATCTGCCCTAGCAGTACCCAAACATTCAGGATTCCTGTTCAGAAAGGCACTGCCTCACCCCACACAGATTTGCTGTGCAGCAGCACTGCTACTGCCAAACATAAATGAATACCATGAAAAATGTCTGACACATGGCATGTAATTAAATTCTGAAGGCCCAGATTTATTCACAGAAGAAAAACATGCATCAAAGAATGCCAGCTTACAAGGACACCATCTCTGACTGAGAATGATTGAGCTAAAGTTTGTCCAAGGCAGGAAATGCATCCTCCTGTACCAAAAATGTCATCTATTGAATATTGTGTCACAGGTGAACACTATTATTAAAACAGTGCATTGCATACATTATTGTATTAGGACAAACTTTTTTTTTCACTTTCCTACTTCTCATTATAAATGAAGAATATTATGAGACAAGTTTTTATGTGGCATTATGCCCGAGGCAGGCAGTGATCTCACTGTCACAGGTCACCACTCAAGGCTATAGGGACACCATTCTTCACCAGTGTAATCTGACTTGTGTACTGGAATAAATTCATGCTCACTTTCTCCATTAGATATACACTTTATGTACATAAATCAGAAAGTTTCATCATCTCCATGATAGGGAGCTTCATGTCACCACTTTTTCTAAAATCTGGTAAGTTGAAGAGATGTGTTTTGATCACAATATTATCCCTGCTTGTGTCAGGGAAGAGGTTTTCATCTGATAAATCATCCTCACACAGAGCAAGACCTCTAATAATCTCCTAGTGCAGTGCTTCATACATATAATCACTTAAACATGTTTTTCCACTTGATTCATTAGCTCTTTAATATACCTGCACAAATGCACTCATTTTCTCCAAAGCTTGAATCACACTCATTAAAAGTCTTCAGTTTTCCATAAACAGTTAGCAGGGATAGGTGAATTTGCAAGAAGCCTTTACAATAATGCTTTGTAAAGCACCGAACTGGTGGCTGATAGCTGCTGCATAGAGGAGTATTTTTAGTCAAAAGTCCTGATCAGTACTTTCTCTTTCATAGGTTCTAACAAAAACAAGGAGACAATATGATCAAATAGAGGAAGGAACTGTGTGTTTAATCCAAGGAGATTTTATGCCCTTATTTAGGGAAAGCCAGTATGAAGTAGACAAAACCAAATTCAAAAGGGATGAAGCAAATCCTAGAAATAGAGGTTATTTTGCAGTATAAGTGCATGATTTAAAGTTGAATATAAACCTCCAAGTCTCTTATTAGTTGCAGATGCAGTTCTAAAGAAATAAAAAAATTATTTCCAAGTCCAGGGCTAAATGTACTTTGGATATATAAATCTCACTCTTGGGGAAATTGCATGTTTTAATTGTTGTTATGCTTGCTCTGGATGAACAGTGGGCAACTGATGCTGAGTTGTGTCTTCATATGACACCAATTAAAAGAGAATGGTTTTGGTGACCTAACAAGAATTATTCCCCTGAGTCAATATATACATTTGTTTATGCTGATTGGGGTAAAAAGGCATTTTAATATAATAAACAGAATTTCTGATGCTCTTTCTCTTCATTATTAGAAGATATGATGGTGAGAGAGACAATTACTTGTAATGTTATTACTTGTAAACTCTGCTTTTGCAGTATCCTTGACATTACAGCATCTGATAACACACGGTTTAGTGGATATGAAGTTAGGTCATCTGAGTGGTACTTGGGTAAAAACAGCTTCTTGCAAAGCCTTAGGACATTAGTTATAAAAGCAGTAGAATCAAGGGATACTTAACCAAAAGCAAAGCTGTAACAAGTGATATTAAATTGCAGGCTGCCACAAATGGCTTTCATCATCTACAGGCCTTCATTAGAAATTTAGGCACAAGAACAGAAGTTAAAATGCATAGGAGCAGAGATTTGCCTATAGTAGGACATCAGACTCTTTCCAAGAGTCACCCAACATACCCAGTTCAAACCCCTGATTAAAACAAGACAGTTGTCATCCCACAGGATCAATTCTTTCACAGGTACTGTCACATCAAAGCCACTGTTGGACTAGGCAAAACAAATTCTGCCGTGCATAGTTTAAATCCTTTGCAAGAAGTGATCTGGAGATTCCTGTCTCTGGGAAAATGGTCTTTCAGGAAGCGTTGGTATGTGAATTCATATCCTTACAGAATATTCATGGTTTTCATTATGGTTTAATTTTACTCTCCAGATAAACAAAGAGAGATCAGTGTGAATTTTTGGCTTGTTCTCCAGTTATTGGGATTTTGCTTGATCTTTATGCAAAGTGCTAACTCTTTGATTTGATGCCACTGATGCTGATGTAAGATCTTAAATTACTTGGATTCAAACCGTGGCTAGTCACATTTTCTGTGTGAATGTAGGCAAGATTTTTAACTCTGCATCTCAACTAATAGTCATAGTGCTGGCTCACTGACTTACTTCTGAGGGATTTTAAAGCAGAATCAGGTCTTCAGCTGGTCTTCTTTAAAGCAGTTTCAGTGGAGTAAGAACAGTCTTTGTCATGTGAGGATGTTGTCCTATGTTATTAACCCTGTGCTGGGACAATGATCAAAATGCCTTGCTTTGAAGTGGCAGTAAGATATCACCCAGCAACATAAACACATCTAAAATGATTCTAAGTGCATTAACCTTTACTTTTCCTTTTTTCTTCTTTGCATACAAATCTGAGAATGTGCTCAAGAGAAACTGTCCATTAAAGTTACTTCGTACTATTTGACAGTAGAATTCCACTTTTAAGAAAAGCTTTCCTAAATGGAAGTGCTGTGGATTTTCTGATAGCCCTGGTGATGTGGAAATTGGAGCTGTTTTATGCTCTCTCTCATCCCTTCAGTATTCTAGTTATGCAAGAGATAATTTGTGTGGAAATGAGAGAACTGATGGTCTAGTCAGCTCATTAGGTGCAATTAAAAGAAAACCATCCCTCAGAGTCAATGAAAATCAGTACCAGAGAAATAATTGTTCATGATAGAGGGCTATCTTCCCTTAAGCACAATAATATTATATTGGTGTGTATTTTTCATCCTCTTCTTATGGCTCTATATGAAATAACACTCACTTCTTGAAAGGGTCGTTTGAAGTTGGCCCTCTGTCTTTCCTTTTTAGTAGAAGTTAGCTTCACAGATTGGAAAACTACATTTAGAAAGTTGATTTTGCAATGTCACTTATGTAGTTTGGTAATTCACGATTTTTATTAAACTTTTCCTTTTAATGTAAATGTCTGTTACAGGAAATAGAACATTAAAGAGTATTGTATAATAGGTGGGTGAAATTAATGACTAAATACTTACTGAAAGATACATTTTTGCAGTACAGATTGTATTGCAAAATATCCAACGTAATGATTGTTGAAATCGTTCATCTGAAATCATTCTTCAAAACAAAATTATGGAACCTATGCTGAGATCAGTTATATTGAGACTTTTTTGTCTTCAAGCAGAGGAGTATTTTGGAGCAGTGCATGGTTCTGGGTATGCAGATCAGTCTGCTCCATCCATCCTTGAAACTGATGTGTGCCACAAGTGGCTACTTATTTCTCCGTTTTCTCAGATATTCAAAAACGCACCACTGATACATTTGTATCATTACATTCCACATTGACTTGTTTGTTATGATGTGCTATCAAGTGTTGATATTCTATCAGTTTCTATCTAATGGGCTGCAGCCCTTTTTTCAGGGAGACCCTTTAGAATTTAGCAGATCTCAGCATTAGTAAAACGTTCCTAATGCTCTTCCTAAATGTTTTGTTCTCTTTTACCCTACTGCCTCAAAATTGTCTTCTTGGTCCTTTGTCAGTGATGTCCAGAGATCTTTGGAAAAAAACTCTAACTTTTTTTTTTTAATCATAAAAGATGGTAATATTCTTTTATGATTAAAGATAATAATAAAGAGTGTGATTCTAATTTAAAATTCTCCCCTCTTTCATGTTGCAATGCAGTATTTCACAGAAAAAATGATAGGTAACTTTGAAGAACTGAAAGTAATTGCTGTGATACATTAAATACTTCAGTATAATTACTGTCTGAAAGCTACAAGCAAACCTACTTGATCAGTTTCTTTGCAATAAAAGGCTCACACTTTCCAGAAAATCAGGATGACTTAATTTGGTGTATAATAAAGAAAAACATTTGTAAATGACAGATTTAATCTTTTTCCTATTGATCAAGGCTGTAATTACTAGAGCAATTAACTTTTTGATCTCCATCAGGGTGCAAGTGAAATCTGAAAAAGTTTAAAATGACAGGGAGTTATTTTTTTACAATAAAATGGATTAGCTGTAGTTGTCAGGCAGTTTAGAAGTGAATCGTGTTCTGATACACAGACAGAAATCATTCTGTCCTTCCAAAATATATGTGTGCCAAGTACAGGAAATAGCATCTCGAGACATTATGTTACCATTTTTCGTGTTCTTCTATTAAAACTGAACCAATTGGTCTCTGGATTCTTAACTTTTTATTCAGGTAAATCAGTTAACAGAATTTTACACAGCTGGTGTATGGTCTCATTTGACCTTAGTTTGCATCCATCAGTATCACTGTGCAAAAGCTAAGTTCTTTGATTAATATTTTATAAGGCTAAATGTGTGTTGTACACAGGTGCTACATAAGTTGACAACAGATTTATCTAAATAAGTAGCTTTAAAGGAGCAGTGTAATGAAAGACTGAATGCTTTGCCCTATGTTGTCCAGGTTAAAGTTATTTGAATTTAATATTCTGCTTTTGCTTGTGAGCATGAGGTTTAGTTCCATTGGCTCTGGTTATCACAGATTTTCTCCTTCCAATCCTAAATGAGGGTTATGGAAAAACTGAACCTAAAAAATGAGAAAAAACCCCTTCTAACACAAATATGAATTATGCCAAGAATGTCCATTAGCATAATTATCTTAAGTAGCTCTAAATCAATGATTTTCAGAATGAGGAAGAAATGTCACCGAATGCCTCATCGTGCTACTTATATTGTAATTATAGATTAAGAGCAAGAATATTAACCACCTTTTTCCATGCCATGATGCCCAGCAGGACTGTCCGTTATCGTTAACCTATGTATTAGAATACGAAATACTAAGCTAAAAGGATGTGGGGGAAAAAGATGAGAACTAACTATACAAATTCTTTTTGAAGATCTAGGGGGAAAAAATGAGCCAATTATGATAAAAATCATATGGATCTCATATGACCTTATAGTGACATAACCTTCTGTTACCTCCCAGCACCTGGGGGAATTTTCTAGTTGGAATCCCTGAAAAATAAAAATGTCTGTCTGATTATCACATATAACTTATTTGAAAATGTAATGGTGGCAGTTTTTCTGATACCTCGATCACTGTTTTTATACCTTATCTACATCCCCGATGAAACTCATGGTGAAACTAACAAAATTAACACTTCTTGATAAGGTTATTGAAAAGTTTGAGATAGAAAACGAGGACTACAATATTCTAATGCAGGTATAGAATGTATCTAGAGATCATTATTGAGACTGGAATGTGGTATTTCATGCTGGATCAGTGAATTGATTTGGCTTTAAAGTGTTTCTCTAAAATTCAGGAGGTTTTTTGTAACTAAATTCAGTTCACGTCACAGATACAAACCCAATATTTTGGCCCAAGAATAAATCAGTCAGGAGCAAAACAGATGACTGAGACAAATAAGAGGGAAAATTGAAATTCATTTAAATGACTTTTTTTTCTCTAAAAAATTATTGCTGTACTAAAATGTAACTGGAAGTTTTATAGCTTTGAGAACTCAGGCTACACCACATTAAGAGACTTTGTAGTCTTAAATGAGAATAAGAATGAGAATGAGAAAGAGAAGAAAAATATGGGTAAACAGCAACAATAAATTGAAAGCAATTAGCTACAATAATTCAATAAATTAGTGGCAAAATGGGAGATACAGATCTCAGAATCACTAATGAACCATTCATTAAACCAAACTGCATTTCAATATTTTTAAAGTGAGACTCTAACCTGAGCTGTTTGTTGCTGTCAGACATGTGGCTCTGTTCACTTCCGACATTATTTTGGTTAAGCTGCCTCAGCTTTATCTGTGAGTAGTTTCTGAAATAAATGCCATGCTTCACAAATAGAAATACTCAGAGAAATGAAAATACACATTCCTTGAGCTGCTGGTGCTGGTAGAAAAAGGAATGGGAGGGGAGAAGTATATAATATAAAAGATCTTTGAATTGAAATGACTCCCTAATTGCTTAAATCTTTCTGGAAACAGTACCATGTATGAAGGAGATCAGTTATATTCTAAATGCTAAGAAATATGGGAAAATATTTTTTTTTTTTTAGTAACTGGAATGCTAAAGTGTAAAATTCCTTACTATCTACTGGTTAGCTACTTTGCCATCTGTGTAACTGTTTCTGTACTGCTAAGCTTTGCATATTTTAGTGAGGTGTTGGAGAGAAACAAGCAGGACAATAATAGCAGTAAGAATGTTTTGTACTTCTATGATAGTTTTATTTTCATTCTGTCATATGTTGTGTGTTTGGGGTTAAACTGCAACAACTGCAATTATCACAACTACCACTGTTAAAATGTTTTCAAGTCTTCAGTTCTCACGAGATTAATCAGCCTCTTTCAGGAAAATGCTGTAACAAACCAAGAAAAATTAATATGGAAAGTAGTGCTGAAGGCTCAGCATATGTCTTTGACAAAGAGTGTTTTGATTTTGTACAGTGTTAGAGAAATTTATTGCTCTCAGGTAATGACAGCTCCTTGAGAGCACAGGTTTGGTAATTGAACCATTAAAGATTAAAGCAAGATAAAAACAAACCCTGTTACATTTTGTTTTCTTTGTGACTTCCAAGTGACTGCCTCGGTAGTAACAGCTTTTTCCTTTCCTAATCTGAAATAGTTTCTCAAGGATAAATCATGCTAATCTTCATATAACCATTCCCTGCATCCACTTCAAAACCAGTAAAGATGCTTTGATCACGTTCATCCCCGATTAAGGTTTTTGTGTAACAGTGAATAGTATGTAATCTTTGGCGATGTGGAGAGACTGGAGCCACAGGTGAAGCAGAGAGCTGAGGCTTTTAGGTCGGTTGCCAAAAAAAGCCTGGCATTTCCCTGTCTGGGGAATCATCTTGTATTGGATATATGCAGTCACAGGGCAAACGGTGGTCTATAAATGAATGATTTTTCCAGACTGTTTCAACATAATAAAGGTAAAAGTCTGAGTGGCTTGTGGGAGGAGCTGTTGGTGCATGATCAGAGTTTTCAACTGTGGTTTTTGTCAAGGTAGTAAAATGGTTGTCCTACAGATGCTCATTAAATACATGTAGATACTTTAGAAGAACTCTTTTTTTGAACTGAATTTTGCAAAAATATGAATACTTGAGAAGAAACTCTTTTAAAAGGGAAAATGGTTGTTTTGTTGTTTTATTCTCATCTGATAGTATCAGTCATGTCTTGTTGAAATAGACTCTGCATGGAAACAAATACTTGGCAAATTCTAGTTTTTTCCTCACATTGATCTAAAAAAAGTCTGCAATTTTTATTCTGACTGGCTATTTCTTCTCTGTATGAAACAGAGAAGCACTTTAATTTTGCATCTGCTCACATGAGGTATATCTGCTCTTGCTACCTATCCCATAACAAAAACATTCTGAAGTTGTTATTTTCTTCTATTCATTGTGGATAGCAAATTAAGAAACAACTAACTATATATTATTTATAATTACAGTAAATATTATTTTTCTACCAGGGTTTCACTGTGTAGGATATAATTTTGTTAGTTTCCTGCCCTTAATTTGGTTACGTGTTCTGTCTTATTATCAAAACAGTTCAATTGTCAGTGGAGAAGAGCCCAGAAATTGCAATCTCTGTTGAAGAGAACTTGCTGTGCTTTAATGCAATAAGCAGTTTAACACAAAAAGTGATAACAAGCAGTGCTTGACCTGTCTATACTTAGTGCAAGCTGGGGAAAAAGGTGGTAGAAAGAAACATAAATTGTTGACTTTTTCCTGTTCTTTTTTCTTTTCTTTTTTTTTAATGCATTGATCTCCACACAGAGAGATGTGATGTTACTGTTCTGTTGAAGGCAAATTACTTTAAAAAGTGAAACTCTCTAGTCTGAATCAATGTTTTTCTTTTTTTTTGTTGTTTTTAGTTACTCCTTGCCTTTAATTAGTCCAGCAAAGATAGGCAGCAAGTAGTTATGGCAATGGAAACCACTACAATATCTATTGTTCCTCTGTTCCTGTGCCAGGATCAGTGATTGCTGATACTATCAAGAAGCCCATGAAAATATTTGCTCTGAAAAGAGGTTAACAGTGAGAAAATATTAAGGTGAACTTTAGGCAGTGAAGAAGCTACTGAAAACCCTAAAATTAGCCTTAGTAGAACTGAAGCAGTCTTCTGACTTCATCTGTGTCTGTAGTTTACTTTCACAAAACTTTTCCTAATAATGCACTTCTCTTCCACCTCCAACCTTAGTTCTGTTATAGAATACAGATGTGTGCTCTAATAAAAAGACAAAATTGATGCACAGATATATTTCCTTTCTAATGTAACCTGGCCCTCATTTGATGCTTCTTGTCACTCGGTCTTTTTTCACTCCACCCACTTTTTGTTCCATGTCACTGTGCTCACTTCTAGTTGTATACAAACTGGAGAGAATTTAATACACAGTAAAGTATTTTGTGTTTATTAAAAGTATTTCAACCAATAAACAATCAGTTGAAATTTTCAAGGTTAGGAGCAGTTGAGCAAAAAGTCTTTATGCTACTTTTACTGGGCTAGTAGTAGGAAGTGCCCTTGAGAATTTACAATACGATTTCATGGAAGATTAGGAAAAATATCTCTCTTAGGGTAGCCATGGTATCTGAATTCATCCTATCCTCTATAAATTTAATGAAGATATAACAGTCTTTATGTTATTACTATCATTTTCCTTAATAGAATATTTAATTTACTTATCCAAATAATACAGTGCAAAATTAGGAAATTTAAATTGTCTTTATTGTGTCAAAAAGAAATCGAAATGCAGAAAGTATCTTAACCTACACAAAATAGTTATGATCTCGGTTAATAAGTCTGCAATGTCATCCTGAGTACCACAATAATGATTTACTCACTGCATTATCTATCATCTTCAAACAGAAAATAATAATTAATTTTCTTGGTATTTGTTTTGAAATAAACAACAGCAGTCTTCCATTACAAAAACGGAGGACCTTTCCATTGATCATGAGTTATGGTCATTGGAAGGGGCTTTAAAAGACCTTTCTTGTCTTCTAGTACCTTGTGGAAAGTGAGATGGCTACTGCTGTTTTCATGCAGCATAAATACAGGTTTACTTCAGTCTAGGTAGAATCTGGGTTTACATCAGATAAACAATTTTGCACAAATTTGAGCTACCCTGTTGTCCTTGTTTCAAATTATTCACTTCAAATAGCTGTTTAGTAACTGATATTCCCTTTAGAAAATGAATTTTTCATGCAGTATTTTTTCCCACCAAATAAACTCAAAGGCTTATCAATTTGTACTCATTATACTGCACTGCTCTGCTACTGTCAGAAAGTTACACCAGCATTATAGTATTTAAAAAGTTATTTAAAAGATGTACTCTAATAGATTGTCATTCAATCTTTGATTAAAACTCTACAGAAAATACTTTTTCCATGAGCTCACTGATGCACAACCAAATTTTAATGCAAACATTCCCAAGCTCTGTCACCATCAGCTGGTCCTAGTTCCACATTATCTCAAAGGGTCTTGTACACAATCAAGAAACGTCTCAAAATCAGCAGTTATTGGCTAGCAGAGCAAAAGAGATGATTAAATTGGTATGGGTTAAGACAATAAATAGATCACTTTTATTGCACTCACGCTCACCTTGACTTACCAGACATCTCAAGAAACAAGGTACATAAATCTACCTTAGTGTTATGAATGGATATTATGGGGTTAAAATAAGCTTCTACCTCTGCTTAGGCCTATAGCAATAGATAGTTACTTACTGAGGCGGCCTGCACCCCAGAACCCACTTCCATTCGCAAGTTCTTTTAATAATGGCTGATTCAGTGTATTATAGAATAAATCATTTGTTCAAGAGACACCAATTGAACAGACAAGAGACTTAGAATATTACTACACAGGAAAAAGAAAAACTATTAATAGTTAAATATACAGTGCACGTTTACAAATACAGCTAGCGAAAAAAATAGTATAACTAGGATTCAATGTATCTCACCATCCAATTGTCGAGGATGTCCACATACATCAGATCCTCTCTCTTAATCTCTAGAGAAGCTACCACAAGGTCCGCGAAATCCTTGGGGAGAAATTATCTCCACACATTCGTAGAATGTGCAAGAGAAACTTCTGATTTTTGTGGTACATAGGTGATGCTTTTATAGAACAAAAGACATGCCTTCTGTCACGTACACATTTTTTATCTCTTCTCCCATCTGTTCTCCAGATTCCTGGCATGGGGGTCTGGCAGACTCCTGGTGCCAGGGTGTGACCCCCTGGTGAGTTGTTATGACAGAGGTTATCTTATCTATGCACCTCAGTGGGAGGAAGGAGGGGGAATCATCCTGCCACACTTAGTCCTTTTAACGAGGCTTTAATTTCCTACAGAGGACTGTGTGAGATAGATTCTTTGCTGTGTGTACCCCCTGTGTGTTCACATGAGGTGTGTGATGTCTAATCTACAACAGCCTTGATATTCCCTTGTTTGACCTTCTGCAGCCCAACTGAAAGGGGAGATTTACCCTTGTGTTTCACAGGTTGCACAGTCAAGAGCAGTGCCTTCTCTGGGGTTGTTTCAGTAAGAGCCAATAAGGACTGGTCAGCTGGTGGGATGAGCCCTTAGGAAGTGACCTCCTTCAATCTGAGCATTACCCAATAAAGTCAAGTAAAATGGAATGGTAAAAAATCGTGCAATGAATGAAGCAATTGTGTATCTCAAGAACTCATACTATCAAAAAAAAAATAAAAATCTGGGGAGATGGCTTAGTGAATAATTCACAGAATAATAACAATTCTGTGAATAACAGCTGTAATTTCACCCTTCATATAGATAGTCTAATTATACAGGAGAGTAATAACAAGGAAAGGGTTATCAATAACTCCTATAAAATCGGGCAAAAATGAGTACTGTGAAAACAGGATGGTTCTCCCTTCCATCATCTTCACAGAAGAGTTCTATTCCTTAAAACTGCCAATCTAACATCTTTTAGTATTGTTTTCATTGCTGTTTCAAAACATGATATGAAAATAGAGAGTTCTGTCTCTTCCCTCTTGTAGATTGTATTTATCACAAAATCAGATGGTCTTGTTTTTATAGCACGTGCCAAGTAATTTTATAATAACATTAACTGATCTTTCTCACAGATCAAATATATGGATGGCACAAGCATTCTCTTAAAAGAGATTACATTCTCAGGGTAAAAGCAGTAATATTCAAACATGCTGAGAAGGAATACGAAAGAGATCATTTATATTTATTAATCTTCATGTGAAATTAAAACTAGCAAGCACAGTAAAAGCAGCCAGCTTAGAGTCAGTGTCACATAATTAAGAAATGCTTGGTGAATGAATAAAGATACAAACATTTATTTCCACTATACTCTGATCAAACTGTTGTGATGGTGAGTTCTGCACATATGGAAGAGGGCAAATACATTAAAAATGTGTTTTTATCCTTGTTCTTTTCCGTGTGGCGCTGTTAGTGTTTTATTAGTAAATAGCCCTTACATTTTAGTACCAGTCTGGGTCCCCTGGCAGCATTCTTTTACCTTTATTTCCACCGTAGCATTTCTACAAAGATATCAGCATTAAGGCACATTTCATTATCATGAAGCTACGTAAATTTTTCAGATTTGGAATAATGTGTGTGCTGATTGAGTTTAGTGGCTTTTTAACAGTTTGGTTCTGTGATATGTCTTCTATCTAATGGAAACAAAATAACTGTTATGCTCCAGCTCAAAATGCTGGAGGTTGATGTACTTTCCTAGTTTTAACACCATTAAGGGATCCATTAGAAACCTCTCAAGATATCCACCAGTTTTTAAGAAGCAGAATGTTAAGACTATGGAATCAAACTTGCAATTGAAGAAAAGAAAGTGTTGGCAACTCCCTTGCTACTGCAGATACCACTACTAGTCTTCCCTGCACTTCTTTGTAGATGTTTAAAAAACACAAAAAAAATACCCTCAAATTGAACAGGAGGCTTACACTGGGCGTAAACCCAGGTTGGTACCATAATTTTCAGTAAACTGCTGGCCAGACTGAAAATAATTACATTATGCAACTGGTTTCCATCAGGAAAACAGAGTGAGCACACTTTGAGTAAGATTTTATAAAGATGATAAATTAATAAAGCTCTTAGGACTCAAATGTATACTTTGCAAGTACAAAAAAAACCTGGATTTTTTCTTTGTTTTGTTTATTCATATGTTCATACATTATTTAATACTGGAACTAACAAGAATTGATGAATCTTGTCATGCTTTACAGAGCCTGAGTTATGGGAAGTGACACGACTGAGAGTTATACTTGTTTTATGTGGCCTACAGGCTTTATGAAGAATGCCATAATATATTTTACTCACATCTCTATATTATGACTGTAAACAAATACTAGTTATGAATGTGGTCCCTGTGAGGAGAATTTGTGTGGAGTCCATGAGTGAAGGATTATTGATTCTTACTGGAGCTGAAAGTGAGTAGAAAGTATGGTAAATAAATCAGGAATCCATTATACCAATGCATTACTGCCAGAAACACTTGCTTGAATTTTTTGGTTGTTTTTTTTTTTTTTTCTTCCTAACATATGATTATTGCCATCAAGACATTTGTCTTATTGCTTATACAGTGCTTTCCACTCCTTCACCCTTGGGAACAGTTGCGGAGTCCCCAGGGCAGGACTTCATCTTCTGACCAGGAACAAGGCAGAGAACAGAGGTCCATGACTCTGAGCAAATTTTCGGGGGGGGGGGGAAGTGGTGGTACCAGCAGCAAAAACAGAAATTAATTTCTTCCATAATTTCAGAGCCTTCCTTCTGTCCTGCTCATTAAAGCAGCCAAAAACAAGGCACAAAAAGGAGGCATATCTCACCTTATCTAACAAAACTGTCCACATTTCTCTGTCCTTCAAAGGGCTCCTCATGGCCTGAGTACCGTTCTCCTTTCTACTGTTTTGCTCTGTTTTCTTAAAAATTTTCTCTCAGTATCAGTCCCATATTTCTTCTTGTGCTCTAAAGATACAAAATAATAAAAAGGTTTAAATTGGGGGCTTAAGACCTACTTTCTCAATTTTTTAGGAATTATTAATTTGTAAGTGCAATTCAAAACTCTTGTTCCCAGGTGATCTTGAAAAGTCTGTGAAGATTGTTTTCTTTCCTTGATGCAGCGTTATTTTTTTGTAACCTGTCTCAAACCATGAGATATAGCCCTTGATTCAGCTCTAATGAATCTTACTTAGCACCCAGAGCAACTGTCAGCAGTAGTCAAGAAAGCTGCTTTGGCATTTTCTGCTGGAATCCTCATCCTCTCCTGCTTCCTACACTTACCAGCTAAGACCTACCCCCTCACACAGTAACTTTTATCTTTTTTCAACTTTTCAGTAAATATTTTCCTCAGATTTTTGCTCCTGCCCATGCTGCTCTTCCTTCGAGGACTGTCTGTTCCATGCTACTCCTTCACCCAAACCCTTCAGCTCTTCTCACTGACATACCTCAGTGCCTTACCTTAACTCTGCTTCTTGAGGTAAACCACAGATTCTCACCAAAATCTTCTTATCAATCTGAAAAGATTTCTGTTTGTGAACACGGAAATAAAGCCTTTATTCAGGACCAAAGAACTCATGAATGTTATCTTTTTTGCAGTCTGGACTAGAGGATGGAGGGTAAAAACAGAGAAGGGAGTAAGCAAGGCAATTGTCTCCTTCATGTCATCCCTCGTATTTTGGGGATCATCCTGCGTGGGTAGGAGAAATAATCAAGCCCAAGAGTACTGTTAAAAATGAAGGAAGCAATAAGTGCTAAAGGGATTTTAAACATATAGTTCAAGAACTGGATGAAATTAATTCTACTGAATGGTATTTAACTACCTCTGGAATACTCCTTCACCAAACTGCTTCTAATCAGAGCTGACCCGCATCAGAATGTGCAGAATTTGAACACAAGGAACTCCCAGAGCACATTGTGAGAATACCACCTATGTAGTGGAACCAAACTGACTGCAACTATCAACATAGTGAGATGCTATTAGAGCTCTAAGAAATGTATAAAATCCAATCACTGAGCACTCTATCATTAACACCAGTTATTCATCAGGCAGTGGAGGGCTGCAGTCCCCTGTGTTAAGTGGTGTCACCTGAGACGTGTTTGGTGAGCAGCTTGTGTTGTGGCATGGTCAGGGGCACAGCTTGTGCTGGCTGGGGAGTTGATAGTCTTGTCAGGTGAGCTAATTATGGCTCAGACACTCAGGTGAAAGCAGTAACATCGGGACAAGACACTGAGCCACATCGAGTGCAGGGTGACTGCTACCGTAGTCTTTGTTCTCTTGTTGTTCTCTTGTTCTGTGTCAAACCTCTTTTCCACAGGTTTCAAAACAGTTTTATGTTGATATTTGAAACCTTGATTCTTTGAAAAGTAACCCTTGATGCCTTGAGAAAGAGGCCTTTGCCTTGCTTTTTTTTTTTTTTTTTTTCCTTCCATATTCCACCATTTGGTCCCTGCAATTTTGGAGAGCATTGCACCCTACAGGTGAGGCAGCACCACTGTGACCTGGGCTGGGGGCTGTGGAGCCGCAGCTGCTCTTGGCTCCCTCAGGGATGGGATCTACCCTGCTGTTCTTCTCTAGAGAAGGCAGGGCAGTGCTGGGTGGTTATGAGCCAGGGATACTCTCCCATCCCGGGCTAATTACAGTAATTAATTGCAGGTGGGTGGCGTGCAGGGTTTTATGAGGCAGGAAGGGGTGGGTTGTGCTCCCCCAAAGTTCTACAGTTGGCTCCCAACAGGGGTTGTGTGGGAGCTGCTGCGCTTAACTCCCCAGAAAAAGGTTTGGATTCTGTTCTTAGTGTGGTTTGGGCTATTTTGTCTGTTTGTTTTTCTTACTTTAAATTAAGAATGAGGGCGGCTCAAAGTCCAGCAGCTTCCCTTCCATGTGAACACAGTTCTGTGGAAGGAGCAGGGCCAAAGAGCGATTTACCGATATTGCCATCAAACTTTTATTAAGCGTGTGGAAAAACTCATCATTTACTCCCATGTTTGAGTCTTTCTTTATTTATTGTCATTGCCCAGTGCTGCTCATTGCTCAACACATGCTGGTGGAGGAGCTACTGGAACAGCCACAGCCGATGGGAAAGCTCATGGAAACTGCAGCAACTGGATTTGCCGTGCCCATTTTCAGGTCAGGCTTGCATGGAATAAGGCTTTCTGAAATACTGGAGATGCTGGGTGCAACTTACACTGCCTTTTTTCACTGTGACAGACTTCGCTAGCTGTGGCTCAGCTAATGAGGATAGTAACTAATCAAATTCTTGAATAATTTGGAGTTGTAGTGTCTGCTGCATCCTGATAGGAGAGAAAGCAGAACTGTGTGTGGTAGGGAATAAGTTATTAATTAAGTGATTACAGAAACAATGTTTTTGTTCTGCTTTGTACCTCATGAAAGCTGTTGGCTTTTCTGAGGCAGGAGGAGGAGGAAAAGGATGTTTTCATTAGTAGCTGCCAGCATCCCAAAGTGCACCTTAGGTATTGCAAACCAGAACAGTATGAATTGCAGCAGAGATAAGGGATGGTAGAAGCCACACAAGTCTGCTCTGTGCTTCTCTAGATATCATCACAGTGTGTTATGAATAAATTAAGGTAGCAGCATCTGTTTGCTATGGATGTAAACTAATAAGTAAACTCCTTGAAGAGAAGAAAAAAATGCTTCTGAGTATGAGAACACGTTTTTGTCTAGGTGTTGATATAATAAAGAAAAGAGAAAAATCAACAATAACCCACATGAATATTTGAACAGTTTAACAGCATTAAATAGGCTTTTGGGAGCATTTCTAGCAAATAAGGTAACTTTTGCATCCATAAACACAATGCTACAACAGTCTGACCTCAGCCTGGCTTAATGGGAAATGATAGAATGAATGAAAATTTCAGTTATACCATCAGATGCAATATAAGGGGCAGTTTTATTCCCTACCTAGTCCCGAAAGACTGGATGTGAATGTTGAGTGTGTTTGGCAGAACTGTGCATTGAATGTGGTTAATCATTAGAATAGAGGAAAGCATTTATTATTTTCCAAGAGTGGAAGTAAAGCCATTCATACAATATTGATGAGACAATTTGTTTAAGGCTCAGGATTTTCTTTCCTGTGACACTAGCAGTTCCCAAAGCAGTCCATGAAACTCCCATTCCCTCCAGGCTGGCCATGAAAGTCACTGCTACTTAAACTTTCTCTTGTTCTTTGTGGTTACTGAAGATCAAACGATTAGATAACAACAGATTATCTTAGCAGAGTTCTCATGAACTGTGCTGGACAAAATTGTTAAAGGATAAGTGTTGCATAGTGGTTACTCCTTTGTCTTTACCTATTTTTCTCCCACTGTAGAAATACATACAAAGTGATAAACATTGACTTAATCACTTCTGACCAGCCCTGAGTATACAGACTGATACTTTCTTTTGCTCTCCCTATATGAAGTCTTATTCAGTTAGGACTCTGGTGCTTTGCAAAATTAGGCACCAAAGTGGGCCAGATTGACTAAAACATGGAGTAGAAAGGAAAAAAGTATGGTTTTTCAGCAGCTCTTATCTGGCTACATTTTTTTGTCTTGCTTAGATTTGGCTTTCTTTTTGTGACAGTAACCTTTTCAAGGTTTTTCAGAGAAAGGGCACATGAGCAGTGGAAAGAGTTATTTGTTCCCCAGCAATACGAGCAGTAACTTTATTCAAGAGAAATAGCTATGTTACAGTTGGAGAGCAGAATTTTATGTGTATTTTAAGAGATTTTCATGATAATTAATATTACTATTTCCATTTTAGCCTTTCTTCTACTTCTGTGCTGTGCTGCCTTGCCATTAATAGGCATGATTGTGACCAGTAAGTTTGTTTCAGAAGAGAGTTCAAATTTCAGTCTGAGATTAACACATTGGATAGAAGTAAAATCCTTCCAGGTTGTAACTCAATGAATAAGTTCCATTTGTAAATTTGGTAAAATTGTTCTGTACTGAACAGTACCTATTTTGTTCTGTAATGACTTAGTAGAATGGTTTAAGAGGATTCATTTTCAAGCAGTCCATCCTGGAAATGTGGCCTGTTTTTCTTGCAGTCAATTTGGTGTTCCCCTACCGGAGTAATGAGAGTTCAACTCCCATGCCATGAATAACATCATGAGCCAATGTGAACTTAGAAAAAAAAAAAAAAAGACACATCATCACATCATTTATATCTCTTAGTTAAAATGCTTTTTTAAAATAAATACATAATGGTTGTGTCATGTTTAGAGAGCTATTTGTAACAGCTGATAGAGATTCCTTGATTGAGCAGCTGATGTCTATAAGCAGCATGTGTGTAGGTAGGGTAGCAGGAGGGCTGATGAGAGGAGTATGACTTATGTTTTTATTGCTCATCATACTCCTGTAGTGACTCTGGAGTATGGGGGTGTGCAGAAAAGGTGGATGAGAGTTCCATGATATTTCTGAAAGCAATAGGAGTAAAAAGCTCTAAAAACCACTGGGGTAGTTACTATGCTAGAGGGAACAAGAAGGTGAGAAAGGCATGGTTGCTGGTCGTTTTCAGCTGCAGTTGTATTTAAAACACAGGTGTTTGTTTTTAAAGATTTTTATAGTGGCAGATGAGGGTTTGCAAATCTGAGAATTAGGTGTTAACTAAAGGTAAATGGAGAATTAAGATGTACTGTGAAGTAAGGAAACTGAAAGTGATGCTGCTGGAGCAGAGCCAGTGCAGCAACTCACTGTCAGCAAAAGGGGAGAGAGTCCCTGTTCCTTCCTTTCCTCACACATCCACTGGCTACTGATCCCCTCCTTTTGTCTGAACAAGGCTGTTGATTGTCTTCACTGAACATCAGTGAGTTCAGTGACAAGAAGGATAGCAGGGTGCATGTGATGGCTGGAAACATCAGGAAAAAGCAGGTTGTAGGAAGCTGGGAGATGGAGGATGCCCACCTTTTGAAGGCAGAGAGTTTTTAGACTGTAGTAAGCATTTAAGCTGTGAAATGCAGCATCCCCTCAAGAAAATACGTATTACATTGTTAGGAGGAGGCAAAGGCAGGTTGTTCACTGAGGGAAGAGAAACCAGGCATGGTAAGGCAGGTGAGGGAAGTGACAGTCCCACAGCATGAGGGGAAGACAAGTGGGGTAGTCATAATGGCAGCCAGGAGCCTGGGTCATCAGGAAAGTGTGGTCATGAGTCAGGTTCAAGGTCATGCTGGGATGTCAAGTCAGCAAAACATGGCTGTGATCTGGAGAATAACCAGGCTCAGAAACAGCCCCATGCTGGCCAGGGATGTTGCACGGTGGTGAGCTGGGTCTGAGGTTGAGAGAAATCGGTGTTTGGGCTGGGATCAGTGACTGGGCACAGGCATGGCTGCAACATTGCTGCAGTGCTGCTCAGGTAGGGCCAAGGCTCGGAGCTTCAGCTTTAATGCAGCTCCCAAGCAAGAGGCATGACCCTCCTTGAGGCTCCTGTATTCGGTACAGAGACCCAAGAAAGAGAACTGGTTCCCCAGCACAGATGTGTAGTTGGTCCTGAGACAAACTGTCAACAGAGCTCTGGTCTTGACGGGGATTTTGGTAATGCAAGCTAGGCAAGACTTCAACTCTAGGTTCAGATCTATACCTAGCATACAGAAGGAATAATAACTTACCACAATTCCTGCTGGTAGCAAGCAGGTTCAGGGGACATTGAAAAACAAAGTAGTGAATGAAATATCCTGTCTGAGCTGTCTGCAGGGAGAATTTGACAAATGAGATCGCTAGTTCTGTTATAGCATGAAAAACAATACAAGTTTAGCTAAAACTTACACTTTATTGCTGATGGCTCAAATCTGGTTGCAGTTACTGTCTTGTTTCCCCTCAGCTTCTCAGATGAATGGCTACATATGTGCCAGATGTTTTCTTTTTCCACCCTTAATGTACCTGGAAGTACAAAATGTAGTCCCCTGACAGAGACAGGGTACACAGAATGGGCCAAATAAGGCATTTTAGCATTTCATTATTTAGGGTGGATTTGGAATGTAGCTGCCAGCTCAGAGTTGGCTTATTGCTAAGCTCATAAAACACATTATTGAGCCAGGTTTCCAGCCTGGCATGGGACAGTTTGGGTTGGTAGAGAAAGATCACCCAGTTCCCATTCCCCTGCCAAGGGGATCCTTTGCCCTATCTGGGTAGGTATGACCAGACCCACCAGGTCATTCTGATTAGTTTACTAAACCTTCAAGGTTAGCAACCTTGAAACCTGCCTATTGTAAAATGAAACTGTCAGGTTCAGCTGAAACTCTGAGTCAGTAGGGTTTAAAATTTACCTTTTTTTTAAAATAATTTTGTCTTAGATTTTCTGATTCTAATGACAATGTTGAGCTCCAATCTCAACACAAATAGATCATTACAAATGCCTGCATTTGGATGCATTGCTCTCTGCCTATGGAATGACTGATGTGTGTCATAGCATTCATCAGCACTATACTTGTACTACTTAAGTTTTGAAGTCCTTTCCCTAACAACTTGAATCAATCAAAATGTTGCCAAATAATACTCCCTTATCTAATCTAATGACTTGTTCATGTTATCTTAAACACTCCCTGTGTAATCAAACCACTTAATAGAGGTATCATTAAGTATAATTTTACACATTAACCATAATGTGTCTGATTTGTGCTGTCTACCTTTTGCTGGGGGAGATTAAAGCTGTTCTTATTCCAAGGAATTCCGCTTTTTGGTGGCTTCTCTCAGCAATTTAAATCAGTTTTAGACTTGCTTCTAGGTTTATAGAAGCTTGCTGAAGATCAGAATATAGATGGTAGACATTACTTCTCTTGTTTTTCTCTACTATTGCCAATTTTTAATCCAGTTTTTCCTACTAAAATATGTGACACAAGTTCAGGAAGACATTAGGAAACAAAACTGAAGACTAACAATGCCCTGTTATCCAAAAAGATCTCTGAGGAGAGGTGGACAAATATAGGTGAAGATTTTCCAAAGATAACTGAGCTATTCATCCTGTGCAGGCTTGCAACTGATTTCAGTGAGATGGCATGGACAAAATTAATATTTCTTATATTTTAATTTCAAAACTAGGCCTGAAGATAATATCCTTGTGTGTCTAGAGCTAGAGTGTGCCTTAGCTGTGAAATAGCAGCATGGTCTCTGTGAATTTCATATCCCATTTTAAACCTGTCTGTGTATGCTACACTGACGTACTGCACCTTAGTCATCTTACACTGGATTTAAACTTGCAAATTAGCTGCAAGGAAGCTGGAATGCCTGAAAGATGGTGGCGAGAAAAAGAAACCATGGATTACATCGTAATCAAAAGAACATGCTGAGTGAGGGGACGATGTACACCTTTGTGAATGACTCCAGTGTAAAGGCTCCCTTTTGGTGTGAATTCTACTTCCCATGTAACCTATTTTTGTTTCTTTGTCTTCTGAAAGTAGCTTAAATTTGCAAGTAAAGGAATTTAAGAATAAATATCAAATTTCATACTGTTTTTAGATTTTTTTTTCATTCTTTTAGGAACTTAATGTATCAGTCATTTTTTTTTCTCTTGTTGAGAGAAAAATTGAGGGAATAGAATTGAGGGACGAGTGTAGCTTTCTGTGTTTTGTAGGTTTTATAATGCACTGAGGAAAAACACTTGTGTGACTTGCACTTTATGGTGTGAGATGAGGGAGAGGCAGTTTGGTGTTCTGCATTTGTTTTGACTTTTAAAATGGACAGAGATATATTCAGGGACTAAGTGGTCCCTTAACCTTCATGTTTTACGTTATTCAGTTGTTTTATGTGATGTGTGTAAACCTTTGTTCAAAAATTTTATAAGTATTTAATTCTTTATACAAATTTTTGATGACACAATTTTTTATTGTGCACTATTTATGTTTTTAAAATTATAACTATGTTAAATTTGTTTATTTTATTATTGTATCTTGTTTTCTCAAGTTTCATCTTTTACAAGGTTAAATAGAATTTGGAAATTGTTGAGTGTTAGCATTACAGGAAATGGCTCAAGCTATGACTTTTGCCATAAACTACATTCATAATTGCTAGCACTTCAGTTTCTCTATAAATAAGCACCAGTGTGGAATTATTATGCATTTTTTGAAACCAGAAAGTATGGATTCATCTGGTATTGATTATCTTGTTACCACATGTTAATTATGCCTGGCAAAGATTTTGTTCTTTTCTGTGATATGTTTGTGGAGAAGCCAGTTAGTTGTGCTTCATTTCAGCAAACTGGGCTGATGCCCAGACAACTATTATTAGTAGCTTCGTTGTCATTATTTATACTGAATAGCAAAATTTATGATTATCAGGGTGAGCCATGCAACCTGAAAGGGAACTTTTTGGTGAAACATGTTTATGTTTCTTTCCTTTGTAGTTATGCCATGTTCACGACAGCTACATTTATACAGTCCCTGTTGTTTTTATTGGGAATTTCAATCAATTAAAAAAATAGCCCCATATTTTGCAACTACAGTCTTGGCTATAGGACATTGTGACTGTATGATCACAGATCTATTGTGATAAGTACAAGAGGAAAACACTGATAATGCACTTAAATTGTGACTCAGCTACGTTTCCCTGAGGTAAATCTGCACAACCAGGAGTACTACCCATTTTAGTGGGTAGCTGTGCTACAGTTACTTTGTGATTGTCACTTTTTAAAGGAACAGTTGTATTTCAGCACCACCTATAGGTATTTAAAGGAAATCTATTTAGATCTATGACAGGATTCACAAACGGATTCTGCACTTATTGAAAGTGAGACTAATTGTGACAATCGCATGGCTGCTGTTACAAACATTTTCTGTCTTTAATCTTGGTTCCAAAACTTAGTAACACATTATATAATATGTATATGAAATATGGTATAACATTACATATTAAATTTGTTTTATTCAAGAAATCTTTAGTATGAAACCACATGATCAGAGAGCATGGCAGGAAGCTTAATGAGATGCAGTTTTCAGAAGCAGTGCAAGTTTTTCAGGTTTTGCCTCTTACTCTAAGTAACAGACTGGGAGGAAAATAGAAGGGTTTTAATAGTGCCAGATTTTTCTCTGGATGAATAGGTGGGTTTTCTGTAATTTAGGAAGTGTTTTTGCTGGTTAAAACCACAGAATCTATCTTCACCCTTAAACTTACTCAAACATGGCTGAGGTTTAGAAGTACCTGGTATATTTTTGGATCCAGTGTCTTCTTTATGTGGAATGATTCATGGTTTTGAGTTGGGCAAGAGTGGTAAAATTACTGATCTTTTGAAAGAGCAAGATTGACAACTACTCAGGTTGCTTGGATCTCCCAGAGAAAATATCTCAGAAGTCACAAATGCATGATATCTCTGAATGCCAAATGTCCTAGTATGCCAGTGCCCACTGAGTTTCATTTTAATATTTTGTGCAGTACCTTAAATGTACATAAAGCTTAAACAAGGGGCTTTTGTTAGGTTTTATATGGGGTTTTGTGTGGTGAGGTTTTTTTTGTTATGCTGGGGGTGTTTTGTTTTTTTGATTGCAAGCCAGAATGTCTCACATAAGCCATACAAAATGTATGCCCAAACCTGGAGCCTTAAAATACATTGGTAAGTCTAAGGTAAAAACTGTTCAACAGGAATAAATGTTGTATTTTCCTGGAAGGGAGAATATCTGATTGGTGGGAAAAGTGACAACATTTTACACTTTGCTTCAGTGAATCTTTAGAAGTTAATCTGTGCTGGAGTTTTAATATTGCTACAAAAATTCAATAACAGAGTATATGGCATACAGGATCTCTCTTCAGAGTTGTTGACCCCTACACTGGGTTTACTTGAGAGGAAGAAATGTGTTAAGGGCTCTTCTTGGACTGCCTGGGTTTGCCAGGCTAGTAAGAGTGCTATTACAGTGGATTTGTTTTCTTTGAGCAATCATTGCTGCACTGCCAGAGTTTAAACACCCTAAATATGTGAGACATACAGTACATGGCAAGCTCAGTAATGCCTCCTGCACGGTATTTGGAAATCCTGTACTCCAGCCCATTGACGGTAGTTCTGTGTCGTTCTTGTTATTTACATGAAGGAAGTAGTGCCACACGGGATCAGATGGAAGAAACTGTCAATCCCTTTGTGCACATAAGGCTGAAATGAGTGCAGTTGTTCTCATTATTTTGTCAACAGTGCGAGAAAATAAGTGAAGGGCAAGTGATTCTGCCTAAATGGAGAGAATATTTATTGCATGTGCTGTAATTTTCTCTTTTGCTTTACAGAGGTGCTGCTTGCTGTGTCTATATATTTCTCTGCATAACTGGCTAATAACAGTTCCAGATGCAGTTCAGTTCATAGAGTGAAGGCCTGTGCCTTTGGATTTATTGATAAATGCAGCAGAGGTAGCCTTTGAGTGTACTTTGGGTTTTCCAATTTGTATTCCTGAAGGTGAAATTGTTGTTGACCAAATTTTTCTGCCAATCTGCATAATGAATACAGACTAAGCCATCTTCTTGTCATCCCCCAGCCTCTTCTGTCAGTTCATTTTTGGCTTGACCACACAGAAATAGTCAAGAAAATTATTTTTTCTTTTTTTTTATCCACCCTGGACAGATGTTAGTAGTAGCACTGGTCACCTTAACATTAATAAAAACAAGGAAACAAGCAAAACCAAAACCCCCCCCAAATTAAACCCAACTCTGAAAACAATGAACTCAATCAAAGGAAATTAAGCCTTTTATTTTTTTCTTTTTGGTTTGTTAATGAAAAAGCTAAAGGTGAAATTATGCTCACCTCATGGAAATTGCTTTTTACCCAGAAAAAGTCATGAGGCTGCCAAACTCTAGTGATATGTATTCCTCCTTTAACCCAGAAAGATCCAGTGCAACAAGCTGTGTGATATAAATGAGAAAGGTTTTTAAACAAAGACTTCAAGGTAGTAAGTGAGGTAGTTCAGGTGAGGGAGACACTTATTCTAAAGCAATCAGTCAAAAAGAATTTTTGTGTGAAGGTGGATGGGAATAAAGGATGAACAAGATTCTGGGTGATCACAATTGGACATGTATCGTATGTCACATGGTGCTCTACAAGCTGGATATTTTTTCAATTTGTGACATTCCACTTAAGGACACTATTCAGCACACAAACAAAAAAGCAGCTGTTGTATCACTAGTAGATTTTAATTTTGGTCTTTGGTAGTAGGGCAAAATTTAATTTTATTGACATTGAATCCCACTTTATGGGAAAGGCACTGCAGGTTACGATTTTTCAGTGCCAATTATTACAAATAGGACTCAATTTTCAGAGGGAAATCGATGCAGCAGATATTATACCCAGCTCTTCAAAGAAATGAACCTTCCTGATACCTTGCTTTTCATGCAGCATGTTTCTCTATCCAAGATATGAGCAGAAATAATATCTGGTTTTGTATTAGCAGAGGTAAATACCTTAATGAAACTTGATGAAGTCTATTTGTTTTGCTACTTTTATTTGTGCCATGTATTGGTTTGAAATCATTTGTTTTCCTGTGGAGCAGGTTTCAGCATAAACAAAACTGCTTCCAAAATGAGAAGAGGCTTGGGTAGCAGTTAAACAGCAGCGCTTCTCTTAAGTGCAGTTGAAACTTTTCATAACTCTACAAAAAAGCAAAGCCAGACTGTCATGACTTCTTCCTGTTCCAAGTTCTGTGGAAAAGTTTCTAAAGTCAAGTACTTCCTTTTTCTGTCTTATTATTTTATGGGTGATGGGGATACCCTTGTTTTCAAAGTCTGTCAGACTTTTATAGAAAAGCAGCTTTGCTGGAGTGAAGAGAGGAAATAGAGTGTGCCTGTGTTCTGTGGATGAACTACACAAAGAGAGAAGGCTGCAAAGGAATTTAAAAGATAGGAAGGGATATTTGGTCTCCCTTATGCTGAGTGCATGGATTGGTTTCTTCTGTCCAATTTTTGAATGTTTTAATTCTTCTTCCCTTACATCAAGTAAAGAAAAAGGCAGAAAAAGATAAAATTAAATAAATTGTCAGATTTTGTTAGTCCAAGGGTTGGTGTTTTTTGCCAATTATCTGTTTAAAGGCTTTTCATATTATTAACAGGCACGTTCAGTTTTCCTGGTAAAATATCCCTATGGGGTTTTTGGTAAAATTCCTGATTGGCAATCTGCTCTGACCCCCAGTGAGCTCTGCACTGACCACTGCACCCACACAAGGGCTGAGGGATCTCCGAGTGTGCCAGGACAGACAGTCAAGACAAGTTGTAAAAACACCAGACATGTTGGTTACTACAGGGTAGGACACAGGTTTTGTCTTGGAATTACTTTCAAACTACATTAGTGAATGTTCTTAAGCGATCAACAGGCCATCATTGCTGATTTTGAATGTCTATTGCTTCCACCTCAAATACTAGGTCATCTCTTCATTTATAGATGGTAGTGTTGTATTGTAATTGGTTTTTTTACATATTATGTGCTTTGAAGTTATTTAGTATATAACTGAGGTTATAAAATCTGTAGAAATTTTCTGGGTTTGTTTGGTTTTTTGCTAAAACAAATCTGCTGTGAAATCTAAAGTGTTGCCTAAAGCCCCCAAGAAAGAATAGGTGATAAATATATTCATTTTTCAATTAGGATTTAAAACAGTTTTAGCGAATCCCAAGTAATTCTCCAAGGTTGCTTTGTGTGAAAATAAAGAGACAGTAGTTGTGGCAGAACACTGATGGCAAGTTCTAAGAAGATGCTGTCAAGAAAAATAAGATGACCAGACACAATTATTTTACACTGCAATGATGAAAGAATGTCATGAAATTATGACATTCATGATGTTTCCACTGTACTTTCATTAGAAATGTGTTTCCTTAAATACAATGCCCAGTTAATTTACTGTCGATCAGATAAGGTTCAAGAGGGAAATCAAAAAGATTAAAGAAAAGATTTCCCAAAAAAAATAGATCAGAAAGATAAGTTTATTCAGTTTAGACAGAAGTAACAAAGAGTAGAGCAAAAGCATATTGAGTGAGTGTGAGTTAGAGTTACTAGAGGATTTTCCTTTGCTGTTTCATGCCAGAGAAGGTTGTAAATACACCCTCAGAGATAAAGAGATGACAAACAAATTTTATTTCCAAGTAAAGCAAGGTTATAAAAGCTACTAAGGTCATTAAGAGCCAACACTTATTTTTCTCCAAACAGCAGAGAAGTTACCACAATGCACTCTGTAACTGGTTTAGACATTACCTACAGGTGTCACATAGCAGGCAGAGGTCCTGGTGACAAGGCAACAGTTTTGGTTCTCGTGATTTCTGTGTGTATCAGAAAAGGAAGGTCTGTAGAACAGCTGGCTTCAAACTGAGCAGGAGTAGTAGCTGGATCAGTTTTAGAAATGTTCAAAGCATTGTCTTGTCCAGCAGCAGGAACTCAGATCACATGACCTGTAGAGATTGTGTTGAGTAAGGGCACAAAAGGGCACATTCCCAGGCAAATGTAGAATGCTGTGGCAGAAACTGCCAGCTTGAGCTAAAGTGAAGGAAAACCTTGCTGTGAGCCAGCCTTCAGCTGCAGAAGGCAACCTGTCTCATGTTTTTGTGTCCCCATTCCATGGTCACACTTACTCTGCTCCACTCCTGGCAACAATCCTTGTCTGTCCATGTCAGACACCTGCCCAAAGGGGACAGGGGCTGACTGCACTGCATTTTCTGTGGCAACTTCCACTCTTTTCCAGTCTTAGAATGACCTTTTTTACTCTTTTCCCACCCTAGCCTTTGGCCAAGGCAGGCAGGATATAAAAGGACACATTTGTTGCAAAGTGTTTATTAACTCTTTAGAGACATGCACTCATTCAGCTTCCATTTCCCTTTGCTTAGGTGTCCTGAGCACTTCGTTTGCTATTATGTATCTCATCATCTTTCCCTCACGTAGTGTGACTCTGTTGCTTGTAACCCATGCCAGTCTTTCACCAAAAGATGGTCAGGAGATATTTGTCCTGCTGGCTTCATCTGCTTTGATAATTTCTGTTTCTATCTCTATAGTCATACCTGGATTTCTACATTTTCAAGTCCTAACAGTAAATTCAGGCAGAAGGGGAGGTAAAAGGACACCTGATTTTCAGTAGCTTTGTTACTACTCCCAGTGACTTCTAAAGCCTGTTCATCATCTAATGCTAGAAATGTAAATATTAAAAAAAGCCCCAAATACTGAAAATCTCACAAAGTTTTAGTAATATCCCATAATGCTGAAGGAAGATAAAGCCTCAAGTACTTGGTACACTTTCTGCTGTTATAGCTTTATGTAATACATGGCCCGTGCCAGAGAGCAATGATTATTTGTTGCTGTAGACAAATTAACCTTTTATATAATGAACTACTTAACTGGAGCTTTGGATAAGTTATAATTTTCTGGAGTTTAAGAAGGCTTGAAAGAAGGAAAGAATCTTCTGTGTTATATAAGTAATAACAGTTTGCCGATTTTTATCTAACTACTGAGAGGAGTTTTATATTTAATGATTTTTCTTTTTTTTTAAAAACCATTTCAGACTTTTATTCTCCTGTGGCAGGTGAAAGTCCAGACTTCTCATGTTGCTGCTAGTGTTACTTAGAACTAAGTCACAGAATAAAAAGGGTAAAATGAAAAGGAGACTAGCAAGAAGAGTACTTACCTGAGACCATTTCAAGTAATTAGCCCTAAATATTACTGGTACTTCTGGCATATGTCTTCAGGTTCTGGCTTTCTGCATAGATTTAATTGAATCTTTCCATTGGTACATTCCCAAGGAAAATTAAGTTTTATTGGATTGATGTTTTGTGGTTGAAAGCTGTTTCATGGCAAATCATCACTATTTGTACAGCCTACCCACATTTAAAGGATGTCTTACTTCCCAAATCCGTATACAGCATTTTAGGTGGTTGCTAATCTGTATATAGACATGATTTAATAGCCTTGCAGAGAGAGAAGTTTGAGAAAGATTCTACTTTTTCATCAAGAAAAACATTAATAAGATTATGGTGCAGAGCAGCTGTACGAAGCTTTCATCTTGATGCACAAAGAATGTGCAGGTTTCTCTTTCATATTTCTTCTTCTAAATTCTTTTAAAGGCTTTATTTCTTTGTGCAGTAAGGCCTTTAACTGTATTTGCATTAAGACATACTGCAGTAGCTGAAATCAAAGTAAGAATGTTTATAGAATATGACATCTTATCATATAGCAGTTTTATAACTTCAGATTTGTACTGGCAAATCTATAATCACTACGGAGTTTTCATCTTTATAGATTTCCCTTTTTGTGCTTCTATGGAATCTGCAGCAAAGTGCAAGTTGCAAAAGACATGAATACTTTTTTGTCTTCCTTTTGCTGAACTGCTTAATACTGCTCTATATCTCATTCCAATCCAAGTAAAATATCTGACAATAATTTTTTCTGTTCGATGGTGTGGGATGTCAGCTGCGTTTTGCCAATTAACCATGGGGAGAAATTGACTCCATCATAAAGTGGCCGTTCAGAGGACATTATTTGGGACTGCATGACATTGAATTAGTCCATTAATTCAAGATGTACTGTTGGTTGGGAAGCTGGCCTTCGAGGGATTTTTACTTCAGTACATATAGAAAATGCAGAAAAATGGCCTAGTTATGTTATTTTGTAGTTAGCACACTTGTCTGGCTCTGTGATGTATATTTGGTAGATTGATTTGAAAAATTATTAGACTTTAGATAGTGGTCCTCACATTATTCTTGGCAAATAGTAACTGAACACTGGCTGGGGAGGAAATGAGTGAATAAATATGAGAAATTAAATATTTGAATTCTAATAACAATCAAAATGTTGACTTTGTGCTCCTACAATAGCTTGGGAAGAATTTGCTGATAGCTGTCTTTATAACAAGGCAACCCTCTTTTGGGAATCAAGAGCAGCATATTCCTTTTAGGAATAAGATGCATGTGGTGAGGATAATCAGGTATCAGGTGTACTTGTGAATGTGCATTGGGCTGTCTTTGTTATCTCAAGACTTTAAGTCAAAGATTTTGCTCAACAGCAGAGAGTCGTAAGAAAAAGTCATCTTTTAGTTTATAGCCTTCAGTGCTCTTCCTATGTCGCACTTGAAGTTGTTTCCTGGGATTAGGACTGCCCTTCCTTCCTTTCAGGTTGGAAGTGGTGGGTGAGGCACCAAATATATTCTCAAGGTACTGAATATCTCTGCTGGAGCTTGTCATCTGATTGGTTATAATTATTACTTTTGTTTTCGAAATGCAATTTTTCCTTTCCATACTTAGGTCATTTTGTACCACTGCCAGATTATGAGAGGTATTTGAATAAAGTTGCATCTTCGTGCTAACTTGTCTGAGCAAAAATGAAAAAAGTAGCTCAAATACCTTTTAAAGAAATAACTTCTAAGGGTTTTTAGTTGGTTTTTTTTGTTTGTTTTGAACTTAAAAAATAGTAAATATATTTATAAAGGTAGCATACAGTAGACAAAATGGTACATTTAGCTGATACGTGATCTTCCTGCCTAAGCTTACAGTACCTTTGAAATAAAAGGCTGTAAAAAAGAATCACAGTCTGTAACACTTTATTTATAACTTATTTATGAAACATAGGTAGAGATTCACATAATGTGTAAAATATATGTGTAATGATTTGTGTCTATGTGGATTAGAATTCAGAAGGTTTATGTCAGTGTACTTTTCAAAATGAGCTTGTAACATTTGTTCTTCATTTTAATCATTGGCTGGCTTTCTGGAATTAAAGCACTTCTTCCTACAGTGAGATGCCATGAGGGGAAAAAAAAAACCTTCACCTTTTGCTCTGGAGTTAATGTCCAAGTCCAGTGGCAGTGCAGGTAAACCCTGAAGTTACCATCATGGGTTACATTTTAGTGTGAAAATTACATTGCAGACACACAAACTGAAACAGGTTAAAACTTTGCAGCCAGGAACTCTTCAGCTGAACTCTGTAAAATAATAAGGATAAAAAGGAAGCTATCCAAATAGTTCGTTCCATCGATGTGAGCTGGAAGATGTTTTCTTGGTTTTTGACAGGCTTTGCATTTCCTGAAGAACTACCTTTATTCCAGTTCCAAATATTCTAAGTTCAATTAAGGGCTTTTTATTACCTCTAAGACATAAATTCGGTATTTGTTCAGACTTTAGATGCTTTAATTTTGGTGATTTTGGTGGTGTTATGGAAAACTACTGATTCAACAGTCGGAATCATCATGGCCAAATGCAAAACACTCCCCCTGTTCCCAAAGAATCCCAGCTACAGTTGCCCAAGTGTTTTCTTGTCCCATTGACTTGAAGTTGACTTAAACTATAGCTCAACGATAGTGCTACACTGTCCTTGTCTCTTAGGGAGTGTTGATGTTACTGACTGATAAGCTTTAGTTAAACCAGTTAAATGTGCTGTGTGATCTATTCTGAAATGAATTCTGTAAGAGGGATTGGCTTTCCACTGGCACCAATTCAAGCACGTGGCATATTTAAGTGTATTATGCACTTTATTAGTAACTGTGGGAAAGATTAAACAGACTTTCAAAATCTGTCTTTAATGGTTACAAAGATTAGGACAGAAGAATTTGTTCTTCCTAGTCAAGCACTATAGTCAGCAGAAAGGGAAATTGTCAGAACTATAGAAGGCATTGTCCCTTTTATGACAATGAACAAGATTGGTGCCAGATTATATGAGGAAGCATCACTGGCAGAACTTTGTGTTTTGTGGTAAGTGATATGTAGTTATAATAGCTGTTCCTGCAGCTTTATATAAGAGACAGCCTTTGTTTCTGCAGATATCTTTAGGGTCATACAGATACTGTTCTTGTATTGTGCTTTATACTTGTCTTTGGACAAAAAATTCTGCTGTAAATACATGATCTTTTGAGTTGGAAAGGTATTGAAGAGACAGTGGAGAAAGGAAGAAACATAACATTAAAAATCTAAAAGAGGAATTAGCAGCCCTTGCTTGTTGTGACTTTATTTATTTTTAATAGATGAATACAGTGACAATGGGAAGTTAAATGATCTCTCCAGCACCAAAAACAATTTAAAAAGGTGTTATTCTCCAGATAGAGTCTATGACACTCTTGCAACTCAAACCAGAAGTACTCCTTTTCCTCAAACTCTCTAGAGCCTGGTTAAGAGCAGATGTTGCTGTGGGTGGAGTAGGAAAGATCCCAGTGCAGGATCAGACCTAGGTTATAAACCTTGGACTGCAGTCCAAGACTGAGGAAGAGGAATGTTGGAGCCCTTGGCAGGAAGTATTCTGTTCTGCTCCTGGTTTAACGCCTTGGCATGAATAAGGCTTGAAAAATGGTATTTCTGTTGTAGAAGTCATAATGGCTTTGGCCTTTGAGGAGCCATAAACTCTGTAAGATACCACACTCTTTATTGGTGAGCTTGAGCACTCTTTCAGCAGGATTTGTCAGTGTCTGCCCTTTCCTTGGATCGTGGCAAGCAATGGTGTTTCTCTAATCACTGTTTGATGGTGACTGGGACTCGTTATCTCTCATCAAATGCCTAACAATTAAAACATACTTCTCTCTGGTCTTAAAATTGTGTAAGTTGATTTTCAGCCAACAAAGCTGCTACAACACTGATTAGAGGAGTTTGCTCTCATTAATGGTGACAAACAAGAACAAGAGAGACTTTGCTTCATAAATGTGATGCCTACTGAAGTTTACAGTATTCTTACTTACATTATGTAAAAGATGCAGCAAGGAGCTACAGAAATTATCTTTTAGTGTGATTGTGTGTAAAGACTGTGGTTCTTGACAACCAGCCAGCAATGTGAGCATATTGTTCAAAATATGCTTTGTAAGAAGAGCCAATTGGGGAAAGTGGTCCTGTTTCTCCACTCGGTGTTTCTGGAATAGGATGTGTATTTTATAACCTTGGGGAGCTTGTGGAAATGAACGAGATACTGTTCCAATGAAACAGAAAATTTCCCAAAGCTCTGCTGCAGTTGTCCAGAACTGCATCACTGTGAGCCTCCTTTCTTCTTGGTTTGAGAGCTGTGGAGCTCAGAAGTGACTTCACTCCTTGGCCATCAAATGAGTCTTTCTAATCAAGGATGCTGAAAGCAGTGCAAGGGCTCTCCCTCTGCACAGCAAGAGACTTGAGCTGCCTTGCTTTAGGCTTAGCTCCATTTACATTACGTTTTGTCTATTAATGAAACTGCTTAATAATGACTTCAGTTTACATATTTCATGCTGATTGAGAGCTGGTAGTACAGTTCTTACTTTCAAATCCTGTTCACGTGAAATAGATCTGTTCTGTACTTTCACAACTGCAGATACTGCTTGAAGGGTTAACTTTTTAATTCCCCAGAGGCTATAATTTCTACTTAACCTCTCATCAATGGTTATTTTCTTTTCCTATTTTCTCTGATTTATTTTGTCGTATAAAACTTTATATTGTATTGACAGATAGGATAACTTGTTCTATAGCTTGTTAAATAACTGTATCTTGCAGAAGTGAATCTTAATTAGGCCTGCTATTCAAAAGTCCTAAATTGATCCGTAGTTTCTGAAAACCTCTGCATTGTCCTTGGAAGCATGGCATACTTAAACAGCTCATTCTGAAAATAAGCAACATCAAGAAATGAGAATGGATTCTAATTAAATGATACACTTAATCTGCTGCTTCTTAAAACAGACTGCTGCAAAACTGAGGTTTTTTCAGTTACAGTATTTCTTTTTGCTAAGATGGTCTGCAAAGGTGTGTCTTTTCTGGAGGTTTACTCAGTGCATAACCTGACTTACCTCCAGACAAAGAACTTTTATGTCTATAATTCAGACTTAGAAACCCGAACAAATAAACAGAAGGAAAACTAGACAAAAATTACAGTGACTGGGCAGGAAGAGGTTGAGCATTTAGCAACTAGAAAAGCTTATTCCTTGATCCCCTCATCTTACTTTTCAGTAGTGAGTTGGTAGTACTAAGAATTCAGGCCATCATTGACCTTCTTTTGTAGAAAATAGATTGAATTCTTTTAGCTCTGTCTTATGCTAAGGAAATAGGTTGTGTCATAGATACACAAGTACATTTTGGGGTGGGGTTTGTGTTTTTAATGCAGTAGCCATGGATGAGCAGAGCACCTCATGCAAAATAAAGAAGATTCCTTTATTTGAGTATTTATTTCCTCATCTGCTTTAGAACCAAAGCTATGGGCAGGAACAGTTAGAAAAAGTCATTCTACTAAAATGTTTCTCTCTTTAATTGGAACAATAAAGCCTTTGTCAGCTACAAAATGTGCAGGCAAATAGAGTAGTGACCTGTGGATTGATCCTGCAAGACAAAAAGGGGTTGTATCTCCATTAGCTGCACCATTCATTTAGAATTTTATTTCTATTGTCTTGGATTTAAATCACAATTTTGGAAGAAGAATCACAGTTTTGGAAGAGGAATTTGACTAAAAATATGCTGGAAAAAATCCTCTTTTATTCTGTATAGTAGGGTTCAGTACTGTTAGACTAATAAATTATTTTCTTCTTTTGAAGTGATTTTAGTGATTGAACAGAAGACCTTGTGGATGTTCCATATGTGGGGTTTTGTGTGTGTGTGTGTGATTTAAAGAACCGTGAATTATCATTTGGGATAGCTTGTTTTAGTTAGTCATGACATGCTACATGTTTCCTGTGGCAGATTCCAAAGATAAAGACTTTATAATCAGAAGCATTTGTTCAGATAGAAAACTACTTTGTGTAGAAAGCATTAACTGCAGTGCAATGACTTTAATGACAATGTAGAGACAATTTTAGGACTGAGAGATGAATTTTTATATCATTTTCTGGTTATATTGATCAAAGGAGTGACCGTTGAATTTCCAAAGAGATACAGAAGTTCTCCATTGAAGCTTTTTCAAGCAATCAATATATTTTTGAGTGCTCCAGAAGTTCAAGCAGAGCAAATCTGTGAGTTATTTACTACCGAGGTCTGCTAAGATAACCAGCTTTCAGGTTCTGGTTTTTGTTTTTTATTGGTTCTGTTTTCAAGGCCTTTAAGCTTATACCAACAGCAGTAAGTAAAACATAGTTTCTTATCAGGTTGTATTAATTGTGTTACTCCGGAAAAAAAATTGTGTTCTAAATCCTGGCTAGAGCTTCTGCACACTTCAGACTTTAAGATTAATAGGAGCTCCTATCTACAGAGAAGTTCTACCTCCCAGGTTTCTGTATGGTCCAGTTTACTGAAACACCTCTGTAATTTTATTAATATGTGTAATTCCAAGAAGGTATAGGATATGCAGTTGAAAAAATGGAAAGTAATGAGCAAGTGCTGCAAAACTGTAACGCATCGTACACAGCTGAACCCTTGGGAATGCTTTTTCACCCTCTAGTGGTTAAACTGCTTTTCTGAGCAGTGAACTTCCAAAATCTGCCAGAGCCAAGCACTTGCAGATGTGCTAGAGGATGCTGGAGTATATCCAGCTGTGAGGTGGTAATTATTCAGCTTTCCACTTTATTTAAAGTCTGCTTATTTTGGAGGAGAAGAGATGTTGTCACAAGTAGCCATTGTAATACCAGAGAACTAGTGTGGTTCTTTACTGTACAAAAATATACTCAGTGGAGGATTGACTTTTTTCCCCACGGCCATTGCTTGGTACCACACATAGAGAATATTTGCTGTATCACCTGGAAGTGGGAAAAACAGTTGGCAGTTGGTGTTTTGGGGTTTTTATTTGTTGGGGGTTTTTGGTGGGTTTGGGTTTTTTTTGTTTGAATCCTTATATTTTAGAAAATCCAAGTATGTGAACAAGAAAATCGTCATACAGTGGGTAAACAAATTACAAATCCTATTTTCATCCAGTACCATATTGTACTGTTTAACCTCAGATGTATTTATTGTAGTAGGGCTGATAAAGCTACACTGAGCAGCCAGTCTGCCTTCAAGTTTTGAAATAAAAAGTAAATGGGTTCTTTGCAGGCATTGGCATAAAGGTCCATCTGTGAGCTGGGGGGAAAGCTCTGCACAGCCCTGCTGGTTACTGCAGAGCTGAAGGTGCTTTCTTGGATTTCACAGGCAGAAAGGGTAGTTGGCAACAATGAAGGGAGAAATGCCATCTTCCCTCTTTAATAGTAGAGAAAAACTACACCTAAGTCACAAATGAACCTGAAAAGTCAGTAGCAAGTAATCCAATGGAATACCATGAAGCTGAACCCTTTTCACCAAGGAGCAGTAATAAATCACCAAGAAACTCTTTTGATGTTTGGTGCTTTAAGCACGTGAGCCTGGCTGTGCCTTATAGCCACACCAGGTCTTGGCAATAGATCACTTAATTGATTGATCAGTGCCCCTTAGTTTCATTAGCAGAAAGAACTGGTAGCTCATTATTCACACAGATATGTGGGTTAAAATTTTTCTGCTGTCTCTTGTGAGAAAAGCATTGATAGTTGAGGATGGTATTTTGATTAAAAAAAAAAAAAGAGTATTTTCTTTAAAAATCAAACTACCTTCTTTCAATGATTTCAATCATCTATGTTTAGCAAAAAGCACTTTAGTTTCAGAAAAAATGCTCTTTACTGAGGGAAGACCTATTTTAGCATGAATTTTTTTCCCAAAAATACTTAAAAAATCTCCATAGGGATTCACCTTTAAATAAGTGTCTCTTGTTTTCAGCAATTAAAACTTCTTTCCGTTCTTTTCTTTTCCTTTTTCTTTCCAGCTGGCCTGTCCATCTGCTTACAGTTTGTATCCAAAAAGCAGAGTGCAGAAACCTGTAAGATCTTTGTGGTTTAAATGGAACAAACCAGTGATAATGCCTGTGTTCTTCATTTATTTCTAAAATGTTGACATAATGTGGAAAAAAGCAAACCAAACAACACAAACCCAACCAAAAAAGCCCAAATTTGCATCCTGATCGATGACACTAATTCAATCAATGGTCACTGGGTAAGAAAGAAAATTGTGTAGTAAAGGCCAAGATGCCTATGTTGAAAATGGTTAATTATAACAGTATATGTTCTCATCAATATGCTAAAAATTATTTTCTTCTCATGACCAACTGATAACTCTGAAAAATACTCAACTTTGCTTTCTTGTTTGGCTTGACCCTATCTTCTGTTTCCTGCACTACAGTAATAGAAATGAAGAAACATCTTGAAATTTAAAAATATTTTTGCCTTTACACATAGCACTTCATATCTGTGGAACAAGTCCTGAAAAACTTCATTTTCTTCTTGCATTTTGGTGTATGAACAATTCCAACCCTAGTCTGGGTCTGTAATCTATTAAAGACTCTCTTGCTTACAAAGCTTCCACACTTCTAACTATTTTTGTCAGTTCAGTAGTAAGGTAAAAAAAATGAGAAGTTTGCCATTTGTCACACTTCTGAAATTATTTACCCTCAAAACCTGGCATTCTCTGTCCTGACCTAGTAAGAAATTTGCTGCATGCCATTACAGCTCACTGTAAAATAAAACTGGAAGGAGCAACTGAATGAACAAAGACTTCTTAAAGGAAGCTGGTAATCACAATCTGCCTTCCTGCATTTATGGTTCTTCTCTTAATTTCCATTCCTGGCTGAAATCTATGCCAGTGTATTCCAGAACTGCAGGGTGAGGAGGGAAGGATGGACCTATCATAGTTGTCCCTCAAAATGTTTGAAATTGGAAATATTTAAATCAGTCTATGAATAGCATGCTTTCTTTTGCATATAGCATCAAAGTAAGCTGCTGTCTCTATTTATTAGTTTTGGGTTTGTGTTGTTGTTGTTATTATTACAAAGTATTTAAAGGAAAAATTAATTTGGTCAAATTGTTGGATGTGAATATCTTGACAAGATGAAAAGCCCCCATGAACAGGTATATTTTATCCATATATCAGCTACTTCTCCAACAAGAAACAAGTTTTTAAAATAGAAATGGAGGAATAAAACCTTTTGAGGGAATATTTAAACATTGAATATGGTCCAACATAGCACTCTGATGGTAAAAAAATCTGTGTTCAGCTTGTATTTAGTTATTGAGAAGAAACTGTTTCTGTGTTTGATTTACTGCAAGTAGCTTGTATTGAAAACTTCTTTGAAACATAAGTGCCAGCAATTGTAACTTGTTTCTGTGAGGGTTATTCTGTCAAAGAAATATATCTGTGTCTATTAGAAGAGTTATCCAGTGCATTAGAGCAGGGTGTGTGTAATTACAGTGTCTTAGCTCTGGGCAAATTTTGTTACCCTGTGGAGTAAGTAAGCAAAAAATATCACCCCTGCTATCTACCAGGCTGTAAAGAAATCATATAAGATGACAGATTTCTGCCAGAATCTAGTGGAGATTTGTATAGTGCTAGAAATAGATTGTAGAGGATCAAAGAAAAACATAAAGTAATACTTAATCTTCTTTTACTGACAGCACATGAACTTTATGAAAAATCCTCCTTCACTGCCTGTTTTCTTATTAAAATAGGCTAATTCAGGGAAGGTGATGGGAATATTGCAGTGAGAGATTCCTACCAGTTAAAAATTTGCTACTCAGCAAACTAGGATTTTACTGTAATTGTTTGGATTTTCCCATAAGAGCCACACAGCTTTCCATATGTTGTAAATACAGCTTTGGTAAGTATTCTCAACAGTCCTGTTAAACTCTGCTTTACTAAGGATATACTTAGCACCCAAGAAGCACCTTTAAATACTTTTTTTTTTTTTTCCTAATGAGTGAAGCAGGATCACTACATTGTTCTCAGTCACCCACAAACTTCTCAGATTGCTTTCTGACTTGTCCTTGGTAGCACTCTAAATCTGTCATGTGAGCTGTCATTAATTCATTTCTGGTAAAGAACGGCTGTGGATAGAGTTTAAATCTCTTCCTTCATCCAGTTCCTGAGCAGACCAACATGTCTGAACTTGCTGCGTGATACAAGAAGGCAGCAATCAGGAAATTTCTCTGCAGCAACCTGTTATGTTCTCCTTTGAAAAGTAGTGCCTTATACCAGAGCTATCACTTACGTGTTTAGAGTTAGGCACTCACTCGAGAGACTTTGGCTGGTCAGCATTCCAGATGTTTACTCTTCATTTTGAAATGATAAAGCCAAAACAGAAAACTCTTGAGAAAGGCATTATGTTCCATTTTCTGTCTCCTGGGAGAGGCATAAAAAGCAAGGATCTGTTTTGGTGTTTTGGTTTTTTGTTTTATGTGTTTGCCATGAAACAGTTGCACAGAAGAGATGTTTTGAATCCAGCATCTTCCTTGAAGTAATTTTGCTTCTCAAGAAAGGAGCGAATGATGTTACCACTGACTAATTTGATGGATATCAGTCATCTAAAATGGCTCTTGCTTGATGAGTTGGAAAGGGTTTTCCCACCTGGAGCAGTCTGGCAGGACCTGTGACACACAGCTTGTATTGTGTCATGAGATTCAGGATTACAGTGCACAGGGTATCCCATGTTTGGCACAGTCTTCTCTTGATTGATTAGCTTCAAAACAGGCTGGTGCTGGACTTCACACAAGCTTATTTTTTTTTCAGTTCTAATCCGGTACTCCTCCCTTTTTTGAAGTGCAATGTAGTGTTTAGACTTCCTCTACATATCTAATCTCATTATTTATTACTTATTTTCTATTAGTAGAAAAGTAGTATTAAATACTAAAAGAATAAGCATCTTTTTCTTACTGCTAGGCAGCATAAGCTTTGCTGAAGATGGATTAGTGCTCTGTCATCTGAGAAACACAAATGGTCCCACTTTCTTGCAGGGCAGGATCTTGGTAAAGGGCAGACAATTTTTCTGAGTTATAAGCACTGTGTAAATAATTGTCCCCTGTTCCCTGGTAAGCATGTGCACTGCAATAACTGTCATAGGAACAACTGGCTGGGTTTTGGCTGTCTAATGACTTCTTCTGAACACACTTGAAAAGTTTGTTTTGCTTAGAGATGCTTAGATACTGGATAGCAACTGTAATGTTTAGGTGGTGCTTCCCAAACAACTTTTGCTCTCTATGATTCCTAGAGAAGCCTTTTACTCTCCAAATGTACATCTGGAAGGCTGCAAGTCCATGGGCTGGGGAGGAAACAGCCAGCCCCAGGAAGTGCAGGTCTTTATCACAGTAGTTGTTGGTAATGCTTTATTTTGGTTTTTAGCAGATTGGAAAACAGATTTCCTGCTTGTGTGCATGGATTGCCTTCCTGTGTCTGGTGCAGGTATGAGGAGCCAGGAGGTGATGGAGCAGAAATGACGGGAGGGGCAGGGGTGCTGGGAGGTGCTGCTGGCAGAAAGGTACCCACGCTGGGCTGGGGGGAGCAGAAGGCAGCAGGTCTGGCCCGGGGGCAACAGGGGCTGGGCTGGGTCCAGCTCTGTCTGCCAGGAAATGCCTCTCATGGGCTGCTCAGACTCCCCAGACCTGGCAGCAGATCGTGGTGTCCTCAGTTGCCACCTCCTCCGCTTGCTCATACACTTAAAATACTTTTCTGAAAGCATCTTGTGGGACTCCTGCTGCCGTTCCTTATGGCACGGCTTGTGCATCTCCTGTACCTGATTTATTCACCAGCCACACCACACCAGGGGAGGGTTCAGCTTGTGAGAAGTTGGCACATTGAAAAACTCAAAATGACACAGAAGGTGGCCTGGGTGCAGTCTGGAGGAGCAGCTGTAACTAGTGTCTCCCAGTCACATTCTCTGTAAAGAAAATAACTTTCACTTCTATTCATCCTGTGTCAAGATTAAGAAAATACAGGTGTGCTCACAGCTTTCTGAGAGATCAGTAAAAAGTCCAATGGATGGGAAATTCTGCTTTTCTATCTAAAAGCACACTCCATTTAATTTAATTTTGTTTCATTGAACCAAGGGTTAGAAACAGCTAAATAATATTGTCAGAGTATACTTCTAATTGATGATTTTGGTGCTGCTATAATACATTTCAAGGGGGTGTGGAAAAATCCCTGTGAGAAGATTCTGACAATGTAAGCTACTTACATGGATGCTTAAATTAGCCCATTTTCAACATTCTGAACATGTAAAGCTGTGTTTCTTGCACTATTTAGCCTTGTCTCAGTTTTGTTAAAGCAAGGGGTAGGTATTTTAGATATTACAGTAGTTATTAATTTAAATTTACAGTTTACATGAACTTACCAGAAATTTTGGAATGGTTAAAGAAATGTTATATCAATGTTACATCTGCATACATATTCATAAATAAGTATATTTTTCTGGTATTGGTGTGTGTGTATGTATGTAGTGGCAGAAATATGTATACTGTGCATATATAAAAAGATATTCAGAAATAAATCTGTTATCAGAGCAGCAGTAATAAAAAAGGGCACACTTTTAAATTAAAATGGAAGGTTCTAAAACTTAAATGAAATATTTTCCCCCGAAAGCAGAAATGATCCTCAGGCCTGAATACTTCTGAATGTTTAACTTACAATAAAACTCACAGTGACTGCAGCCTGAGCAGGAATGCAAACCAGTAACAATAATAATAATGAAGGAATAAAATACAAGTGTAGTTGCTTGGTGTTTCCACATAAAACACCATAGCCCTCAGTGCTGCAACAGTGACATCCAGTGACTAATCCAGTTAGTCCTGGGCTCAGTCTGCGTTTGGAATGAGCACTAAAGGACATGGATGGAGAGGGAGACTTGTTTATCAAGATCTTTAGTGCAACACTGAACTCACTAAGAGGATAATCAGAAATGTTACATGGGAATGAAAAACACAATAAATAGGTAATCAAGAAAAATTGTGCTGAATTAACCCATATCTGTTTCAGAAGCAGACATTTGCTGAGCCAAGTAAGGAATACATTATTTTAAAACAAGTTCTTTGCCCAGTGAGGCAATTTGTTTCATGAGCCTATACACACCCCCCTTTTTATTATTTAATGAAACAGAATTCAGTAGATAATATTTCTACTACATTTTGCTGTAGATATAATCTACCTCAGATCTAAATGCAGCTGCATGATGCAAAGTTCTTTCCATTTTTATCAAATTAATGAAACAAAAAGACAAAAAAGAAATAAGAAATCTTCCTTTTGTAGGGAAGGTGACAAAATGCTTACTGTCCTTTTATAGAAGACATCCCTTATTCTGTTTTGGTTGAAAGCGTTGTGAGTTTTTAAATGAAATTCACACTTCATAAAGCTTCTAGCTCTAAAAATGAGTGGCATGTCATTCTGACCTGATTCCCAACTTCCTTAGTTAGCAATTTTTTTTCTTATTGGATCTGAGTCTTGAAATCTCCACATTATTCCAAATGTCACATATGTCCTGTACTTTGATTCCTGTAATCAGAAGTATGGAAGTAGCTTATCTCTGGGCTTTTAACAAAGGCAGTGATAGGAACTAATTCTTTAGGATTTCAGCTTCAAAGCATGCTCCAAGTTGTCCATGGTTTTGCTCCTAAGAAATTGATGAGTTAAAAAAAAAGTATATGAATTATGTAAGTTCATAAGCAAAAAGAAATGCACAGAAAAAATGGATTAAAAGAATTCCAAGGGAAACAATTACCCAGATGGAAACAAGAAATGTAAAAGTTTCATATCTGTCCTTTGGCAAGAGGCAGGAGTTTGATTGTAATAAAGGAAAATTAAAACCTTAGGGTTGCATTGCTTCTCCCTGATTGTTCTAAGCAGTTTTCAGATTATTAAATATGCTGGGTATTTAACCCCTGCTTCGTCTGATATCAGCACAGGTAATGTTATATTCTGCTGATATGCTAATACTGTGTTTCTATAGGATAGCAGATGGCAAACTGTTCTGCCTATGAAAGGAGGGCTTTTTTTTTTTTTACATCCCGGATTTCATGGCGGGGAAATTTTAACTGCAGAACCTCTGTACTTCTGCTGGGCAAAACAGAAGTTCAATTTCAAAAGAACCAATTGCTGAACATAAGACAACTGGGCTTGAAAATCAGAAAGCAACTGCTGAATGTATTTCTTGCTGCTGCTCAAACAGGCTGGGTAGTTCAGCTTGGGAAGATTTTCAGCTAGTGAGAAATTGAACTGATAATCACTTTCCTCTCATCCATCACTCAATTCCTTTCTTCTTCTCACCCCTGGAAAGAAAAGCACATTAGGATAGTCTTACCCTTGATAGCTTTGTTAAAGGTTGACTTTCAAAGTACAAAACCACAGAAAAAATAAATTTGGCTGTTAAGTGTTGAAGATTCTCCCTTTTAGAAGTTTTCCTACATTTCTGTTGGTAATATTATGCCTTAATGTGTTACTTAGTTATTGCAACTGTGAAGTGAGGACAGAAACAAAGACTGAATTTTTGGAGTTGCCTTATTGTACTATCTCAACATTTTGCTTTCAGAAAAAAGTCACCTTCTATGTTGATTTCATTTTCAGTCTTTAGAAAACACTTGAGATAGCCATGGTTTTTAAATAAGATCAGGATGTTACAGGCAATGGAAAAAATAAGGGGGGACAGAGGAGTGCATCAGAGAGACAGACAGCTTTTCAAGTGACACCTCCTGGATTCTGATCTTTCTTTCACTAAGGAAGATCTTTCACTTTCACCTCCATTCATGTGTTTTTAGTTGGAATTGAAATATTAAATCCTATAGAGACCACAATAAAAATATTGGAACAAGTATAATAGAGCCATTGGAGCAATATAATTGGAACAGTAATAGAGCCATTTGTAAAACTTGCATTAAAAGGAAATTAAGCTATGTTCCATTTTTAGAACCTAGTTAGGGCTTTGTGTGTTGTGGACATGCAGGTGACCTTAGCTGGAAAACAGACATATGCCCAAGGCCTCAAAACGATCAGCTGATGTTAAGATAATGTAACACTTCAGCACAAAAGTGCTGCCAGTAGTGCAGACAGGGAGTCTCTGACAGGTAGCTGGCTGTTCCCTCTGTCAGTGTTTGCTGTGGTGCTCCACAGTACAGGGAGGGAACACAGGAACAGTCAGTGGTTCCAGACATCCTTCAAGGGCAAACCCTGCCCTGGAACATGATTGGTGTCTGTGCTGAGGGAGAGGCTCTGGGAGCCTTTGCACTCCATGGTGGCAGTGACTGCCAATCTTTGCTCTCCCTTTAAGCCCACTGGGCTAAACCAGCTATGCTGGTGGTGGTTTTCCTGTCAGCTTGCTTTCAGGTGCCTTATTCCTTGTGAGGATTCAGAAATACCCATGTTTTCCCATCTAATTCAAGCACCAGGTAGAAATATTAAGTTCTGATTCAGTTTGTTGAAGGCAGGAGGCAGACAGCTTGCAGCTCTGTGGCAATTTGAAAGAACTAAGCAGTGGGAAAATCAAGTGTCATCACTAGAGGGCAACAATACATCACAGACATCTGTGTTATTAAAGCTCAAGCAATGTCACATCCTCATGTAAAGAACATGTGTGAAGAACAGCTGATGTAAGCCTTTGTGTTTTCCCAACTGTGTGACATAGTGAATCTGGCTTCAGAAGTAATAGAACTTAAAAAATTAATTTCATTATAGATGCAAACACAAAACTTATAATTTTGTGTTGCTTTATCTCTGTTCTGGTACAGTAAAACAATTACAAGATTGAACATTTGTGCCTCATTTTATTTCTGAGCGACATATACTTAGGACTGGTGAAGTATAACACATTCTGCTAAAATCTATGCACTATATACAAATAAAAATGTCCAGTATAGGAAAACTTGAATTTGTAGTTCACTATCTTTCCCTCCCTCCCTTTCAGTCAGCATGAGCACCAACCTAAACTGGTGACAGACATTGCAGAGGACAGTGACCCTGCCCCTGTCCTCTGAAGCTGTTAGGTTAGTTATTAGCTCTTACCTCCCATTTCCCTAATGGCCTGCTGGCACTAACAATGTTATCAGTGTAGAACCAGTAACAGCTTGCCACACTGTGGTGGAAATGTAGGCTGTGTAGTACAGAGACATGATGGAGAGAAGGGTGCCGTGTCTCAAGGAAGAGTCAATCGTTTTCAACCTGTGTGTTGTAAGCATTTTGCAGATGCACAGACTTTTACCATTGGTATTGTTTCCTTGCCCACCTTCTGCAGGCCAGCAGTCAAGACAGAGCTCCAGGCCTGGGGGTTTTATGTAATGGCACATTGTGTCCTGTTTTGGCCCTTGGAAAAAGTGGAGCTGCCACCAGAAGCAGCCTCATGGTGAGAGCTCCCAGCTGACAACCTGGAGTAAAGAGATTTGTTCTGTGGTCAGAGGGTGGCTGGCAGTGTGCCTTGTCAATCAGTGTCTGTTTGTTCATCAGGCTTGCAATGATGCTGACCTCTTACATAGACTTTCCTTTTTTTTTTTTTTTTAAATCCCTGATCTCCCAGTTTGTGGGGAGCAATTCTGTGCACTGTCAGAAGACTAAATTCTAATCATCTTAGCTTTGAACTCTTCAGAGTCAAGTATTGAGCATTGCAAGCATTGTACAAGCAATTTTTTTCATGGCATCTCTGTTTTAGTTTACTCTAGCTGTACTTTTGTATGTATCTGCTTATTGATACCTCGTGAGGTAGGGATGTTTTCCACTGTGACAGACAACAGTTATCAGCAGGCTTCAGGGCAGGCCAGAGATTAGTGTGATTGTCTAGGCCAAGTCATAGCTGAATGGAATTCTCTGATCATACTAAAGGTTCAAATCAGTTTTGTTTTCATCTTCAAAGTCTGATTCCAGTTTCAACTGAAGTCTTTTATGTTGTAGTTACACTGCAAGCTAAATTAAGAGGACTGTGAGTGGGAGCTGGAGAGACATTAACAGAATAGAAAGCAAAACTGCTAATTTGAAAATGAAATTGTTTTCTTGGAATTTTCTTTGAGTATATGTTCGTTGCGCACATGGTGGCATTTTCACTCATCGTGTTTTATTATTTACCAAAGAATTCTTAGTCTAACTTTTAATCAAAATAAGGGTTTCATTCTCTTATATGTTCTTAAAGTACCTTTCTATATGTTTTGCTCCCCTTATTTGACGATGACAGATGTATTTTAAACTGCAGCTTTTCCCTTTTATTTTTTCATGCCTCTGTGGACTATTTCTTTCAGAGTTGCTTTGAGTTACTTGAGTAAAATCTTGTGAGCAAAGGACTGATGTTAACACATTATGACACAAACCACAAAAATTCTTTTGTGTGTGTGTTCATTTTTTTAAAATTTCATAAAAACAACAACAAAAAAATCCCCTTAAAGTTATGACCAGACCCAGTCCCTAGATTTTAGATATATTTTCGTGGACTTGTAATTTCAGACCATTCAGCATCCAGTACAACTGAAAACAAAGCAGCTTGTTTGTAAATGGCTTGTAGAGTGGAGCAAGTTTGAAACTATCCACACAGATTGTTCTTCATCCATATAGATGCATTATCAAACTGAATAAGTACATACATTTTTTGAAATCTAGTGAGTGTTGTTTCTATTGTAAATGTACAGACATTTCTTTAAGGCCTGGTGTAATTTTAGTGCATCTGTTTTGTCTTGTGACTTTTTTATGAAAGTTTTTCTTGTTGACCCTCAAACAGATTTATGGATAGCACTGATAGACACTAATTCTTAACACAATGTTTTTCATTTGTTGTGGTGTGACACAAATGACAGACTGCCCATTTCCATTTCACTGATCCCTGGAGCTGGGTTGCCTCTTGCTTTATCTGAGTTGGTAATTAGTAACTGCATGGTAGAACCTCACCCCCAGCATTTGAACTGCCCCGTTACGTTGTGAGTGCTTCTAGTCCATTTCAAAGCACTTAATCCATTTGATTATTGACCCAGTTAATAATAAGTAGACTCAGCTGACTACTGACTTTGTTCTGAAAAGTATTACAGACATTTTCACAGTCAGGAACAACAGCTAGGAGATCTAAGGAGCTGCCATGAGCCCTTCTGTTTGTGTCAGAGATAGTTAATCCATTAACTGACTAGGACAAGCTGCCAGTCTGCTTCAGAATGGTGATGAACACATGAGTATAACCTTCAATGGAAGTGATTTAACTACCTGTTTGTCTCTGCCTAGAAATAATTGCAACGAGTTACAGCTACTGAATGTAAGTTATTGTACTGTGGCTGTTATTTCTGTCTCGTTTATGGTTTAATTCCGTACCTGGGAAATTCCCATCCTGTGTGTCCAAAACTAAGATTCTGGACATGTGTCTCTATGTCCACAAGTTACAAGGTCTCTGAGTGTGTCTCTAGTCCCCATCCCTACCATCAGCCACGGTACTCTCAATGACCTTGAACTCGAGTTTTGGCACATACTGGTGTGATGTTTAATTAGGTGTGATGTAGCTGCAGGCAGAATAGCCTTTGTAAACAGTTCCAGACACTGCTGGCTGCAGCCCGGATGCAGAGTGAGCAGCGTGGCTTCATTTAAAAACAGACAAAACTCAAGTCTGTCACACCGCACGTCTCTGAAATGGGCAAGGAACAGGGCATCCTCATGAGCCGTATCAGAGCATGCCAAGTACAATAAATAAATTATCCTACAGTATCTCACTCTTTAAAGGTGCATTTCATTTTCGTTTGTGCTGTTTAGAAAACAGTTGCTCCAAACCCCAGGCAGATGAGCACTTTCAACAGGAAGCATTCCTGCCGCTGCTGCAGATCTCTGGCTTCTACCCAGAGAGAGCCTGTGTGCGCTACAAAGCGCCAGAGCAGCGGCGAGCTGAGGAATCCACAGGCAGGAGTCCGCTCGAGGAAGATCAGGTTGCAACCCTGCCTTTGTAGCTTTACACCACACCCCTCCAACGAGAATTAGTAGGGGAGGATCATATTCAGCTCTGATTCAGGAATTCCCTCTTTCTTCACGAACTGTTGCTAGGAGTTGGGTGAGTACTTTGGAACAGACTTTCGGTTTTAACGGAGTAATCCTTTTTCCTTTAGCTGCTGAAAGCTGTATCAACTGGTGACTTTTCTTTAGATGCAGTAGTCAGATGTTTAGATTCAAAGTCCAGCAACGAGCACTGCAGAAAGGGAGGCTTCTTTTCCTCTACAAGTTTGGCACAGCAAGACAATGAATATACTTTTATGATTAATAATACAACTAATATTTGGTTGCCATAGTCTCCATCTGAGGTATTTTAAGCTCCAAGACAGTTCTTGGAAAGGAAGCCCTCCTAAAGCTGAATAAGTTCATTCTGATCAATAGCTCGAGTTTAAAGAAAAGCTCTTGGTTTGTTGTTTTTTTTTTTTTTGAAGCAATTTCTTCACTGCAGTAGCTCCAAGAGAGGCTTGATTCAAGCAAGAGTGGTCTGCCAGGCTGTTTCAAATCATTCTGAAGCAAGTAACATCTGAAGCAATTCATATTTTGAGAATCACAAGAAGCTTTTAGGAGAATCAAATTAAGCTGATAGGATATAAGCCAATTTCACTCACAGTATATTTGAAATTTTCAAGAAACCCTTAATTACTGAGGGTAGTGAATGAGCCTTCCAGTCATATCAGTGTAACAAACACACACTGCTCTCCAAAAAACCAGACTATTTTTGGTGACTGTTGTAATATTTTACTTAGCATAATTGATGTAAACTTTAGTTTTAGTAACTGTGTAAAACAAAGCAGTGATACTAGCCTGTATTTTAAAAAATTGCTAGAATATGCTAATCTGTAAGAAAACTTAGAATTTAAATGAGGAAATAGCCCATAACAGTGGGAAAATTGAAGTAGGGAGAAAAATAACAATTTGGATGGTGGAGAAGCGTGTGGATGGTCAGTCTGACTCAGTACTCCAGGAATTAGCCATGAAACTACTTTCATGGGAAACATGTAAAGATATAAACCTTCCTTCCTGACTGTCTTGTGGACAGACGCAGAGACAGGAAGTGCAGCTGTCAATACAGATAGGGACGGCAAGGACGTGTTGGAGGAACTGCTGGGCACCTACTTGGGCAAAACTACCAGCCTTTTCCCTTTGGAGCCTTCTGACCATTATTTCAATTTACTAGGAGACATTTACTACTGTCTGTCAAGTAAATTTCTCTGAATTATTGTTTAAGCTAAATTTGAGAATTATAATCAAGTTTACTTTATGTGTAGTGTACACAGAACAATGCTGAGGAGGTAAAGGGAATTAAAATACATCCTGCTCTGGCCTTTTCCCCTGTGAAATAATGGCCCATGTGAAAGGGTTCATTGAAAAGCAGCCATGTGGCCAATTGCTTGATAAATCCATTTATTTGAAAATTTTATGATTTTTATGCCAGACAGTCTCAAAATGCCCTTGAAATTACCTTTCAGTAATCTGTATGTTTGTCCTCGCATTGTGCACTGCATAGTTTGTAATTTTGGCTTTCAAAGCATTTCAGCTTTCTGGTGTAGTTACATGATGTTTAAATTGCATTTAGCTTTTTTGTGCAGTGCCCACATTTGCTAATATTGCTCATGAAAACTTAATTGTTATTCATCTAGCAATATTCTAAATGCAGAATTAGAGTTTTATGTTTCTGAGTTAGGACAGCTAGAAATTTAATTGTATTGAGTTTGTCTATCCCTAGTGTCATCGGAGAGTGATTTCGAAAGCCCAGTCATAAAAACTTATGACTCTGCAGTGTCTGTTTTAGATCAAAAGGGAAGTGAGGGACAGTGTTCAAAGAGGAGACAGATTTTCTGGCCAGGAGGAAATTTTAAGAAATTGGAGGAAAAGTGACCTAGGAAACAAAGCAAGGGTGTAAAAGAATGAGCATCCTAGCAGACTTTCAGAACATGTCCAGATCCACAGTTAGAGAAGGAGAATTACTGAGCTCCAGTTCTACCTTCAAGGACTGTTTGTTTCTCAAGTAACCCTTCCAAGTTAAGCACGTAAACAGAAGCAGACACCCAGGTGTTCTCCAGCACAGGGCCACTGATATCCTTTATGCTATTCTGATTTTGTGCATCTTGGATTACTTTTAGGGCACAGAACACAGACTTCTCTTACTGATATATCAGTGGGATTAGGATTGTTTCTGGAAAAAAAATATTAAATCTCCTCTGAAAAAAAAAAGACCATTACACCGTCTCACATTTTGGAAAGTTGCTTTAACATCTACATTTACTTTAAAACGGTGATTCTGGCAGTAATTTTAGCTTGCATTGTAAAATAAAGTGGTATCTGCTTTTAGTGCTTTTTTACTGTCATGATTTTGTTGGTGTGCGTTCAGTTCATTCAGAAAACATCTGCCAGAAGTATTCAGAGCATGTGTATAAGATGAAAAGAAATTTTAAAATTTAAAAAAAAGGAGAATATCAGTAGAACTTAGTAGCATTGAGGTTTACCTGACCATCATATCTCACAATTTTGGAGCAAAGTATTTAGAATCTGTCAAATTCCAGTAGTTACTCTTATTTTTTGTTTGGGCTATATTCTGAACAGTCATATTTTCTCTCTAGAGAGCCGGGAGAGGATGATGTGGTCTGCCTATCTGAACTTGCTCCTCACAGTGAAACCAGGGAAAACTGTCTTAAAAAACAGGGACAAATTACCTACTTCTGTACGTTTCTCTTAGAAAATCATTTTAACTTTACAATGGGGACAGAGCACCCCTGGGGACGGAATGAAGCAAAACCATATGGAGACTTGTATAATTCCTTTCCTCTCATTCCTTTACTTCACAGCAAAATAGACTTATTCTTAATCCTTTTAATTTTCTCTCACAACTTCGTTCAGTTTCTTGATTATTTCCTGTTGCTGTTAATACAACTGTTTATTTCCTATCTTTAGTATTGCTGCTATCTTCCCTGATGAGTGCCTTTCATAACTGAGCATAGCTCTGAAGTTAACTGGGTAATTAGATTTACAGTTTAGTGAAAAACTAAAACTAGGTGTTTCAGTGTGCTGACCCCAGGTATGAGTTAGACCACAAGAAAGTTCAACGTTCTTTCAGAAAACTTAAACTTCCTTCAGAAAATAGAGCATTGTGAAAGAACCATTTTTAACACAACTACATTGGAAAGAGCAGTTGCATTAAATAAGTTAGAAATACAAATTTTATGTAAAGTTGATACTGTTTTTATGAACTTCAAGAAAGGTCTCTCAAAGTGTGTTGGCATTTTTTTTTATGTCTATAGGAACTGGCACTGCCACCAGAACAAGGAGCATGATCTGTACTGTGGTGGGAGGTGAAGGGAATAATACGACCCTTCTTTTCTATGGCATTGTTATTTTCTGCTGGTTTAAAGTGGTTGTAGGGTGATAATCTGAGGCAGTCTGAAACCTGGGTTATTCCCATGGAAGGCAGTTTCAGCATTTCTAACCTTTGTAGTGATCCAAAGCTCACACATCCACTGCACTAAAAGTGTCTGTGGTGTCTCCAGCTGGGAAGATAGACCAGGTGAGCTAAAATTGCCTGATAGAGCAAGGAAATTTGTATTTTGGACCTCTGTATGTGTGAAAATGTGATTAATGCCATGATGAGGTTACAAAAGTTTAATGGGTGTGGTCAAAACCAGTCACAAGAGGCATCACTGTGGCAGTAGTTTCCTCCTGTGCCTGCCTGTGGTATTTTCAGTGTCTGACAGGTTTATGTTAGTGAAACTGAGTAGTCATGCTTCCATAGAGTGTACAAATGGGAAATTGCACACAACTGGGTTATATGTGTATTATGTAGTACTGAAATTACTCTCCCCACTAGAAAAGCAGGTTGTGCTAAGTTAACTGACTTCTAAATACACATCTACTTATCAATAAGCACAGCTGAGACTTGAACACATAGACTGTACTTCTCCAGTCCAAACTACTAGAAAAATAAGCAGGCTAGAGACTTTATAGTGCTTGCATGTAACTAATATTGTCGCTTGTCAGTTTTGCTAGTGGATTTTGTGCTCTGGAGTGGCTTTTATTAGGATACTGAAGGCATTCCCTGTTTGAAAATAAGATTAGATGACCAATATTTTTGCTACCAATGGGTAGTTTCTGTCCAAGTAGTACAGACCTGAGTGTAGTGGGTTTGTTGTTTTATTTATTAAGATTTATGAAATTATGTGAACGAGTAATTTGCTTTATTCCACATATAAAAATATCGTGGTAGGATCAAAAGCTTTCTTTTCTCTGTAGAAAGCTGTCTCACAATGAAAACAGACTAGTTATATGATTTGATGTAGACAAACCCAGTGTTCCAGTGAAAAGTAGAGTTATTTTAATAAATCAGTCTTAATTTCAGAGGTTATAATTCACTTTGACTGTTGTGTCAAGTGCTCTGCTCTGCTTGGTCAGGGAGTTAGGAAAATTGTTCACAGACTTCTGAAGCCAAGGCACACTGTCCCTATAGCTCTGCCTGCCAGATGATATCCAGTTCCCAGCTCTTGGGGCATGGATACAATGGATGGGACACCTGACTGAGCCAGGCAAGAAGGAGAACTCAATGGAGGAGGAATTGAGAGTCTGGAGCTGTGTCACAAGAGAAGCTGAGTGGAGACAGGATGGCAGAAGTGCCTAGTGCTAGATGTGAACAGACCAGGAGAAGGGAAAAAATAGGTCCTGGACCTAAGTCGGGAAAATGGAAAACAGTTCCAAAGCAAGAGTGACAAGGAAAATGAAAAGGCAAGAGAGGTCTACAGGCATATGAAAAAAAGAAAGGACTTCTTGTGCTAGGCTTATTAATTTATTTATTTTTTAAATTTCCATTTGAAAACATGACAAGGGTTTTCTTTTCAACTCTTTTATCAGGTGTGCTTGACAAGAAGCATTTGCAACCTTCATATGAAGGTGGAAGTTTAAATCTGAAACGGTGACATCAGGTTATACAAATTTTCAACATAAAAGCTAATGAAAACATTAGGTTTTCTAAATATTCTCTTTAGTTCCTGGTTTTCATTTCACTTTCCAGCTTTCACTAGGGAATTTCAGAGACTGGAATAGTGCAGCACCAAAGCATTTATGCTAAATGGTGGTAAGTAGGTAACCACCCAAAATTCTCTTTCATTACAAGAAGGAATTTGAAGTTCTTCAAGGAACCAGATGAGTCCCTTGGTCGCAGGACTGACACAGACTGTGAGAGCTGCTACAGCAGGGCACAGAAGGGAGATAAGTTGCGATGGGGGGTGGAATTTCCACAGCTTTTGCTTTAAATCAGTAATGTTTGCATGCTGGTGATTCACAGTGCACTGCCTGAACTTACTAAGTTTCTGTGACAGCACAAGGTTCTGGTGATTCTGGTGGACAGGGCAGAGGTGACATAATTCCTGCTCACTTCATTTTTCATGTTTACTGCTGAAGGAAAGAGAAAACATGAGGTTGTGAGCAGCTCCAAACCAGCACATGTAATAAAATAATTTTTAAGGGAACACAGTGACTCTGCCAGCTGGGAGACACTGCTGCAGATAAGTCTAATTAAACCTTTGTCACACGAGTCCTAGCAGGTAGCACAAGATATCACAGGGCAAATGCAATGCCTTTTAAGTATAGTGAACTGAAAAAGGTCTGCTTTTATATCAGAAGTGTTATAATCCTGTCTAGTTAGACCTTTTAATCCTTAATTTTAAACTGTACTGAACTGGACCTCTGACAATGCACATCGTATCTTGTGCTATTGATTCCTTGACTTCATTATATCCTCTGTCCTTTTTTGTGTGTATATGTGTGGTTTTATTTCCTGGGCTGTCAGTGTGAATGAGTCACTTTTACAGTCATTACAATGTCACTTTAGGCCTTTCACTAAGGATGTCTTTTTTTGGCTACTACAGGAAATGCTAGTTTTATTTTTCCAATTAGCTTGCTAGAGATAAATGCCATGCTGAAAAAAAGTTTGTGACTAAACATTCATGGAATTATAGAAGCTGGTGTTGAAGAGACTGCTAGGAAAAAGAAAGTGTGTGTGTGTGTATGTATGTATATATATATACACACAAAAAAGTCCTGTCTCCAAAGGCTTCAAACTGCATGGACAAGACCCTGAGTTTTATACTTTTCTGGTTTTGGCAAAAAAAAACTTGAGCTCTTCCTTTTATTTTTGTTTCGATGTCAGGATAAAAAAGTCTTGGTTATAAGGCCAGGTAGTAAGGACCTGTTACTGGCAGCTTCCTTAATTGCTTGTGGTCTGCCTTGGCTACCTGTATTTCAGCCTGAGGGAAGCTAACAGCACTAAATGAAAGCATTTAATTAAATCAGTAAATAAATGAATGGCAATTATTATCCACGGACCTTTGATCTCCTTTGTCAAGTAACATTCTGGTTGTCTGTTATAAAGTGTCTCATTAAATGGTAGGGAGTTTGGGAGCAGTAGAATGCCAGTTCCTAAGGAATTGTCTTTATCAAAGATACGTTAATGACACTATGATGTAGGATATTAATGCTGGACTGATTCCTGGCTGTCCAAAGCTAGAATCCTTCTGGAGGAAAAGGTTTTATTTACTCTCAGAAATTTTCAGGATGTGGCTTAAGCAATCAGACAGTTAAACCTGAATTATTTAAAATTGAAACATTTCCTATTCCCATGATGGACAATTTTCCACCAACTTGTGCATTTGATATTTTACAGAGACAAATATCATAGATGAAGTACTTTGAATTTTGCACTCTGTACAAATACAACAACAACAAAAAAATGAGAATGCTTTAAAAAACCCCAAACAAATTATACCAGTATCGTAACAGGCTTACAACTTTAAAGTTCTGTTACTGGGCAGCTGTACATCCAGGCAGAAAACCTGGACTTTTCTAGAGGGTTTGGGTTTTTAATTGAAAAAGCAGTGCCAAGTACGTTTTGATCTGGGATTTCATTCTCCCTTCAGGAATAATAAGAAATAATTAAACCACAAAAGGATTTGAGCATTTTATTACCAAAACCTTCACCCCACTCATCCCACCTCCACCCAACCCTGACACAATGTTCTGGGACTGTGTGACCTTCTGGGAAGGTTAGCCAGAAGATAAAGGAGATTGTGCTTGGGCAGTAGACTTTGCAGTAAGGTAGATACGCTGCTGCAGCCTACATTGTTCCTCTTGGGAACTGGCCCAAGCATCAAGATGCCCAGCTTTTGACACATTTTTGACCCTTCCTTTAAAGGGAAATGTAGGAGCTGAGTGGAAGAATAGAAATACCATGCCTTGGTAAGGCTTTTGTTCTCTGTACAAATGCAGTAATTTATCCTCATAATCACACAGTGACAATTATATATGGTAGCTCATGATAACCAAAATTCTATTTTCAAGTGAAAAAGAAATGGAAACTTTTGAAGGATTTCCCTTTCTGTCTGATTGCCTCTTTTACTTGGGAAAAAGCTTTTGAGAGTAGGAGATAACTGACTAAAAACCGATTACTAAATTTTGCAAACTAAATCTATACAGATTCCTGGAAGAAGGAACTAAAGCCTCAATTTAAGTGATAGAAAACCAAATTCAATAGAATTTTGATGAACTAGTGAGAGTTTTGATGGCATGTTTGGAAAAACTCAAACATGGAAAATGAGGGCTCAGGGAGAAACATGGAATTAATCCACGGGTAACTGAGGTTGTGGGTCATTAACAAGTTCTTTTATGAAGAGTCACAATTGTGCCAATGATTACTCCTAAGGAAAACCATGTGCTAAAAAATTGCTTTTTCCCATGTAATTACCAAACCTATAACTGTGTTTTGTAGTTTTTTATTCCAGTGAACTCACTGGAGCCAAGCAGTTTGAAAGTTATTACGATATATCTGCGTATCAAACCTGAATATTTGATGGCATTTCTGCTTTAAGTGAGCCTAGCTGATGTCAAACTATCACCAGCTTTGTTTATATTGTAATGCTAAGTATCAGTGCAGTTCTTTGAAATTTTTACTTAATACTTTTCCCCATACCATTTTTCTTAGTTGTGGATTTATTTTAATTGTTGACAAACTAACATCATAAATCAGACGTCTCTTAAATCACAAAGACAGTCTTAGACAACTTCAGGTTACCTTGTACAGAAGTGACTTTCTATTTTAAAGCATGACTGGATTTTTTTATCAGGGGTTAATAAAGAGATTTACCATAGCTCTTTTTTTTTAACCTTTGGATGAAAACGGATCATTCTTCCAAGGTCATGTACTACAAAGCTTTGCATATAAAGGATTGTAAAACTTGAGTTTAGTTAGAATTATGATAAAAGATGCTACTTCTATTTCTTTGGAAAATATCTGAAAATGAGCCACTGTAGCTCTTGCTCATTTTCTCCGTTTACAGAATATTTCAGAACTTCTGAACTGGTTTCTAATCCAAGAGAGTTTATTCCCTCCCTGCTAGAAAACAGTAATTTCTGGGTTTTTTCACTGAATTAAAGAATAGTCTTTGAGGAAAGATGTTTAAAATCATGATTAAAAGCACAAAATGAGATCTGTATTATTTTGCAAAACATTTTGCCAAACTGTATAAAGCCTTTTATTTGTTCCTGTGGAAGTTAAGCTTGATAATTAAGTTTAGAAGTAATCAAAGACATGCATTTTTTGGTTTATTTTGTTATGAGAACATTATGGTGTAGAAGTTACCACTGTCATATTTTCTGAAGTTACAACTATCATATTCCATTTCAAAATAGAAATTCCTTTAAACCCAAAATTTTTGTTCCACTACAACAAAGAAAAAGAAAAAAGAAGCCTCAGTGTTTTGCACTACATTATATACTGAAGCTTTCTAAAGGGTATCGTCAACTTAAAAGATGACCTGAATAATTAGTGCTACTCATGATCTGATCTGTAATTTCACCAAGAGTTGTTTTTAAGAGTGCACTTCTTTTCTATTATATGCTGCAAGCTGAGAAAACACTGAGTATGCAAGAGGGAAAAATTGGTAAATTTTCTAGAGAGAAAGGAGAATTGTGGCTCATTTACATGTTTTCACAGGCATGTAAACAAAGACACCAAAGAGTTTCTGAAGGCTAGGAACTTCCTAGTCCTTAGATTTTTAGTTTTTGTTTACTTTATTAACATAGTAAATTATTTTAATATTTTGCTTTAAGAGAAGAAGGTAGGGAACTAGGGATTATGAACAGGGAATTAATCTGCTGGTAACAAAGAAGATATTGAGCCTATTCTCTAATTAAAATCCAGAGATCCTTAAGGAAATTTTAGTTAGTTGGAAAATATGTATTTCTAAAAAAGCAAAAGTTTTCCAGAGTTAATTTCACATGTGCATGCATAACCTCATCTTTGGCAACCTGAACATGCCTGCTGCCCTGGAATAAAAGTGTTTTTCTTCTGTCAGTGATTGCACTGATTCAATGTGAAAACTAATAGCTCTGTACTTAGGTGAGGTTCTCAGGATTAAAGAACCCTACAAGATACAAAATACTGTTTAAAGCACTGAAGCCCATGTTATAAAAAGTTCACTGATTGCTCTGAAATGCAACTTGCTCAAGAGTCTGGGAACTTGGTAACTATAAAAGTGACTAAATATTTGTTAAAAATATTGTGGCAATGAATCTAGGTTCTGCAGACTGAGTAAAACTTACTTGGAAGGATGTGACTTGGCAAGCAGCAGTACATTGTGTAATTAATGTCAGGACATTAAAAGTACCATGATATTTCGTGTCGTGATGAATTCCAGGAGACAATTTCAATTGGGGCTTACAACTAAAGCCATTAGCAGTGCCTGTAACCTGGACTGAAGATGGGATAGGAGACCTGCAATCTGCTGAGCACAACTATAATCCTTGTCTTGTTTTTCATTGTGCTTACAATATGATTATTCTAAAAGAGCTCACATTATCCCCAAAGCTCCCACAGGGCTGTGCACTACCCTGCTAATGACTTCTGCAGAACACTCAAGGACTTGTCTGAATCGTGTATTGTCATTTTTATGTTATACAGGGAAGATGAAAGGAAGAAAGAAGAGACATTCCTTACCTTCAGCCTTTGTCTTGCTGTTCTTCTCTATCGCTGGGCATGCAACTGCTGGGAGGGATGGCAGCAAAGACGAGCGTGTTGTGGGTAAGAGGTTACTAGAAAACACCTAAAACTCAACCAACAAAAAACAAACACTCAAACAACAAAGCCTACTATGTTAAAATGCACTGCAGATGTAATTCTGTACTTGAGAACTTTTGTGGGAAACTTTTGAAATTGTGACGAAGCTAAAAATGGTCTCTAACTAGGAGAGAGATGCTTAGAATTATGTATTAAGTTTTAGGAAAATTGCCTTCTACTGAGGCTTCTGTTTCCCAAGCTTTTTGGAACATCTAATTCTAATCAAGCACTGGGTTAGATATCAAGATGATTCCTTTAAAGCTGTGCTTTAGAAGCATGGAAAAGTCCAATGTTCAGGAAAAGAAAACATAGAGCTGGTTAACTCAGGCTTTATTTCCTCACACAAAAGGAGCAGAAATATGGTGAATACCATGGAAGGTTGATGTTGCTCTGTCCCATGCACAGATCTCTTGAGTCACAGTTAATTTGCAAAGTTTGATTTAAAGGTGATACAATTAGCATTCTGGCTGTATTTCTGGGCCTTGCTGAAGGTCTTTGTATAGCCCCAAGTGATTTGTTATTGCTGGATAAATAAAGGAGTTGGACTCCATGATCCTTGTTAAACCCTTCCATCTCAGCATACTCTATAATTCTATGACTGAAAACTCACCAGTTGAAAATTTTGGTTCGAAATGGAGTGTGACTGTTAGAATTGGGGATCTTCTTGGATTTTCACCATGGTAAGATCCTTGTTTACTTCACGGAAAAGATGGATCAAAATTCTATACTGGATATCATTGTGAAAAGTATTTTGATTTCCTCCCAAACAAATCTGAGAAAGATGAGGGGGAAATACACTTTTGGAGCCACACTAAAATATTCCTTTTTCTGTTAAGAAAATTACTTGAAACTGTGATTACTTCCCTAAGGTGCAGAGGACTATGAAGTGGGTGCTTTTGTTTGCCGTGTCTGATTTTGAAGTGCAACTGAGAGTGCAGCTATGGGGAGCCTTTTTGTTATGCTTTGTCCTATTTCCATCCAGATTATTTCTCTCTATCAGACTTTTGCAGCAGCCTTCTTTGAGACAGAAATAGTAATTGTACACAGTCATGGCAGTACTAAGTTTGTGCTGTAGAACCATGACACAATTAGTCACTACAATTTAAGATATGCACTGTTCCAGGTTAAGCATATGCTTAGCATGGCTGTGTAGTAAAGACTGGTTCATGCAGAATAAACCTATTTCTTTTTAACTCTGAAGTACAAAAAAGCCCTTTTTGTTTGAGGGCAAAGTCACATTTATCTTTGCCTCACAACTCTTAGTGCTGTATAAATTCTTAGCCAAGCTTGCAGGTCATGAAGGCTAAATCATCTTCCACACTTTGTCACCACAACAACAAATCTGATGGCTTAATTTTTCCCTCTACTTACTTTGTTTATAAAAGAAAATGAGTAAATAATCTCAAGGAAATTAAATAGTCATTTTACTGGGATTTATTTTTTCACTGGGTATTTTGCAACCAGTTGCTTAGGATTATGTGACCACTAACTGATTTAGCATGAGAAACAGTTCTGAAATTTTGGGCTTTAATTCTGAAGTAAAAACCAATCAAATGTGCACTTAGAAATTAAACTAGGATCCTGGTTTTGTGACTACTGAAGACACTGTTGCAGTGTTTGCAAAAAAAACCCCTTTTGCTGTACTCTGTTTTCAAAAATTATTTAGATTGCTGCTAATTAAAATCACATTTGTGGTTTCTTAAGGTTTAACTTCGGGACTCAGTGACATTAAAGGTAGAAATTTTGTGGGCTGCAATTTCATTGATAACATTTATTTTTGAAGTTAGATGATTATAAAGCAATGACAAATTTTACCCCAACATTCCATAAATTTCAGGTATTAAAGGATAAAATTAGTTGTGTGCATCCATTATTTTTCATGTCATACTTTCAGATCACATTCAGTACAAGTGCTTTGTGAATTTAAGAGGTAGGGTTTTGTCTATTTTAATTATAGTAATAATCAAGATTGCAGATCAAGTCCAATGGAATAAAAAAGGATTTTCAGTTTATTCTCTTCCAGCAAAACCTGTCATTTTTCCACCAATAAATAAGTGTAATAACAAAAATGAAAGGTATAAAAATAACCAGGTTATGTATTTTGTTCATAAATCCCTTATGTGGTAGGCATCACTTTAGCTGATGTTCCAAAGCCTGAAGAAAATGACTCACAAATTGAATGTGCTTTTTATTACTATGTGAAAGTCTGTCAAGAATAAATGTGCCTCCCTAAAGAAAGTGTAGGAAACACATGAGTAGGAAGAGCACTGCACAGTGTGTGGGTGGGAAGCTGTCAAACTGACAGCGATGGAGAGGAAAGAAACAGCTATTCATTAGTGACAAGGTGCTTAGTATTGATACCACTTATCAAAGGGAGACATTGCTGACGAAGGCTGAAAAGATGTCAGCATATCTTTATAATTAAGGATAACCATAAAATTCATATAAAGTTGAGAACACATAACTTAAGCAAACCAAAACATTTTTATGTAAAAATTCAGAAATATTTCTGACCTTTATTCTCCCAATTTATATAGTTCTGTTTTGAAAAGCAACGCCTCCATAACACATACCTGTCATGTTTATTGTGCTGCAGGTGTATTGTAAAAATCAGTTCATTTTCTAATTAAAAGCAGGTCTTTTCATTGAGCGGCCCTGCAGATTATCCATAAGAGTCTGAAAGCCAAATTAGAGTCTTTTGTTATGTCTGCATCCAGGGGAAAGGTACTGTTTTCACTTGTATTCATGTAAGAGGATTAGAGATGTTATTCACCACTTCTGGTTTTGTAATATTACCCTGCTTTCTAGTGATGTGATAACAGTGCCTTGCCTTGATCACCTACAGCCCATGTGCTCAGGGCTGCAGCAGGGCTGACTGCAGGTTGTTGGAGCTTTCAGTGAAATGACTGCACTGAAATGAAGAGTGGTGTCTGTGTGTTAAACAGTCGTGTCTTCAGTTGCAAAAGTTGCCATGGGAATGACAATAAACGTGAGAACGGCTGTGCTGTATCGGAACAGTCTTAGCCTGTATCTTGTTTGGCAGTTGCAAAAAGCAGGCAGGCTGAAGGAATGGAGGAAGAAAGTGGTGACATAAAATATCTGCAATGAGCTCATGCTCACTGTGAGCTGTTTCACGGGCATTACTTTGCACTTAACACGGACTGTGGAGTGCCATGACTGTTAGAACAGAGCAGTGGGTGTTCAGTGCTTATGTAGCTGATGTAAGGAGGTCATTAAATAAAAAAAGTTGGGGGTGGGAAGAAAAAGGGGAGAGGACAACTTGCTGTTCTTTTATTCAGTTTTAGTATGAGAAGTAATAACTTCTGTGTGACAGTGAACATCAGCTGTAATCATTATATAATGTATTTATAACAAAATTTTCTTGGCCTAGGCTAGTACAGTCCTACAGTTATACAAATGTATAACTGTATATATATATACATTTATATATAAATGTATTTGGATCAGATATTTAAATTGGATGAGAAGTAAATATCCAACAGGGCCATATCCAAAGTGGAGGGTTAAATTAATTTTTTTTTTAAAATGACAAATGCAATTAGGAGAATTAATGCAATCATAAATATAAGATGGAAAATAAATGTTGAAGCACCTGTATAACAAGGTTCTACTTGCTGGAAAGTAAATGGAAGTTACAGAGCATTACAAAAGTAATTCAATATTGTTTTAAAAACAAAGGCAAGTGATTTTGTGTTGGATTAAGAAAAAAAACCAAAGGATAATTATTCCACTCTGTTTGCCGCTTGTAATGCCTCAGATAGGGGCTTGTATTCAGCTCTGGGCAACACATTTTACCAGGAATCCAGACTAATAGCAAAGATCCAAAGAAGAATTATGAGAGGATTAGGAAACAAGGTCAATAAAAAGATTGTAGGAAAGGAGTTTGTTTAGTATGGGGATAATTAAGAAGGGACAGAAGTCTTCCAAATGCAAGAAAGTAGACAGAAATGGGCTACTGAAGTGATGTGGTGAGAGCAAGGCAACTGCACCGTAAAGGCTTCAAGCAGCCAGGGTTGGAGCTGAATTTGGAAAGCCCAAAATCAAGGGTAAGAGTGCAGGAGGCAACCTTCTGTCCTGCAGCAGCCTTGAATTGTGTAACATGAATGGTGGATTAGAAAATCAAAGCTGATTTACTATGTGTATATATATGGTTTTAAATTATTTTATCTATGCATGAAGTAAGTAAAAATTATTTAATATATACTAAAAAATATTCAGGCAGTGTATTACGAAAAAAGGGCTGTCTTAGAAGAAGAGTGGTGAAATCGTAGACATGAGTGCTTCAGATGGCTTGGAATTTTACCTCACTTAGATGAGAAACTCTGTTAACATCCCTTTAAGTTTTATCTTCCTGTGTTTCTGTTGAAGAACTTCCATTGACCTTCCTGACAAGACATCCTCCCTAAATGTCATATCCTGTGCTTTTCACACAGCACCTAAAATGTAACAACAATTTGTCCCAGTGTTCAAGAGCAGAGGATGAGGCCTTAGACTAAGAATTAGTTTTCTCAAGGTGCAGTCCACAAATGAAATTAGTACAGGCAAATTTATGTTTATGCTCTCAAATCTACTGAGCAAACAATCCTGCTTGCCTTCTCATCTGCTGCTCTAATCTGAGAAGGAAAACTAATTTTATATCATCTGTGTGAGTCAAATGTTCCCAGGTGTAAAATAATGGGAAGGATTCTTACATTGTTCCCAGACAGAAGAATGATTCAGTTCCGATGAATCCCTTTGAGACCTCTTTCTCCAGAGCCACTTGGTTACTGTTTGGAGTTGGAGGGTCTGGCCCCTGGGGGTTTCATAGGGTACAGATTTCAGTCAAACTATGGCAACTTTCTGGCATTCCTAGGAAACTGAGTGGTTGCCAAGAAGTGTGACACAGTTAGTCATTATGTTTGCAGCAGATGTCAGGACATCTGACAGTGCTTAACAGCATCCCTGTGACTGCGGGGGAAAGGCCTTAGGAGGTAAGCAAAACAATGATTTAGTTCTGTGGATCTGATGGGAAATAGGCTGCGAGTGGAGACCAGAAAGTTCCCAGGATAAACACTGCTAAGCCATTTGTTCATCCCCCTTGTGTAGTTTTGCAACTATGCTTGCATACTATTTCTGTTTGGATAGCCCACAGCACTGGGGTGGTGTAATGCAGCAAGAAAATGAGCTGACAGAACTCTGTGTCTGAAATTTCAGTAGTTAGGAAACCTGGTAAGTTTTCACAACCTCTTGTAGAGTGGACTGGTTCACTGAAATAGGTCACAGAGGGGATCTCATGTCTTGTGTGCCAAGAAAATGACCTGTTTATAAACCAGCTGCCAGCCCCCACCCCAACCACATTGGAGTTGGATTGGTTTCTGTGGAGCTTTGAGTGGTTGATTGTAGCATTTCACGAGTGAGTTCATAACTCACTGAAAATTTTGATGTTTTGGAGGCATGTTGCTCTGGTACTGAGTGAGGGAAATCTAAAGTTTCATTTTGCAATGTAGTATCCTCTCAACTTTTTAAGATGAGCCTTTTTAAGTCCCTTCCAAAGGATTCCCAAACGTCTTGGAAGTCTTTAGAACTGTCGCTGACCGCTTGACCGCCCGGCTGGTCAATGTGCGACAGTGTCCTCGAGTGCCCGGACAGCGGCTCTCACTGCACAGGCGTGTGCAGCGGCAAGGCAGCGCCTTTAGCCCTTGCGGGACAGCCCTGAGGAAAGTTGTTATTTCCAAAGCCCAGGCTGGGGCTGGCAGCAGCTGGTGGCCAAATAGCGATGCAGAGACAATGAAGGAATGAAGGAGGACTCGTTTGTGGTACAAATCCTCGAGTTTATTCCCTGCCCTGGAGGGGGCAGGAGAACTCGCTACAAAGACGGGAGCCACAAAACGAGCCCTGAAATGACCGTTACATGGGGTTATAAGGAGGGAGAAAGGGGGAGGAGAAAGGGAATGAACAAATGGGGTACATGAAGGGAGATGACAGCGACCAATAAACAGAGCACAAAGGAGGGACATATTTGAACAAACCAATGGAAAGAACAGAACTACAGAACATTCCAGAGATATATGAATATTAAATCAACTGTATGAATATCTAAATCATTTGTGAGGGGAAAGGGGAGGGGACAGTGCCTTGATGGATAGCAACCCATGGCGGGAAACCGCCCCAACCTGCCTGCCTCTCAGGACTCACTGTCCCAAGAGGTATCATCCACCCAATCCGCTTGATCGTTAACCCACATGGAAAAGGCAGGTTGAGCAGCAGTCTCACACACCATGGGTGGCCCAGCTGGTGGCTCCGCCACCGGCTGGGTGACTGCCACATAGAACCTTTGAAGTCCAACTTGGCATTTATTGTGACTTCTAAATACTAATTCTTGGTGGGTTTGGGAAGACCTAGCTAATGAAACTGGAAAGAAACAAAACTCTGAAATCTTGTTTGGCAAGCTGATTTCCATAGCAAGTTTACCAAACCTAACATCTCATATAATTATTAACTTTATTTCATCAATATTTCCTGTTATACAATCCTCAATAATATTTTCATATCTATATACCCAACTTCAAAATCTGAATACATGTTTTCACCAATATGAGATAAATCACAAACTATTTTGGGGACTGAATATTTATACAGAATTTTGAAATTAGTTCTTTTTACATGTTTTAACACCAAATGGTCCACTTTTGTAAGATCTAATTGTGTGCTACAATTGCTCCATTGATGGTAATTGTGTAATAGAGGTTGTTAATTTTTCAAGGACTTAAGTGCTATCCTTGAAAAGATTTTAGTGCTGAAATTTGTTCCTTTTCTGTAGGCTTAATATTTATAAGTAGCTCAAATGGAGTAAAACTAGTAAACTTCCATGGATCTGAGTACTTATAAGTATTTATCTCAGCTGTGAATTTAGTTTAAAGATTGTATAATAAGGTCAAATTGAGATGTTAAAATGAGATATCCACAGAGCAGGTAGGTAGTAAGTATACAAGTTTCCTTTTTACCATGTCATAAGGCCTGATTTTTGTGGATTATTTTAATTAAAACTGGAAACTTAATCTAGTAATAGTAGGAATCTGCTCAATGATCATGTAAACTCTTCTCCTCCTCCTTTTTTTATTTCCTGGTTCACTGTGAAGAGCGTGGATAGATATGTTTGCATATATGTTCTTGAGACATCAATGTTCTAATTAGCTGTAGGAGAATGAATGAAAAACACTAGGTCTGTTCTTCTGGCTCCTATTGGAAGCACACAGGCTCTGTAGAGCTTTCAAAATCCTCTAGGGTAAAATACTTCCTTGGAAAAGTAAAACAGAAAAATATAGTAAACCATGTATTTATAAGGGAACAGTATCAGGAACTGGATTGCTAGTCAGAATTTTCTTATAGACATTGACAGGGTAAAACTTTGCCCATGTTCTTCACAATCCATATGACAATTTTTACAAAACATTCCCTGACCCAGGAATTGTGCAATACGAAAACATGCAGCTTTGGCTTAACTTTCTAGTTGTATTCTTTCGGAAGCTGTAATGCAAGAACAGTGAGATCAAAGGAAGAGAGGCCGGTGCCTGTCAGTGGTCCCGGCAGGGTTTGTGTCCCGGTCAAGTGCCATCTGACAGGAGAGTGATGCCCTCTGCAGGGCTCTGTCCATCCCACGCTGTTCCCTGGCAGATCCTTTACCAGCCAAGTTCACTGGGAGAAGTGCATGGAAAAGAGCCCAAGGAAACCTTTCTGCCCTGGTAGCTATTGTGTCTTTGGGAGCCACCAGGACTTTCTCAGTGTTTTTGTTATTCAGAGTTGCACCCCAGCTCGTGTGACTAAGCCACTGGCCATAAGTGTTTAGAGGTTTGTGATGAGGAGCTGAAGTTTATACTGTGAGCTCTTTTGGTGGAAAATTGAAACCACACACTTGATTTAATCCAATGGAATTTGTGTTCCATTGCAGATGATGTTTTTCTTTTTACTTCTGTTTAGTGTGTTCAGAGCTTTTCAGACAGGTGTTGTGCAGTGCCTCTCTAGCAGAACACAGCAGCAACCTCATTTTGGAGTTACACCATGCAACAGGCAGCAAACCAACTTAGTTATTCTACTTCTTCTCTGCATTCCAGGTGCTGCTTTGTCACCACTGAAGCTTGGGCACTCATTCTGTGCCATGAAAGCAGATGATGGTCCATGCAAAGCCATCCACATCCGCTATTTCTTCAATATTAAAAGCCGCAAGTGTGAAGAATTTGAATATGGTGGATGCCATGGCAATGAGAACAACTTCCTAACACTCGAGGAATGCCAGAAGAAGTGTGTGGTAACAGGCCAGTATCCATTCTCCTATCCTCCTACCAGTTCTTCATTTGCATCTGTTGCTTCTCATTCCCCAACCACTTGGATTTGGGAAGTAGAAGCCCTCTTCAGTTCTTGATACAGAAATGTGATTTGTCTAATTATGTTCCCAAGTATTTCCAAGTAGGTTGTAGTCATCTGAATTATTTTACATGGTGCAAGCAAACATTCAGGATTTGGAAAAACAGGTTTTTTAGTGTACCTGTGGAGACATGGGAGACACCCATGCAAGAAATCTTATTTTCTAGCTAGAGCCCTCTTTTAGATGAGTTCTTAAGTGAAATTGATCTTGAGGCTGGGATAAGCTGATGGGTAGCACAGATGTTCTGCATTGCTTTCAGAGCGTCTAACCCAATTTTTGATCCCAGGTTTGTTCTTCATTTCAGAAGCTGATAGAAATTGTCCAAAATTTTGGCCATCTTCTATGTTTCAGCATAATTAGTACTGCAGTGGTAGATAATTCTCGCTAGAAATGTCAGTTATAGCCATTTGTCAGCTTTATTTTATTGAAACCTCATCGTTAATCATTGAAAAGAGGAAAATGAGATCTAACATATGATACTCAGCACAATATGCACCAAGGGCCCTGTGAATGCTGGTTTTACTTTTAAAAGTTATTCTTGTAAGTAATTAAGGTTTTCAGCATTGTACAAATTCCTCACATGACTGGATGAAAATTAGAAGATTGTTAAATCTGCCAGTGGAGCTAGAAATTTGGCAAGCTTGTCTTTTTAGAGACTGGAGGAATTCGAGCCAATTTGAGGGTTTCCTCTGAATACCTACTATGGATTTTTCTTTCATGGGAATTTGATGGAATGTGTCTGGCTGTGTAAACAAGGAGTGATAGGGATATCTTGCAGGGGAAAAGGTAATGGAAATGGCAAGAAAACTTCAGAAAAAAGGGGTCCTCAAAGATGTGTATTAACCCTCAGGTAGTATATCCACTATGTGAGTTTTTTTCTCAAGTCTCTTCGTATGTTGGATGTTCATTTCTTAGACTTCAAGGAAAGATAGAAGGATTCATTCCCAATAGAAGGTACTTTGCAGTCACATGTGCCCTGCCCAGCAGCAGAATTTGCCATGGTTACTGAGCTCAAGGCAGTGATGCTGGGCAATCCTGCAGCAGAGAGCCATTAATAGGTTATTCTGGGGATGGGCAGCACAAGCAGCTGAAAATGGTCACTCTCTGCTGTCTATTAGTGGAGTGCCCTGGTAGCACCTACTGCTATGCAGACCTTGGCAGGTGTCTTTTTTTTTTTGCCCTTTTTTCATAATTTAATGTGGACCTGAGCCTTTTCCTGAAATTGGAAAACTGCTGAAGGTGCTGTAGGCACTGAGTTGTTTTGCAGATACAAACTTGTATCCTCTAGGACCAGCATAGGCCACTTGCAAGAACAGTGAGTTCTTACAGGTTACAAAAAAAAACGCTTCCAGGAAATTTCAGATTAGAAAATTCATTTCAGAAGCTCCTATTTGAGTTTTCTGGCCAAAGCAAACTGCATATGTGACAAGGTAATTTACATGATAAGGCTTTGTCTGCAACAAATGTAAATGTCTTTTACCCATTTTCCATCCCTTCCAGAATTCACATCTACATAGTGTTTAGATCAGGCCTTAAATATGTTTCACAATACATCTGTATTTCCTGATAAAAACTACTCTGAATCGTGTTGCTAAATTGATTTAGAAATCAAAGTATCTGTCTCCCACCCCATTGTCAGAATAATGGCTGGAGGTGGTTACACATTACCCTAAGTAGTATTTCCACAGTGTTTGTTAGTTTTAATGCCTCTAATCTTCACAATCTGCAAATGTTAATAAGACAGGTCTTGAAAATAAGCAATTCCCTTTAACTGTCAGAAAAAGAAAGGTGGTAAGGTAGGAGAAAAAGAAGTCAATAGACTGCCTCACAATTGGAGCAGGGAGTACAGCTCGGGGTGTCTGACACTTATTCACTAGTGGTGTAAGCTCCTCTGTCTGCATCAACTCTATAGTCTTGATACTCTTTTATACTCCTATTTAGTCCCCTGTAGAGGTAGCTGATGGTTCCTCCATGTGGTTATGGAACAGGACAATGTGTTTCAATTCAATCAAATGCAGCAACTACACCTCATTGTCCAATGTAGGCTTTGAGAATTTCTCAAGGCCTGCAATTCAGTTATTTGGCTCAGAACTTTCTCCCTCTCTATCCAGCCACAGCAAGGGAAAGGACAGGGGTGTGTGTTTATTATACATTTTTAATATGCTAATTTCCGGTGTTGGATGCAATTGATAAAGTAAAGCAGAGTTTCTTTCTTATCTTCAAAATGGAGCCAGAAGAGTGTGTCTGTGTGGGACTGTATTTATTAAGAATAGAACCATTTAATCTGAAGAGTTGTACATAAGCACAAGGTTTCATTTCTGAGAAGATATTGAAAGAACAGCTAACAGGAAAGCCCATCCTTCCTTGAAAGCCCCTCTGGTCTCGATGCCTTTGATCTTTCCAAAGAGGTGACTGCAGGCATTTTATTTACTCACCAAATACTAACTCAAGATGTTATTTACCATTCAGGTCTGTTTTTCTCGTCTGCTAGTGCCACCATGCATTTCTGTTCAGTTATGTTTTGCTTTTGAACAACTGCATGCTTCTAAAGCTATTGCTATCAGGATGAAAAAAAAAAAAAGAAACCACTATAAAATTTCACTAAAAACTTGTCAAAGTCAAAAAAATTACTACATTTTTTAAGTGGATGGAAGTTTTCCAGTGCATTTTACTCCAAGGATTAATTTGAAACTTACCTTTGGATGGTTTCTGGCAAGATCTGCTAATAAGCCTCAGAGACCAGAGGTGCTCCAGGGAAGAAGTATCAAGGATCAATCACAGCCTCACTCTGTTTTCAGGTGCAATACATGGGTAAACACAGTGGTAATGATATTAAAATAATCTTAATTATTAAAATGGCATCCCATCACGAGAGAGGCATATGGAAATCATAATTCCTTAGTTATTAAATAACATGATCTAGCATTTCAAGTTAAAAAAAAGAAGAAAGGATAACATGAAGAAAAATATCTTGCCCCAAATGCAAGCACACACCAAGTTCAGGAACCTCTGTACTACTTGGATCTGAAACGAATCTTAAGCAAACTCTTCCTGAAGTGGCTGAAAAGGGAAGGAATCTTTACATAGGTGAATTTCTTTGTGTTCAAGTCTCAGATACTTCCAGAAGTGCAGATTACTATTTTGGTGCTCATTTACCTGTATTTGGTATTTTAGCAATGGATAAGGATAAAAGCGGTTTACAACACGTTTCCTTCTCCAGACTATACTGTTTGTTTCTTTGATTCATTATACCTGAGTTGAAAAAAAAAAAATACCAAAGTAAGATCAAGTCCTAAGTTTTGAAATCTTCCTAACAGGCTATTGTATGGGAGCAGATCATATTTCTGGCCAGAAAATCAAACAAAGAAGGAATTCATTACAGATGATTAATCTGTTTCTAATTATGCCTCCACCAAGTTTAAAGAGTATGGTCTTTCAAGATGAAAAATTTAAAGTTATTCTTTCCTTGAATAGCATTCAGTGTCAGAAAGACCTGGAGTCTAGGATGTGAGTTAGCTCTTCTTTTTCTGACACCAGGCTAGCTTTTGGGAGTTTCCATCTTATATTTGGTTTTTGGGTTTCATCAGGACCCACAGCACCTTTACCATGCTTGGAGTGGGATTATTTGCAGCACTGCAGCTGCTGCTATCTCATACAAAACCTGACACCTCCTGTCACAGGAAGTTTGGAGTGTTTGTCCTCAATTTCAGTTTAAAGGCTAAGACAGAGGGATAAAGGGAACAAGGCAAGGTTGATAGATGCAGAATTTGGAATGAGGTGTCCAAAAGTCATAACCAGATGTCATGAAAAAAGATTTATCACATTATTCCTTCAATCTAATGTTGCTGTTCTCACAGAATAAGCTGAGTTGGAAGGGACCCAGTGTTACTTTGATTCTGACACACATGTCGGATCTGGAACAGATCTTCTAGACCAAATCCTATACTGGCATATATTTTTATACTCTATAGTATAAAACTGAAAGTTATTTAAAATGACTACTGGCTTAGTGTCTGCATCTTGGTACTCAGCCCAAGAACAGTTTTCTGTGTATGAATAACAGTGATCCAAGACTCTCCAGGAGCTGGATCTGCTTGGAGGAAGAGGAGTGATAAAGGGTCATTTTCTCTGTATTTTCAGAATGGATGACAGCAGATAAAATGGTTTGGTGTCACATACAATGTGCTGCAGACCATCAGGCATAAAGCAAAGTAAACTATTAAGTTAATATCTTTTGCTAACATAATTCAGCAAAACCCCATATAATTCTGTAAATTCTTTCTGTTAAATCTAGCTTTGTCTCTTCAGTCTTGTGGTATGTAATTGTATTCATCTCACTTACATTCCAGTATTTATTACTGTAGGAAGATCACTATTTAGTGACTGTAGAAATCAGTCTGAAGAGAGAGTATCAGTGACACACAAGTCCTTAAAAATAAAGAAAAATCTGAAATACTAAATTATCACTGTGAAGAATGTGAAGATGGATAAAAATAAGCTCAAGGGAAGCTATCTATTAAATGTAGAAATTCAGAAGAAATAATGTGAATAGTCAAAGTTTTTTATTTTCAATATTCAGCACAAATACAAGAATAATTGAGCCAACACAAGTGAATTACCAGATCAGGAGAACTTTTTAACATTTTGGAATCAATAAGCCACCAGACAGAATTGATTGAAGTCAGTACAGCAAAGTTCAGAGAGCCCACCTGCAGGCTGGCCACTCTAAGACCCTCCAAGACAAAGTTCAGATTCAAGATGACTACTGACTCAAATTTCCTAGAAATCAACTGTATTTTTTTTTTTTTTTTGTGCCCAATACTCACAACTTCACAGAATGAAAATGTACTTTCTAAGAGGAATTTGTCAATATACTCTATTGTTTACTGGATATGAATATAAGGACAAATGTCTTCACTAGCACAAAGATTGTGATTTTCAAGGCAGTGAATATAAATTTTAGGCTACTTAAGCTCGCTACTATGGGAAAATACCCACTGATAAATGGTCTGGTCATGATGGCAATTCTAATGTCTATTATTTAGAGTGGATCTATTCAGAAATACACTTTGTTTACAAAGAAGAAATCAACTCAGATGTGGGTTTGGCTTTTTGACTTGAACCAGAAGCAAAAGATCCTGTTGACATGGTAGTAAGATTAAAAGATTCTAGGCCTGTATAAACTCATAATAAAATTTTCCTTTTCTCTGCCAGAAGAGTAGAGATCACATGCCAAAATATGATTGCTGATTTTGCCCTGAAAGGGACAGCTGAGTGAGATTAGTGAAACGGCCTGATGTGCCTGTCTGTAGTTTAGGTCATGGGTTTAAATGCTGAGGGCCAGGCCTCCTACTAATAGGAAAATCTGGAAATCTGTTCAAAGAAATGCTATGTCACTCTGAAGTGCATGCCATGTCTTTAATATTTTTTAAAGGGTAACAGCTGCATTGTCCCAGAGGTGGAAGGAAAAATGTGTCATGACAGAATTTCTACCCAATAGGTTTGCTTTGAAAATATAACATTGGCAGGTTTCCAGAGAAAACTGGGGTAGAATTATAATATAAAAGGGCAGTAGAGTACAGAACAGGAATTATGGATCAATACAAATAAGGTGACTAAGGTAGAGGTCCAGAAGATGCTCTGGACCTTTCCCTCAGCTGTCGAAATACTGTCAGCCTTTCACAGACATTGGACGATCTGCTCTGCCCTTGGACTCCTTTGCAGTTTTATGATTAGACAGTCTCCTACAAGGCGAAGAAGGTTTGTTTGCAATCTCTAAAAAGGAATTTGCGGTTGAATTAAGATATCCAGTTTCTTGAGCTGATGCAATAAAACCCAGGCTCCTGCATTAAGAATGACAAGAACAACTTCTTCACTGCAGGTCGTGCACAGAGAGAGCCGTGCAGACGGAGTTGGCATCTACACCTCCCTAGGGCTACTTGGAGGTGCTTGGCCAAAGGGACCTTAATATCGTGAACTGCATAAGGGAAGCTTCACTCAGGCCCTACACAGCAGAGCAAAGGGAATTGGATAGGGTGAGAGAAGTCTCAGTGTCCCCCTCAGTCAGCTCCAAAGCTGTGGGCAGTGTCAGTAGCTCCAGCAGTCGGGTTGTTAGTCTGCTAATTGCTCCTCTTTCAAGGAGTGAGATTGCACAATACAGGATTCTGGATCCAGTAATAAGAAGAGTAATTTCCCTGTTCAATTCAATATCGGCATAATTTAAGTACTTTCTATATCCTCAGGTTTCCAACATAGCAGGTCTTCTTATACAAAGGAAATGATACTTCAGTTCTCCAGAATGAGCTTTTGTGCTGCTTCCCAAAAAAAGAGAAAAAGGAAAAGGAAGAGATGCTGTATTCTTGCTTCTCAGTGCTCACAGTCACTACTAAGCACACTGACACACCACACTCACGCATGTGAGATTTAACATGTCTGCTTTTGCTAAATACTTTTATTTTATCTTGCAGAATTGCCTGAGAAGATGGTGTTAACAAAATTAAAGAAAGGTAATTGTGTTTACTTAATAATCTAAGATTCTTTTACTGCAATAAGGGAATTATCTTCGTATGTGAGCTTGGAACAATACATAAATAATTTCTCTTCTGACAAAAACAGCAATGTCAGATTAAAGTGAGTTCTTAGTCCGAATCTTCTTCTGTCTTCATCAAAGAATTTGAGAACAGTTGCAGTCACCAAAGATGGTAACTGCAATCTCCTCTCCACAAAATAAACACATCATGATTCTTTTCTTTCTTCCCAGCAAAAAGAAGGACTCAGCAGAAATTCAAGCATTATATAATTAACCATGATGGGGAACTGTTATTGTGTATTTTGAGAACAAACTAAATGCTTGCTCTACTTTTAGAAAAATAGGAAAAAATTGCTCTGAAGCAGAACTTTTAAAGCATTGTCTGTGGAGGAGCTACGAGAGGTTAGGGCAGATCCCCTAATTGCCCATCAAACAAGGGAGCAAGTTTCCCATTCCTGAAGGGACAGACTGTTAACAGAAATTTAAATTCCTGATACCCCAGACTTCCAAAATTGCCGGTGCTAAAGTACTGAGAGTCCCTTACTGAAACAGTCTTGGTCTGTTGAGGAAACCAATGTTCCTAATGAGGATATTTCAGTTGGACAATCAGAGTAGAGCTTGTGAAGACTTATTCTACCCTTCCCCTTTGCACATTGGAGACTCACCTGGATGGGGCCCACTGTGGGCAGCCAGAGTTCTCCAAACACAGACCTGAGAAGATTTTTTCACAAATCAACTTTTTTCTGCTTACTCTCCTTCATCTCTCCTTCCACTCGTGACTTCCTGAGTGGGTGTGCATTTAGCAACTTGCAGAATTGCCATTATTTGCACATACATTTTGAAACAGACTATAATCAAATCACCGATTTTTGCAGAATGGTATTTGGAATATTTTCATATGTGGTGATAGTTTTCTTTGCCTGTTTTCTACTGTCTTTTCAATTCTTAATGCATTAAAAAAAAAATCATGTCTATACTGTGGAAACTACTAAAGCTGACTTTCCATAGATGCTGCAGGATTTGGCACTACTTCCTTTAAGGGTTGACCGTAGTTCCCTGCTTTTAATGACAAACCAGAACACATCCTGTAAAATTCAGCTCATGGCTACCATCAGCACTATTGCACATGTTCTATTGTTTCCACTAACGTAGTCTTGAATGTCGAGTCCCTGGAGGAAGATGTGGCATTTAGAAGTATAGTACTGGTTTGTATGGTTAGGATTATATTGTCTTCATGAACCCTCTCTTCAGAAGTGGCTATAAAAGTTAGCTGTGAGCTTGACTAATTTGGAATTAATTTCATTTGCAAGAACCTGCAAGAACTATTTTAATATAAGAATACTCTAAATGAAGGACATCTGTTTTTAAGAACCAGTGATAATCCTGTAGCCTACTTTGCATACCCTTATTTTTATCTGCTTTCCTTTTTCAGTTAATATCTATCTAATAATCTTCCTGTTATTTCACAGTGTTGTGCAATGCTTGATGACAGAATTTTTTCTGTAGCTCCTGTTGTCTGTGGTCTCCTAGCAGATGGTGTATGGAACAGAAATTCCTGTGGTGGAGCCCTGCTGCTCCCTCTCTGCATACCTGTCTCACCTCTGTTCTCAGCTGAAAGTACCTCACATGCTTGCACATGTTTCCCATATTTATTTCTCTATGTGAGCTTAGTTTTCTAGATCTGCACATCAATAGGTGCTGCATTTGTGTGGTAAGAAAGGTGAAATATAAGAACTGTGGATGACACTTACTGGAAGAGAATGAAATTTTTAATGAAGAATCAAAATTAAGCTATTCAAGAATGCTTAAAATAGTTGATTTGGTTGCTGTATGCAAGAATAATTTAGTGATTTAATTTTGCATGTGATCTCTGAAAATTATTTTTTGCTGTTCATGAAGTATTATAAAAATTGAAATGCAATATATTGCCAGTTAATTCTTAGAAATACCAGTTATGAGCTACTATAATATGTTATATAAATTCGAGATGTGCAACAATTGCCTTTAATAATAATCTTGTTCTATCAATGAATTTGCTAAAGTAGGTGTAATAGGATTAACTTCTTTGCAGCTTGATAATCTGTTTCTGAAGTGTTAGGAACGTCGAAGTAATTGTCCTATATTAATTTTTATAAAATGACAGCCTGTTGCATACTCATTTAGTCTCAATATTTTGTGAATTTTCACAGTTAAGCAAGGCCTTTATATGTCACATCTGATATGGTTTCCTTATATGATGGTGAAATAGATTTTTCTCTGCTAGTCAGCTCAGATAAGAATCATATTTCAAAATATCTATTAGCAAGGATCTCAAAATTCCTCCACATGTATTTCATTGTTGTTACCATGATTTCAAGTATACCATTTAAAAAAAAAACCCTGACTATAGCAAGAAGTTGACTTTTGGGGATTATATGGCTACGTGCTTTTCTTCCCTGCCAGAGGACATCATATCATGCTGTGATGTTCAGTCAAATTATGCAATATTCATTTGTTAACTTTTCCTTGGTTGATATTGTAGCTACTGATTGCAAACTCAGAACTGGGACTGAAAAATTGTAGAAAAGCTGTTCTGTCTCCCTGTTTCCAGTATCCTCTTACAAGGATAAACTGTCCTAGACAAAATGCACTGCTAGATTTTTTCTGTTCTATTTTAAAACTCTTTCCTTTTTTCTTCTATTTGAATATTGCTTTGTGTATAACTCACATTAACATTGACTGAAACATAAATAACGAGGATGTGTACTTTGGTGCAATTGATCCAGCTGAGATTCAGATCTTTTAAATCAGAGTAAAAACTGATTTTCAACTTAGAGCTTCAATGTTTTGGAACTTTAAAGGAATCATTAGTTGTCTTTTTTCAAGATGTAATTTACTGGCTACTTGAACAGAGCAATACAAATATCCCTATAATGCTCCAGTGTAATATTGCAGTGCTAGGTACAGAACAAAAGCAGCACAATAAAGCCACAGTTATTGTCGAGTTGGCCTTTAGCCCAAAGCCACAGGTTTATTTTGTAAGCTTCCTTCAGTTCTGTTGTTGTCCTGGGATGCTTTTTAGTTCTTTTCTTCACCCACCCTGTTCATCATTTAGGGTTGTTTCTAGAAAAGCCTGACTTCTGCTTGCACGACCAAGACCCTGGAATCTGCCGAGGCTATTTTACCAGGTACTTCTACAACAAAGAGACAAAATTATGTGAAGCATTCAAGTATGGTGGGTGCCTAGGAAACCAGAACAACTTCAGGAGTTTGGAGGAGTGTCAGAATACCTGCCAAGACAACTGTAAGTTAGTTTTTTTTCTCACTCCTAGTTCTACTCTTGTATAAAAAATGATGTGTTTTGAAGGTCTTTTGCGTGGAAAAAAGGGCAATTTAGGGTGCCCTGAGATGGCAATAATTTATGTATGATATTTACAACAACTATATATATTTTTAAATAAAAATACCAAAATATAAAGTATGAAGTAAAAAAAAAATGGTAGGTACTATTTAAGGAATATTACAGGACTCCTACCTTTTTACTTTTCTCATGACAACTAAAATCTGCCATCTGTTTGGCTTTATAATATAGCTTGGGCTACAAAAGCCATTCTGACACAGACCAGTCATCTGCTTCCTTTTGCTACTTGTTCCAATGGCTTGTTCTACATCAGCATATAGGAACCTGTAGAACTCCTATCCCTTCACAAAGTGCTTCATTTTATTCATGAGGCAAATACATTTTCCTATCAAGAGCCTCCAGACCTTTTTATCTTGCTCGTCTCTAGTGGGCCTTTTTCCAGCACTGTTTCATAAGCTGTCATTTTGGCAAGGGGAACTCGAGCTTATTCACACCTAAAGTAGAAAAGATCCACTATGCATCTTTTTAAAGGTTTTTTTTAAAAACAATGAATACAGAGCCATGTGCATTTTCCCTGCTTTTGCCGAGGCATTTCTTCCTGGGCTGTGATTCCACTTTCACCTTCTGGACTAAAAGCTGCAGAATATTTTTTTTCATTACTTTAGTCTAAAATAACACCTTCATGTAAATTTGCATGAATACCCAAGAAGAGAGGGTTGGGGGTTGTTGCCATGGTCTAAATAGATCAAAGGTTTTATTTGTGAGATATTGACTCACTGATACTCATTTTTGGGTTGGTTTCTTTTTTAACAGTTTTCGTTTCCCTTTTTTTTTTAAATTTAGCAAATTTATTGCCAACTGTTACAGCTGAAGAGCATCCTAACACTCTGAACAGCAGTTCCCCAGCAGAAGAACCCAGCCAGTCTCCTGGGATTTTTGGTAAGAATTTGCTTTTGCTGTTTATAGTTAACCCTTTCATGCTCCTTGGTTTGTCCACTGATTTCCCCATTTGTTTGAAGACATGTGTGTCAGTTAAAGTACCTGAGCACAGGGAAACATTAACATTAAAAGTAGCTTCAGAGCTACTTTCTTGCCAGCAATAGATATTTTGAAAAAGGCTTACAATTGCAAAGGTTATAATGTCTGCTGGTAGTATAAAAATAACCTTACTAAGCTGTGTATGATCTAAATCTTACATCAGTAAAATTAAGGAAGAAAAAGGTACCCATTGCAAAGTTGTTTCAGCAACCTCAGTTTTCTGTGCCTTTGGAACTTAAAGATGTTTCCTGGCAACTGGCATCAGTACTGGCATTGAGCAGGGCCAACAGGTACCAATCACAGCTGATTTTCAGAGCTTGCATGTGTCTAGGTATCCCATCATTGACTGTTTCACACCAACTCCCTCTTTTTTTTTTTTTTTTTCCTTTAGTTAATTTGTTGCCAACTGCTCCAAGTGAGAAGTCCAACACACTGAACAGTAGTTCCCCAAAGGAGGAGCGCAACAAGTTCCCCATTTTTTTTTTGTAAGAATTAACTTTTGCAGTTCTTAGCTCTCAGTCTTTCACATGGACTGCTTTTCCCTTTCAAACCATTTTTTGACATATCTGAGACTAAAGAATGGGCTTTTGTCTTTGCCAAAGGATTTGATAGACAGAGACAGTCAAAGCAAAGGAATAAATCACCACTTACAGATCTTTCATAAATATCAGGAAAAGGAAGACTGACCACATCTTGTTCTCTTTGAAAAGTGTGCACTTCCTAAAAATCTAATATAGAAAGCAAAACAGTCATGCAGAATTCTTTCAGTCAAAATTAATATTTTTGTGAGGACCTAATAGGCAAGTAATTTAAATTCCTTTAATTAAATTCCACCCATTAAAAAAGAATATTTGAATTTTAGAATATGGCACAGTATAATATATTTAATACCATAATGTTTCTATTTTCACTGTGACCATATTAAACTCAGTTTTGCGTTGAGTATAATGACAGTGAGTATGAATTAATTGAAAATGTGGCTCCAAGATATTTTTTGCACTTTATATTATAATGCAGATGAGACTCTGGACCTTTACTGGGGAGGGATAGGTTTTAACAGTATCAGTTGCTGGGCACTGGCCAGTGTAGATAGCTGGTGCTTGCTCACACTGTAAAGGGTGATTGAATTTGAGGCATGTCGTTTTTATGATCCACAGTTGTGCAAGAGGAACCAATAAGCAGTTGGAAAGAGCCTGAGCATTCTTACCAAGTATTTATGTTGGTTTTCTGCATTTGCACCTGTTTGTACTTTTGAGGACTGAGTGACGATGTAGAGATTTGCTAAGATTTTTGCATTTTATATATTCTGTAAGATAACAGTTGTGTAGGTGGCATTCCTGTGCTCTTTGCTTAGAATGGAGTGTGTAATAAAGCACGAATGTGTGTTGTACTCTATTTTTTGCCTGCACTGTAATCCACACATACTGCTGGTTTGACGTAGGTTTCTGTACAGTTGTATTGTTTGTTTACCACATACAAAGCAGCAATGCACTCTGTTATTTAAATTAATGAATATAAAACAGTAAAGCTTCTGGCAACCTATTTTACTGAAAACTATTTGAATTACATCAGGTCTAGTAGTAAGTCTAGGGACATTAGGGGTATGCACATTGCCTGAAGGTTTTTAGTCATAATATGAATGCCTGAATCCTCAAAACAGCTAAGCTATACCAGGAAAGGAGCATGATTCACTATGTTTTCTCAGAGGAAAGGGGTCAGCAATAGGGAATTTTCCTGCACAGCAGCCTGAGAGTGAGAGGTGAGGGTAAGAGAGAATTACAGATTGATGGAACAAAGAGTCAGTGTAGCAGAACGGGTTGAGTGAGAAGCACAACCTTGGAAGGACCAGCGAATTTCAGTGGAAAGGCTGAAGACCCATCAGGTTCTCCCTTACTATATAATTTTTGTCTTGCACTTGTCTGCCTCATGCAGCCCCCTGCTCCTATTCTGTTTATCAGCCTGTATCTTTCGGCTGCTGGAATGGGATAAAATCACACGGTTTTGTGCAATCCCACTGAGAGCAAGGCAAGGGTATGGCCAAAGCCAACAGCAGATTTCTTCACAGAGACGTGGAAAACATTGTCTCCATTGCTGCTATTTCTAGAGCTATAGCCATAAGGTGAAGTTCCAAGGCAGGGACATGTCACACAAATGTGCACTGTAACTTTCTGTAGCCTTCTGTGAGGGACAAGAATTTGACTTCACCTAGGAGGTGAGGATCAGGCTGAAGTGTTTGTGATGGAGTGGCTGATGCCTGTCTCCTCAAGGACAGGCAAAGTGGCTGATCTACCATTGTAATAGCTATTTTGTATCTATATTGGCCTGGCTATGTATCTTTTTCAAAGACTATTTAAAAGCTTAAATATTATTTTGTTAATTTACATTAAAACATGAAAAAAATTACAAGGAGTTGTCTCTTGTAGAATACCTCACCTCACAATTGACATGCTGTTTCATCTTGATTTTAAGAAAAAAAAGTGTTGTTGGTATGTGTAACTCTGTAACAATATCAGATTATTAGATTTACAACACAGTTGTTGATCTTCAGAAAATTAAACTGTTCTATGGCCAAATAAAGCAAACTATGGATACTGACATGAAGCTTCTAGCACTCTCAGCAATGACTTTTCTGCAGAGATTGAAGATTGTTCTGGTCTTACTCTGCTGAAACGTCTATAATAACTTTTATTCTGTGAAAACTAAGAAAAAGTGAGGCTAAGAATCAAAGCTTTCATTTTTAGATTATGAGCTCTATGGTAGAAAATTGTGAGTGCTATACCTACATTTGATTTGTGAGATTTAAGTGGGAGAAAGGATCAACAGTCAATTTTCAGCTCAGCGAATTTGGAATAGCACATGGATGCGGGTCCTGTTGGTACCGTCAGTGCAGAGTCAGGGTCATCTTTTGCTGATATAAATGGGCACAGTTCTCTTTGCTTTAATGGATCTGCACCTATTTAAACCTATGGAGTACTGTCAAGTGCAGATGACTCGTTATTTTTGTAATAGCCTGTCCTCTTCAAGATTCTTTTATTTTCACTTCGCTGCAACCAGAAATGAGGAGCTGAAATCTGCACGTATTGAAAATCTGGCAATAAATCTGAAACCCCATGGATGTCACACACTCATGTCTAGTGAGAAGTAGTGCTCGCTGCATTCCCTTTCCTCCCAAGATAATTTCAGACTTGTTTTGCACTGTGATTAATTAGCAGTCCATTATCACACAATCCCTGCCAAGGTTGAGGCATAAGCATTATTGCTGCAATGCAGATTTGGGGTTATTTCTGATAAATGTGAGTCTGTATCTGGATGTGCATTTTTCAGAGATTCTGAAGTTATGATCATATCACCCATTTATACCTCAGAGGGGATGGGATTCAAGAAAGGGCTGTATTATAAGAATTGAACCTTGAACCATACAATGTGTACTTATTTTTTATGTGGTTTTGTGGCCTGTGGGATTTTTTTCTTCTTTCATTTTCTTTTTTTCTTCATAGAAAAAGCAAGAAAGACAATTATTCAACAACTCTCAGAAAAATGAGGTTGTAAAATGGAAACATTTGGGGGAGAAACTCAAGAATAGGCATAATAGCTCAACTTACTGTTCCATCACATCCATAAATACAGCATTAGGAGCTGGAGCTGAGCAGAGACAACTTACCTGCTGTAATGTTCCAGTGTCATTGTTTACACACTGCCTCACTGGCTTACAGATTGTCCTGCCAATAGACATGCTGGGCATGACACAGGGAATGTTTTATGCTTACCTGAAGTGAAGTCTTTTAGTGATCAGTATATTCAAATCAATTCATAGTTTTTATGATCTTCAGCAGAGAGGAAATTATGCTGTTATTTAGTTTTTATTTTAAAATACTGTTTTGTTGTAAACAAAATGGCTCTAGGTGGCAAAATTAAGGTTTTCTTCATGTGCTGGTTTCTTCTGTGAGAGTGAAGAACATGCAGATATTTTGAAGATAAACAGGAACAATGTTTCATATTTGGGGCATTTATCTAACAATGATATAGGCGAGGAATAACATCATTTTTGGGAAGAGTACAAGAGGGATTCTGAATGGCATTTGGCTGCCTCTCTGGTGCTCTGTACATACACAGGCAGTCCTTTACCTCATCACTGGCTCCATGGTTCCCCAAATCTTGCAGTCATTGTGAGAGCTCCTTCATGAGGGCACTCTGGACTCACTGGAAAATTGTACATGACAGATAAGTAATTTCCATTATAAAATGCATATTTAAATTCTCTGATATAATTCACAAACCTGTGCTGTTTGGCCCTTTGCTCACTGATAAACCTTTCTGCTCTGTACATTCAGAAATTAGCGGGTTAAAATAGGTAAGCTATGCTGAACTTGTGCTTTGAAAATTAACATCCTCTTCAGACAGGGAGAGATGAAATCAGTTCCAGGCTTGAGTTCTCAGAGCAGTACCAAAAGCATTGCCTTAGTTAATTTAACTACCATCTTCATTATAAATAAACAGTAGGTTTAATATAGATTTTCCCACATTGTGGACTTCTACTCTGGACCCAGAGTGAAACTAAATCTTATAATAATGACACAGCTATAAAAAGAAATTAAGAAGTTCTCATTTTATACCTGAAGCTAACTTAGTCTATCTCGAAAAAGCAACTCCTTACTCAGTTTTTGAATTTCAGGATTCGTTTTAATAGTGTGATGCTGCTACCACACCATTCTATGCCTTTCAAAGCAATTTTTCATACTTTTTTACCACACCAGTGCAGCTTGTCAGATGAACCTTTTTTAAGCAGGTGTAGTATGTGTAAGACACCTAAGATGTAGCATGTGCTTTTTGGATATTTTGTCAGCCCCCTGAATTGCCCCTGTTAATTAGTGCATAACTTCTTGCTTTCAGAAACTGCTCTGCTTCCCACTTCCGTGACCACAGGATGTCTTCAGTTTTACTGTAATCCAGATGATTTCCTCAAATTTTTACTTTGTTTTTCCACTGAACCACTTCTGTGTGGCTTTGTGTCTTCAAGAGTTCCATCTGACTGGCTTCACACTTGCATTTAAGCATTCAGATCCCAGCTGCCTCAGTTGTGCTGCTTCCTGAAGGAAAGTGGTGCTCTTTCGGGTCCTGCATGACTGATGATATAATGGCTCCCACTCAGCTTCTTGCAGCCTGTGCAGCAATTGCATCAGTTCCAGTTTTGTATATTAGTCACTCTGGGGTGTTGTAAAGGATGGAGTTCTTCCCGGTTTGGGAATTCTGGCACGGATTTTCTTCTTGAACTTCTTCCAGTGCCCGGGTCCTTTGGCTACCTCAGGTTCATCGTCCAGTGTTTCAGTTCTCATACTCTCACTTTCAGCGATCCCGAAGGAACAAACCACCAGCCTCTCCTTGGAATGGTAAAATCCTGACAGCAGCACTAACACACCAGCATCTCCATTAATTTGTGCATTTATTCTTCACATTTTATACTATTTTTTTCTGCGAGTTATAAGCTATTTTTTAATAACTGCTCAATGGTTGCTGATAGACCCTGTTACTTAGGTCAAGTTTTCTGTAGTCATTCAACAAGCCCAATGTTGAGGTATTGAATGTTACATTGGAAATGCTAGGTGCTTTTAACTTCTCTTTGATTTCAGAATGTCTGGCAGTGATTCACTCCATTAATTGTTAGAAATATTTACCATCTTTTTAAAGCTGTCTACGTTTAATTTATTTCACTTCACTTTCTACAAATGCTTCACTTGAAACTCCTCAAAGTGAATTTGTGTGCTCTCTCCTACAGCAGAAATGGCAATTTTATCACTAAAAGTACAGGTAAAGACATAGCTTTCAGGTAAGCTTTTGCTGGCAGTTCAAACAGAATGAGATTTTACTGTGGTATTTTTCTGTAATCATAAAAAGACGCTTATGTCAAATATCTTGGATTTTCAGGAGGGCAGAATTAAATTTGCCAGTATATTTCATATAAATTGCAAATAATGTTGACATAAAACTGAAACACTGCAGTGTTGTGTCTCACCTTGGTTTTCTTGGTACTTCCAGAACCACCTCCTATCCCTTCTTTGTGCATGACCCCTATGGACAGAGGACTTTGCAGAGCCAAAGAGTTAAGATTTTTCTACAACTACTCGACTGGAAGGTGTCGCCCATTTAGCTACAGTGGTTGTGGTGGGAATGAGAATAATTTCGTGTCCAGAAAGTCGTGTTTGAGGATCTGCAAGAAAGGTATGGGAAGTGATACTGCCCCCGACTATCATTAAGAGGTAAATATTGTGCCGGTCAAAATGTTCTTGCTGCTTTTGGTAGTAAGGATTGGCCTGATTAAATGTAATAGTTGAAAGTCTCAGAAAAGTGAAAATGGAAATCAGGAGAGACACAGAGCTAGAGAGAGAAGGAGAGACAGTAAGTACAGTGTACAAGAACAGCAATGAGAGAGCTTGGCGTGGGTCAGGCATACATGAAGACTTTAGGTAAGACAATGTTTCTTCTTTTTTTTAAGATTTATTGAAACAAGCCTTGTCTCTTATTTCTGATAGTCTTGGATGTCTTCTAATCTTACTTTGTTAATTTTACCTTTAGGATTCAATAAGAAAAAAGGTGAAAAAAGATTACTAAAAATCAAGAAAAAAAGAAAGAAACAGCCAGTAAAGGCTCTGGGCGAGGAAATCACCCCTGAAAGAATGCAACCTTGATTTTTATGGAAATGTGAAGTAAACTACTCTTCACCTGTGAATGAAAACCTTCAGTGTATACCATTAAAATATATTTACTGTACTAATTATTTTCATTATATATTTCTAAGCTGCTTATATTTTTATTGTGTATTCCTCAATCATGTTAATAAACATTACCTTTTGCTTTGATAAAGGCTTATAAATTGCAGTTTGGTTGTATATAATTGTCAGAGCTGCAGCAGGACAACAAATGGTGTGAGTGAATGGTTAAAATGCAGACAAGATTCAAGTTCAATTTATTACCCCCATTATTCTTTTTCAATCGTATTTTTATACTAAAGAAAGCATAGTACTTGTGAAAGAATAATCTCTTGTCAAGCATTATTGTTTCAATCATCAATTAAAAGATATGTCTATTGCTATAAAAAGGAAATAGACACTGGATTTGTTTTAATCAGATTTATTTTAGGTCTAGATTTAACTCCATTGAAGTGCATATAATTACAGTATTGTAAAATGAATGTGAGATCAGAATTAACCCACCAAAATCCATAAAATGAGTGTTAAAGCTGTGAAGGTGTGAAGCAGTGTGGCAAATTCTTTGCAAAGATTTAGAAATGTATATGTTGAGATCATTGACTTTTATCCTTGTTACTGATCCTGGACTCATGGCTAAGCTTTACTGCTGAAAATGTAAGCAATTATGCATTCTAAATATCAGAATGAGGGGATAAGTAAAATCAGATTTTTATACTGAAATTTTATCCAAATCTCTTTTCTGGTGCTGAAGTCCTTTCATGGCTCTTTTAATCTAGGATGTCTTAAGTCTGGTTTGAAGAACTGTCAAGGAACAGGAGTGTACACCAGAGAGCACTTATGTAGAGTCGTGTCATGTAAAATGTACGAGCACCAAAGACTGCCCCTGCAATCACCACATAAATCAGGCAAGTGCAGTTCTGCCAGGAAACCAATAAACTCCATAGGCTGCTATACACAGAATTCATTTGGCACATTTTGCCTCCCAGTTTCAGTTTCAATTTGATATCTTCCTGTTCTGGTTCATGGCTTTGACCTTTCTCTCCAGGTTTTCCTGTACTCCATGCCTCAGGAGTCAAGTCTGTAGATGTGGATTGCACTGCACAGGAGCAGAGCAGTAGGTTCCAGCTTGGACCAGCTGGAATCTGAAATTGCAGATAAGTGGAGAAGCCATGGTTTAAACTGCTCCCAGACCTTTCCACTTGTCCTTGGCACCTGCCCAAGCACAGCAGTTTGTGTGGCCTCCCCAGGACGAGTGGCTTTAGGCACACTTGGGGTGGGAGGGTCAGGATTTGTACATTTGCCATGGGTACCCTGCTCCCACACTGACACTGCTTGTGTCTGCCTGGCTGAGGATGCAGGAGAGGGCACAAATGTCTGCATTTTATGATCAAGCCAGTAAAAATATCTCATCTTCCATTTCCTTAGTTGTAACAATTTCCCATGTGTTGCCAGTATTAAAACTTATATAATTGCTGGATTACATGATGAACCTCAAAGGGGAGACAGAGGTGAAGTAATGGCATTAAAGTAAAACAGCTAGGGCTTCATGTAAAAGACAATGAAACTCATAAAGCTGTCCCACCAAGAACATTAAAAAGGACTTGTAAGCTTTATAAGATTGATTAGATTACATGAACTTTCATAATTCTACATGAATTAGAATTATGAACTTTCTAAAATAGAATATTTTGAAATGAGACAATAGATAGAGAAGACAGGAAAGAATAGATGAATTTATATGCAGATTGTCTTGTGATTCCTGTGTCATTTTGTGACAGTATCTCTCCTTCAGGCTCTCTCTTGTTCCAGCAACTTGTCCCTGGCTGCCGGGATTCAACACCTACAAAACCCACATGGGAAGTGTGGGAAAAAAAAATCATCCTTTCTGTCCCAGCAGAAACCTGGCTGTGTGGCTCCATTCTTATAAGCTTCCTTCTCGATGAGCTCTGCTCTAAGCTAACAGGGTCTCCTCACTGAGGGAGATCAGTTGCTCCCAGAACTGTGCAGACTCCTCCAGGACTGCTGTAGCTAGAATAGGAATAACAGGTACTCTCCCATCCTCTTCTACCCTACTTGCATTGTACTGGAGGAACTTCTTGTGCTGCTGTAGTACATTTTGTAGTAACAGTAATTAAGTGATCCAGTGAGGGCTCTCTCATGTCATTGTTGAGATAGAAGAGAATTTATACTTCTAGCAACTCAAGAGTACCTCTGTTTCAATTGACTAAGAAAACATTTCAAAGTGATTCATCTGTAGGCTTGTTGCTTAGTGCAATGAGAATCAAGACTGCCATGTCACAGACTGTAAAAACTTGATCTGATTGTAATCAAGATTTGATCTGAGAGTGCACGCTGCTCTCAGCTGTGTGTCCTCAGTTTGGCCACGACACCAGCTGTCCAGCTGTCTTCCTGCCTTGTTTTTGTTTAGCTCTACAGTGCATAGAGCAATTTTTTCCCATAAAAGGTCCAAACTGCAATGTGATATGATAACATAACATAACTAGAAGTTTCTTTTGTGCTCTTCTGCTTCATTCACTCTTTTTTGCTCCTGTATTTCCCACAGCTGCAGAACAATCAAATCCAAGAATAAGAAAAAATATCTATGCATTTCCCAAAGATAACTAAAGGATGAATGTAGAAGGGGGATAATTGAGACACAACACGGGAAAAAATATGGATCAGGTGCCAGAATGGTGAAGCAGTCAGAACAGGAAGCTGTGCTGAGGTGTTACAGTGACTGTACAGTTCCACTTAACTGGAGTCTGTTCAACCAGTCATTGCATTCCAGAATCTGCTCCAGTTGCTTTGGAGGGGAAATGCAGGGTGCTACAAAATTTCTCCTATACTACATGATAATAGCCAACAAGCTGAAGCAGTTTTATAAAGGTTTGATGAGTTTTCACATATCATCTGACCTGCAATAACTTGGTATGTGCCCTTAATCCATGCAGATGATGAAGCAAAATGTCTTTGAGAAATAATTTAATGTTCTTTTATTAATTATTTTCCTCACATTTTTACTGGTATGTTCTCCTTTTTCTCCTTTTTATTTTCTACCACCTGCTTCAGTTTTATTTCCAGTTCACTTGAGCCAGAATTTCTCCCTGCATCTCCAATCCATTTACTCTCTCAAAGCTGATAGTTTTTTATTTACATTTTGAGTAAGTCTTCATCTTTCTAGCTTTTACCTTTTCAAATTTAGTGAAGGAGACCAAAGGGTTCTGCTTGCTAACCGGCTGTTTTCAGCGGTGTGTCTAAAGAAAGAGCGAGGTTCAGGTAAAGTGGAGTTGTTCGCGCGTGGTTGCGGGGTGTTCGCACAGGGTAATTAATCAATTAATTCCTGAATTCGGGCTCAATCCGTGCGCGGAGGTTCCGCGGCTGCGGCCACGCCCCGGGCGGCCGCCAGAGGGCGCCGGCGGCGCGGCTAGCGCCAGGCGGGATGGCGCCGATGGAAAAAAGGGAATTCATTGAATTTACTCTCTTTGCTCACTTTTAAGCCTTCTTTGTTCCAGTGCAGGTAGCTTCGCACACTTAGGTCCCCTTGAACTGCTCCCTCCTTCGCTGTCGGTAACCAGAGCAGCCTGTGCGGGTGTGATTTTCGCTCCTCGCAGTCGGAGGACGGGGAAATGCAGCAGTGCCGGGGGACCACCACTCTCTGAAGGGCGAACTGCACCGGCTGAGGGGTCTCAGGTATCTGTAGGGTAGGAGTGAGTAAGTTCTAATGCTACCTAAAATCAATAGAATATAAAAATTTGTAAAAATAAACCTAAAAAAACCAACCGACTGAAAAAAACCCACAAACAAAAAAACCCACACACAACTCTGCTGACTTTGACAAGCCCGATCAAACATGGCCTGTGTAATACATGTCTTCACCAAATTCAGATGGCTGTCTTAAAGATGTGTGCTTGGCTGGAATACATGGGTTATTCTCTACATTATAGTGTGTAATGTACCATGTTGCAATCTAAAACTTGGTCCTAATTGGTCTAAAATAACGCTACCAGGCTCACTTCTGATGAATTCCTCTACCTGAGGTGACACCGGTTATTTTAGAGAAGTTAATTTGCATCACTGTTCAGAATCAGAGCTAATCTCCACCTTATATTTGTTTACATTGCCTAGAGGTTTAGAATGCCAGTCCTGAGTTCTTCACTGATTATAAAACTCAAACATTCTCCTGTTGATGTAAGACCCTAGAGGCACCAATGCTCACATGTGCCAAATGAGTATCCAAGCCTGCTGTTTTGGTACCCTTGGAGTGGGATCTCACAATTTGTATTGTCCAGGAGCCATATGGATTTAAAATATTCCTGTCCCTTTTTCTTGCTTCTAGATTTTCCTGACTCTGGGTTAGGGATGGGATTTTTTTGAACTTTTTTGTTTGTTTTGCGGGGTTTTCCCCCCTTAGTTTTGTGTTTCTTCCTGGTTTCTTTCTTGAGGAAAAAGCTTTCAGCAGCCAGATGAATTCCTTCATCCTGTTCACAGCATGTTCTACAAATGATTCTGCTGGCAAAAAAAAAAAAAAAAAATTGNTTGTGCGGAAAAAAAAAAAAAAAAAAAAAAGTTGAGGGGGAGGGGGTTGGGATGAGTGACAGTGAGAAACAAGCATAATATTTTATCTTATTTTATGAGCAAATTCAGTGGTATAATTTTGATAGGTCCTTATGAAAACCTGACCTTTGGGAAACTCTTAGGGTGTTCCATAAGGGGTACTGGTTTTGCAGGTGTTCATATAATTTCCATTTAATGCTTCATGAGCTCCCTGTTTGTTCAGCATAGTATTGTCCTGTGCATACAGCAACTGCCCCTTGACTTGGAGGGCACAGGTTCTGTTCATAGTACAGGTAGTGATTGTATAACACAAGTGACAAATAGTTTCAAAGAAACATTTTTAGCTGCTGATGCAGTATTCTTTGAAGCTAGTCAAAAGACTGCTATTAATTTTGTTTTGTCCTCTGCCATGGTAGTTTTCAAACCAAGCAGTTCATTCATACTTGTGCTTTCAAATCACCAGTGTTTAGAAAAATATAGCATAGAGATCTGTGCAGCAGTAATAGCGTTCCTGTTGCCTTTTTTCTACGCTTGACACTTCAAAGACTTATTTCCTTAAATGCGATTTTTTTCATTGGGTACAAAACAAAGTGGCACTGCAAATGATGCTCTCGCCTGAAATGGAGAGTTTGAATCTGACCTTTGCAGCTGCTTTACGTTTGAGGAATAAAGGTATTTCTGTGTAGAGATTTTCAGCCCTTACGGTATGGGATGTCACGCAGCCCCTGCAGTGGCTGGCAGAGGTGGGTCGGGCCAGTCACACTGAGGAGGAATGCAGCTCTCGTGTGTTCTTTCTCTCTGAATAAAGGTCCAAACCAATTTGTTGCTCTGGGTCTAGTTGGAGGAGGAGGACGAATCTCACTGGGTCGATACGTGAAAGGACAGGTCCCGTGGTGTCCTCCTCGCAGCGGAGCAGCGAGTGAGTAATCTGCGGGCGGTTTCGGAGCGCCGGCGGTGACTCGGGGCGGGCGGGCGGCAGCCCCGGGCCGGGTGCGGGCAGATGGCAGCGCCGGGGCTCGGCCGGCTCCCCGCTCCAGTGCCAGGGGAGCCCGGCTTCCCCGGGACATGCCATTCCAGAGAGAAAAGTAACTCAACGCCGGCCGCAGGCGGGGTCGGTGATGTAACAGGAAGCTCTGATGTTCGCTGCTGCCGCCGCTCCGCGCCCGCCTCGGAGCCGCTGCCGGCGCTCCCTCACAGCGCTGCCCGCCGGGACAGCCGCGGGCTCTGGATTATCCCACCCAGCCGGAGCACCGCGCTTCGCCCGCGCTCCTTCGGCCGCGGGGGCACTGAGCGAGGCGGCTCCTCACAGCCCGGTGTGACAGCGCTCCCCTAGGAGCTCAGCGCGGTGAGTGCCGCTCCAGGCGGTTTCATTGTCTTACCGCGAGCAGCGGTGCTGCCATCGGAACCCGGCGATGGCAACGGGGTGTGCGCGCTCGGGCATTCACCTCGGCTGTGACACGGGACCTGCTGCGAGCAAAACCTTCCTTTATTTTCAGTGAGCGAGGTGTTGAGCTGATTTTGCAACTGGTGTTGTTATAGTCTATGCTTGGTAGGATAAATAGATAGGAAAGGAGATAGAACGCCCCAATTAGCGCTTTAAGGATTCTGCCTGAAACCTCTAATATTAAGTAGAGAGATTTGTCTTTTGCATCTGGAGAGAGTTAGAGGCTTGAAAAGGGTCCTTAAGACTAATTCGATACAACTGCAGCTCTTTCGATAAGAGTCTGAATTAGGTGATAAAGTGGTGTAGGTTTGCTTACTGAGTATTTCTCTAAACTTATTGTATCAGAAAGAGGTCATATTCGAGTTGTTTCATAATTAGGTTTTGTGATGTAATTACACAACTTAGAAGGTAAAGCAGCTGTTTTGTTTTGTGTGGGCTTTCTGTTTGCTTGAGGAAAAGTTGGGTTGCTTTGAAGCCTGTACGCGTGCCGGCGTGTTACCGTGTGAGGTTTCTAACCGCAAACACCGAGCTGATTTATTGACAGCTAATTGCCTACTTTTCCTTTCCTTGGGAAACTATTGAACAGTGGCAAGTGTGTGATTTGGTGCCTTTAAGTACTAGCTAATAGGCAGTTAAAAGTCTTGCCACCCCTTTAGCTTTCTAGAGCAGATGTGGTACCCTCTGGTTTTGCAAATACAGTTGCAGTGCTGAGATTGCTAATTCTAGTCATTTGCTCGTGTGTGTAAGCAATGGAGACATAGAATCTGGAAAATTAATCTTTTTAGGCTATAAACCGCACGTGGATTTGATCAACAATGAATCATTTAGTTATCCATACAGTTTATGGGAAGATAATGAAATAATTGTAAAAATAACTGAGATTTTTGCTCTTTGCCTTAATAAACTTACGCCAGGTAGCTTGGGGATGGACTTTGCTGCTCTTCCAATTGCGCCAATGCAGTGTCTTCCCAGTCCTGCTGTGCTTACTGGGGATCTTGTCATTCCCTTGCACTAATAATGCATCCAACAGCTGAAACCTGTTCAGGTCAGGGATGTCCCTGAATCTGATTTCCTCTCGGTGCTTTGAAAGAAGACACTCTAGATCTAGATCAATGTAAGAGCACATCTGAAAACAGATGTGTTTTCTTTTAAAGTACACGTGCTGCGATTGTGTCTGAAATTCTAAATTAAGAATAATCTGTATTTGCACAGTATTTTCTTCTGTAGTTTGCTTAGACTCTCTTGTATTTCACTGCATATAAGAGCAATCCCAAAGTCTTTATCCAACTTTGGAAATCTGCACAAAAAGCACTTGGTGGTACTAAATCAATGAAGATGGCACTTCACATCAAAGGTGCTTATGTTGTTTTAATGATCAGTGCAATGGGAATAACTGTCTTTAGAAGTATATCAGCTAAATGATTTAGATTCTTATTTTTTGTTCTTCCCAAACAACTGGTGTAGGCTGAAGTGTATCTGCCTACATGGGATGTGTCAGGCATGTGTGTGTTTGCAGGTTAAGCAAAGACAGAGGCAGGACATTCATACAGAACAGTGTGACTACTTTTTACTGGACCAAACTAAGTACCTGGATATAAGAGATGCATTATAAGTTCAATAATTGCATGGTGTGTGTCCTTTCAACTCAAATGTTACTGCACCCTGAATTTCTGATCTTTTGGAGTCTTTCTCTGCATTAAAAGATATAGTACTTGTCCCTTTGAATAGGCTTTTCTTGATACAACACAACTGTTGAAATCCCAGCTCACTGAGAGCCAGTGGGATTTTTTCCACTGACTGACAAAGGGCAAGATATTCCTAAATGTGGGTATTTTTGTGTTGAAGGAATTATACATAGTTCATCCATCCAGGCACTTGCATTCTGCTGTTGGCAGCTGGTTTTTTTGGTAACTTGTATAATTTTTGAGCGCTCCAGCTGAAAATCACAGATCTGTATGTGTCTTGCAGGGTAACAAATGCCTTACCTGGGTCAGCAAAGGGACTTACTCTGGGAACACAGGATTGTTCTGTGGGCTCTCTGGGTATTGCAGTTCAGATTTTAGACCAGGATACAGTTAAGAACAAAACCAAGGAAAGAAAGCACATTAACAAACTTCCTTTGCCACCTGTATAAGTACTAGCTTGCTTCTATATTCCGTACATTTGAGGTAATCATCTTCTTCCAGTAGCATTCTTGACACATGCGGGAGCTGGGTAGGATCGGACCCACAAAAATCCATGAAGTCGTGCAGTCATGCTATTCAAACTGGGCCATGGTCATTTGGAAGAAACGATCACTATAGGTATGTTTTTAGTAATTACATACACAGGGATGTTTAAAAGAGGTATTTCTAATCACTGCTGGAGTAAATGCTGGACATAAGCCATTGAGGGAATTTCTCCAATAAGAAGTCCAAGCCTACAGTTAAGAAAACAAACCAGGATTTCTCCTTAAGAAGTTTTTCCCATCTGTTGCCAATGTGTTTACGATGTTCTTGATGTGGTACCAAAACTCCTTCTGTGCTTCTGACCAGCCACCACTCCTGTGGCACACACGCAATATCGGCCTCACCTCGGTGCCCTGGCCACCTCAGCTCTGAAAGCCTGGCTAGCTCTGGCATTGAGTTTCATGGGCAGCAGTTTCCTCAGTCAAGCTTTGCAGAAAACAGTCTTTGCTTGCTCATAGAACTGCTCTGTCCCTGGGAAGTATTTTAAGTGTTCGTTGTAGCAAATTGTCAGAGCTCTGGAATGAACTATATCCTTGATATTACTGTGTCAAGGAAGGAATGAATACTGCTACTAGCAAAACAGATGTGGATTGGCAAACAAATAACTTTTTGGCAGTAGAATAGGTGTGGTTTTTTATGTGTTTATGTGTATTAGACATATAACAACATACATAGTATGTTATTTCTACATACAACATATGGGGGTCCATCTCATGCTGACTTCCCTTATTGCCAATATAGCAAGTAAAGAGAGAACACAGGTTTATAAAGAAGCTTTCAAAGTAAATTAACCCTAGACCACATCCTTTGTTTAGAAAACTGGGAATCACAAGTGCTAATATGCTGAATTGAATACATCTGAATCCTAATGTTTAAAAGAAAATACAGAAAGCTTTCTATATGTGGACACAACCCATTATTTTTACTTACTATATTCAGGTTGGCAGTTCTGATGTTGTCAGTGTAAAAAACTTGCACAAAGAGCAGCAGAAAATAGCCTGTTTCTCACCTGTTACCTTAATGGAGAATTCCACAGCCAGTGTGGTACAATAGGAGATCTTGTGAAATTGGGTTCCATTAGAACATTTCTCTTTAGCAACACTTTTTGTTCTATTTTAGACTCTGAGCAGAACTGAAAGGCTAAACTTTCACATTTTCAAAGTTTTGTTTTAACAGTTGTCTCTCATGCTTCAGTCTCCCAAGTTTGTTTATACTGTTTACATTTTCCCAGCAAAGTCATCCTTTTTCTGCCCTAGCTCTGTGCAAACACTTTCAATCATTTCTGCAGTATACACTGTCCAAAAGTGATTTATTTTGAGTTGCTTTTCTTTGGAAAGATGCATTTGAAATGCACTTAACTTGCTGTAATGCACCAAAAAAGACTTTCCATGAGAGAAGCCATGTTCTCCCTTCAAGAAAAGAAATCAGACTCTTGTGGTAAATTTGCATATGTGTCTGAGGCTGTTACCTTTTAATATAACCCAGGTGTCACTCAAGGTTTTTCTGGGAGTATTGGCCATTATTAAGCTGTAGCTGACCATTCTGACTAAATTTTAGAAAATAAAACAATGTATTTGTGGATTTATGTCTGGGTCGTGCAGGCTACATTTGAAAAAATATCCCCCAAAAACTTAGTGATGATTTTTTTGAATGAAGACCATACCAGTCTGACTTTCCACATAATACCACAAACAAGGAGCCAAACAAAGAAATTAGTATTTTTTTTCTTTTGATTACTGTGTTTGAAGCACTTACACCAACCTCATACACTGTATGTGTGCATACAGAGGCTGAATATCTTATGTTCCTAAAAACTGTATAATCTTTTCCACCTATTCTTTATATTCTCATCTTGAAAACTACACAACTTTGAATGCTTGTATGGGCATAAAGTGTCACTTTTTGAATTTAGATTTTTTCTCTTTACTTTTTTCCTTCCCCATTAAAGTGGTAAAATCTTGCCAATTATTTTTTTATAAATTTTGTGTTATTCCAATGCTGGCAATTCTGGTAGAGTTTCATTAAAGTAAAACCAAGGATGTACTGAGAACATTTTTATTATACCAGAACTCATTCAAATGCTTTAGGTTTTAAAAGTATTTTTCCATATTAATATCAGAAATTAATATAATTTGTCACCAAATGTTGTGCTCTATAATCCTTCCTCGACAGAAATTTAAAAATTTACTTTTCAGAAATGAGTAAGACCTTTAGACATTACGCTTCCTTCTTCTGTAGTTGCATCTATGTATTTATTTAGTACCCTAAATGGAGGGAAAATATTATTCTCTGCAGCCTTTTGTTACTAAAATGGCACATTTTTGCAATTATTATCCTGAAATATTCTGTGGAATGGGAATATCTGCCCTTTAGTTTCAGTTAGTGAAATCCAGCAGGTGTCACTCTGGGGATTAAATAAGAAATATTACACAAACAGAGATAAGCTTTTTTTAGGAGAATTTAGAAGTATTTATTCTAATACATTTTTCCAGGATCATTTTTTGACCAGGCCTCCTTAATTCTGAAATTTATTTTCTTAGTTATATGATTTAATGGAGGTGTTCATCTTTCTGTGTATCCATCCCCTTGAACATGAAAAAAGACAGTCATTGGTTTTGGATTATACAGTCAGAACTTGTGCTCACAGGTGACATGACTGAAACACAGAGCTGTGACTCAGTTGAATATTGCCTTGATGATACTAAAAAATGTTGTTGTCATCTTCTGTGGGGACCAAAATTGTTCTTTTTATTGGTGACATTCTCTTGCACAAGTAATGTATTTTCAGTTGTGATGAAGTCAAGAAAGTGCTGCTGCAACTGACTTACATATTGAGATAGTCTACACACTGTTTGTATTTGACTTACCGAAGATAGATGTCAGGTGGCTCATCATCCAAACTTTCACAGCAAAAAAGTTTGGAGAAGAGAGGCTTTGCCGTGTGTCACGGAGCTTCTAGTAAAAGTCAATGGATTTTTTTGGTGGGAGAAAAAAAAAGTGTCTTGTTTATTGCTGAGTATTTCTTTAGGGAATGATGTACTGAAGTGTTTGTTGCATTGTGGTGGATTTTTACATGAGTGTGTAGCTCCATATTCTGAGAGTTTCATGTGGTGTGGAATAGGAACACGATTGCTAAGACTTTGTGGGTTTCTAGAGGGGGTTGTTGTTTATTTCCCGGACCGTGTTAATGCCACCTTAAACAGAAACAAATACCTCAGCAGGCAGCTTTGGAGGGCAATCCACAAATACAAGTCTCTCTTTAAATGGAAATAAGCTTTTTTATATAAATACATGCATACCTACATGTATTTTTATATATGCATATGTGTATATATTTTTACAAATATGTATTTTATATATTTATTTTAAAAATAATCTCATTCTAGAACTTGTAACCTCAGCCTACTTTAAACAATCCAGTTTCCTTTCTCTCACTTCTTTCTCCTGTTTAAGCCCCCATCCTGTTCCGTTTTTGATTCTATTCAACTTCCTTCCTGTGATGACTCTGGGTGAGTCACTTTGCCAGGCATTAAGAATGTGGCTGGACAATATTTCCAAAAGCTTATCCTATACTGGCTCATGCAGATGAAATTAACCTCTGCCTTATCCTTCCTCTCAAAGAAATGTCTGTCTTCACACGTCCAGTTTCTTGGAAGGGGAAGGTGGGGGTGGGAGCCCTTTCCATAAATGACTGTGTTGAACTTCAGAGCCATCCTCCTTGCAGAGGAACAGCAGCCGCGTGTACCGTAACAAAGCATCGCCATCGGGAACCTTTTTAACATGGATTTAGTGTGTATTGGGGAAAAAGTTAGCTTCAACAAGTTCAGGAAAGCCAAATTAAGGCTCTTTCCTGAGTGCTATTCAAGTACTCGCTGCGTGGCTACCACTGCGCATTCTTCATTAAATGTGTTGTTTATTGCATTAAAATGCATGGAAGGCCACCAGGACTGCGCTGGTTTTGTGTGTAGCTGGCAGCAGTTGGGAAAAAAGCACATGCTAAGTAGGCACTTAAACACTGAACTGAGTTTCAGCCTTTCTTGTGGTTATGTTCGTGCCAGCGTAGTGTGAGGCTTGCGGGGGAGGGTTTGTTTCTTGCCGGTGTTTTGTTTTGAGGGTTTTTTTCCTCTTCAGTTTTAGAAGAAGTGGGTAAAGAAGGATTTTTAAAAAAATGTTTCTAATCTGTTAATTGTGTATATGCATCAGGAAATGAAAGTCTTTCTGCTGAAAACAAATGGGGAAAATTATAGTCCTAGCAAAGAAGAACGTTAGAAACCAATATGCAAAGAAGAGTAAGAATTCCCATCCAGTTAAACTCTGCTGTTGCAGTGTTCTCCTTGTCCTAGAGTACTGGGGGATCTCACCCTCCGTCATTTTCCCCTAAGGTAGATGTGAAAGATGATACCATTTCTGTAATTTTCTGTGTGTTATGTCCTAAGTACAATTAACATTGCCACAGATTACACACCAGTGAGTAAAGTGGAAATAAATTTTTGTTTCATATCTATTTGCTATCACAGTGTCGGTTTAATCTAAAACAGGACTAGTGGTTATAATTGGAAGCGCAAACAATTCTGTCTGGAGTACAGTCATATACATTTGAAATCATTTTTAGTTTCTCATTCTGGAAATTCTTAGTTTCTGACTAAAGGAGGTGATTTTGGTCTGTCTTCAACTCTTGAAAGTGCCATTATTGGGTTGATTATCGAAGTCACAGCATGATCTTTTCAGAGCCTTTTGTTCCCCCAACCCCACACGCTGGATGTGCTATATCAGCATTTTGAGAGTACCTAGGAAAATCACTCAGATGTTTTTAACCTTTCAGCATGATCCACCAGGATAGCTGCTGGGCTTAGGTCTTCATTTTCTCTTTCTCCCCCAATTATTTCAGAAGAGCTTGTACAAGTAGAGCTCTTTCTCTAGAGAAGATCCCCCTTCTGAAAATTGTCCATGCAATCCAAGGGAAGAATTCAGACAATGTAGTTTAACTGGACACTTTTTATTTAGAGCTGTAGGGATAAAATAGTCTGCTGACATGCTAAGCTTTTCCTAGAGTCACATTACAGACCAGTGAAGGACATGGCAGTAATTCAGGGTTTGTTGGAAGGATGGCAAAATACTTGTGCTGTCTTTGTGGGGACACTGGGGCACCAGAGCATGACAGTGGCTGTTGCCATCTCCAGGTCCACAGCTATGGTGTGGCAGCACCAAAAGAGCCCCGGTTAAAAGCAGATTTTAGGGGTCAATAACTTTCTAAGTCAACGTAGACAAGGGGAGAGAAGTTTCTGTGGAAATTCATGTTGTCCAGTGAAGACAGACTGGCATGACAGTGTTATCTGTGATAACTCAGCTTCCTTAGGGAATGCATGCTTGCCAAACCAAAGTGTTCAAAAATAGCATTATACCATACAGGAATGTGGAAATTGTTAAGCCATAGGTTTGTTTTGTTTTATTTTATTTTTACAATTTATTTAGCCCTTGTGTTTTGTAGAATTCTGAGCTTTTATACTTTTAAACATTTACAGATTTTAAACGGGCCATTGTCCAACTCCTCCTTCCTTGAGTACTAATTAACAATAAAACAATGAAGCCTAGTAGCAAGGAAGACATAATGATGGAAGGAATAACAAATGCACAAAGGAAAAAAAAAAGTCTGAACCTTAAAATGTCGTTGCCATAGCAAAGTGAACTGAACAAATCAGCAAACGGAATGATGTTGCCTTTACCATGACTTTTATTGCAGAGATAAAGCTCAATCAGGTGTCCCGTGGTCAGTCAAACTTTGATAAACAGAAAGATTCCTTTAACTGGTGAGAAATCACTGCTTGTGGTTATGTGCGTGACATGAATTCACAGTATGGTTATGAAATTGGTTGTCTATTCAGTATTTTAATTACGTAACGAATCCAGATGCTGTGTTTCAGTCCATGGTGTAGCTAAGGTGTCAGAAACTGCAGTGCTAAGTTAGCTCATCTTTCCTCATACAGAGAGCAGGTGAAATACCCAGCTGTCACACATGGAAGATTTTTATTACTACCTTTCCTCTTCATCTATGGAACGGAAAGATATCTCCTATTTCTTCTACCATGTACTGACTAAAAGACTCCACAATCTCTCAGAATTTAAGCCCGTGATTTTCCATTGTTCATTCCTGTTGTTCCTGTAATTTGCCCTTCACGGGTAAAACAATTCCGCGCACTTCTCAGTGTACAAATCCATTAGGCATTTTAGCTAAATATTTTTATTTGTCTCATTCCAGTCGTGCAAAGGTGTGGGGTTGTTGTGTAGATCTCTGCATGCAGCGAGCAGCCCCAAGCGCCAGGGCTGTCTGCTCACCTCTAGGATGGGGCAGGATCTGTGCACGTGCAGTCCCATGTTGTGCTGGTTCCTCTGCTGCCGCGCATCCGCTATTAAAAAAAAATTGCTGAATGACAGTAATAGAGAGGAACAATGGGCTATTACAGGATGTTCAGACAGGGTCATTACAGTATATTTTCTTGTGCAATCTTATTATGAACAAGATTCATATTTACCAGCTTGTTTTATTTGTCAGCACCCTATTATTAATTAGTGTTGTAAGGCTATGAGCTGCTCATTTCCTAGAAAGGTCAATTTGATGACATAAAGTTTTTTCTAGTAGCTCTGTGGAAAGCTACTTTTCAATATTTACAATAAATTTATAGATTTTGTAAGTATTTCATATTTATTTATCATCATTGCTAATGACAAAAAAAAAAAAAGCTCCGAATTTTTTTCACCATCAAACTGCAAATTAACCTTAAAGTACTTAGCAAAATGAAATCACAGAATCTTGTGATGGGCTGTTGTATTTGAAAATGTAGGTAGGTCATTTAAAAGAAAAATATGTTGCTTTTGGATTTTGACAAGAAAGCAACTTATTTGCAGTGCTGCTTTTTGACATATAGGGTATTTCCCGTGGTTTCCAATGCTTGGAATCTAGATGTTCGATTTGATTTAAAAGGCAGAGATGAAAGCTAGCATCTAATTGAAGCAACTCTGGACTGTTTCTGTGTGCAGTTAAATTAACTTTATCCCTGAAAGAGACCTACTAATGGCCACAGTTGCAAACATTTGAGGAGGTTTCCAGCTAAAGTGAAATAAGGAGTTAAAGCAAGAGAAGATTCAACCATTTGTGAAGACATGAATTTGGAATTGGGATCCGGCAATTAGTAGAATAAACTGGAAACCAGACCACAGGGATTTGGGATGCTGATGAAAACTGCATTTGTTTTCAGCATTGTACGAAAATGTTTCAATTTTTTATTGAGACACATCATTTTCTTAGATGTGAAAATGGTTGTCTTTGTGTTCTTGGAATAAACACAGCCCAATTTGGAATCCTGGGCTATATTTGTGTAAGAGAGCGTAACAAATGGAAAACTGAGGGTACTGTAGGTCAGCACTGAGGTTAGCAGGGCTGAGAGGGGAAGTCTGGCAGCCGAGGATCCCTCGGTGTGTCTGTCGCTGCTGCCTTTGCACGCGAGCGTGGTGAGGGCAGGAGGAACTGGCCACAGCAGGGATGTACATGTGGGTCTGGCTGAGTTAGAAACCTATCCACCGACCTGAGGTGGCAGCAGATGAGATTTGAATTAATGCTACTCCTTGAAAGCTTTTGCAGGCTGTATAGCTTTTGTCCAGTTTGACAAATGGCTCGTTAGAGACTGATCATTTTCCTCAGCTCTCTAATTCCATTTGGCTTTTGAGTCTTCAATTCTACACAATCCTTGAAGTTGCAAGGGGCACACTTAAGAGTTCACGTACTTAGTGAGACTGTATGGATGATGCTCAGAGCATAAAGCAAGACCAGAGGTTTACAAATCCAGCAACAATTTAAAAACAGTTATAAATGAGGGGGGAAATCGCTAGGGATGAGTAGGAGAATATTGAAGAATAATTATGTGTTCAGAAAGTGTCTTTTGACCACTGGGTCCACAGCACTTCTAGTTTTGAAAGATGAGATACAGAGGGTGCTCAGTAATTTATCACACCTAATGTTATTTGTAACTGTTTAAAAAAATATTAATGTATCACTTGGCATAGGAAGGGCCATATGCACTGCTTAGTGTAAAAATAAAACAACTAATTAATGGCAATCAGCAATACTTCTGTCACAGTTAACTGCAGCACAATAGTTAAGGTGTTCCTCCTAAAACACCACATGATCTTATGTGGATGAATGCAAGCAGTTTTATTGAATTTAAAAAGCTCCAAGAAATATATATGGATCTCCAACGTCCATTTGTAACTTTTTTAAGCAAATATTTAAATACTCAGAGCACTGAACATGACAAAAGGATTACATGTGATGATGTTTTATATCAGCTGGGTTTGGCTAGAGGACGACCATTTCAAAGGGCACTAGTTTCTTGGGTGAATGTCATTGAAGTAAAGGGACCACAAAGCAGGTTAAGACCAATTTATTTTGGGTTCCCAGAGGGGTAACCAGCAAGTGATTGCTGAAAACGCTTCTTTTGATGAGAGAGAGAGAGAGATTGTAAGCATACTTTGATAGAAAATAGATTAGTTCCAGTCCTACAGAGAGGGAAGAGCTCAGTTTGTCACAGACAGATGGTTGTTTCCTGACATTGGCGATTTGGCTAATAACTTCCAGTGTTTGATGATGTCATGGGTCATATGGATTCTGTGTGTTTGGGGCCCTTTGGTCTTGACAGGAAGGTCACCAAGTTATCGAACAGCTTCTCTGTTTGAAGAGATTCAACTGCCTTTCCTGCCCCACTTTGCAGAACCTAAGCTTTCAGAGACAAACCAGTGCTGCTCCTGGGAACTTGCCAGTATCTAGACCTTTTTTCCTAACTAAAAACATGAAAACCCCAAGGGATGGAAGTAATTATTTTCATTCTCCTTTGTGTTCCATCAGGTCTTATTGACTGTTTTCATCTACAGGAATCTCTGTATAGTAACCAAATGTGTCTTCATTCCTTTTCCTATGCTCCAAGAATCTTAGACTGCTGCATTTCCAAAGCTATCTGTATCCACAAATGTCTAGAAAAAGGATTTGAGGTTTTCTGCAACCCTCTGGAAGAACTTACTGTTCTCTCCCCATAAAACTGGAGAGTATATGTTGTAATAAAGCATAGAAGCAAACCTATGTCAGTAATACAAAAGGTGGTTGAGCCAGGAACCTCCTTCCCCCAGAAGACCTTTTAACTTGCTTTGTCTTGACTGCACGAGAGTGTGGTTTTCAGACACCTGTTTCTGTGTTGCATCTCTTGGAAAGAAGTGCAAGATATATGTGTGGAAGTTGTAGTTATGTCATCGTTTTCAGGAATGAAACTCCCTCGAGTTTTTTTGCCAGCATTAAGGAGTAACAGAAAATCAGTTGTTGCATTGGCTTTTCCTTTTCCCTTTCAAAATGCAACAAGCATGTTATTGTTGTTACTGATGGAAGATCCCTTTTTGCAGTCTTCCAACGACTTCAGTATTTTCATTGTTTTGTGTAAGGAAGGTAACCTTTGTGACATCCTGTTTTATTTACCAGCCATATCTGTAAGCTGCAGGAATCCTTCCTGCTCAAGTCACAACACAGTGCTCAAGACAGACAGAAATCCTTGATCTTCATTAGAAAACCATTTGGTAGCAAACTGAATAAAGCTGTGACTCCTGTCATGTGTTTGGTTTAAACAGCACCAATTAATACTTTTTTCAAAACTAGAAAAGGCTGAAGTGAGTCAAATGAAATCAGAGTTCTCTTGAGTCTTCCCCAAAATTCAGGGTGTACCATATTGTGCACTGGTCAGGAATGGGGAAAGTTTTGTGACTGATCCCTCTCTAACTACACACATCTCTGCAGTTCCTACTCTTTTGCTGAAGTTGGAATCCAAGTACACAACTGCTAGGGAAAAAAGGCTGCTCTTGCATTTTTTCTGGCAGACTTATAACCTGGGAGTATCTAAAATATCATCAGAAAGCCTGTTCTCATGATAGTCCTGTCCAGATTTCCAACAAATCTGGAACATTATCCAAGGAAGCGTAGAAAACCTACACAATCACACAGTTACAGCAGAGCTCGTGGTTGAGTTTCTTTGATGTGGTGTGGCATTGTTGGGTGTATGGTTTTGTTGGTTTTCTTTTTTGGCTTTTGGG